>JAQIUQ010005178.1:0-141212 GCA_030378365.1 Hybognathus amarus
GTGGATGTACTTGGTTCAGTTACGTATTGCTCACTCAATGGCAGTGTAACATAAATACAAGACTTCGCAATGAATGACTGAAAACACTGGGCTTTTACTTGTATAGAGCATTCCACCAGTGTGAGACAACACTGGTCCCAGAAACACTTCCTGTTTTCAGTTTTATTTCACATGTAAAGAAGGACATCTCTGGAGGTTGTTTGTTTAACTTTTTGATTCAGTTTTAAATGTTCTGTTGGTTGTATTTTATCCCAGCTTTTATGTAGTGTTAAGAAACTGAAAACTAGGAAAGTGCTTCTCGGACCAGTGTTGTTTACATCTTGTGAAATGGTCTATAGGCAAAGCTAACTAGATAATGACACACAGCTGAATGTAATCACACATAATGGGAACAGGCAATGGATACTGGGAAATGGAGTTCATGATGAGATTGCACAAGAGACTGAAGGAGTGCCTCTGGAGATCATGGACACTCCAGCTGGCTAATGTGACATTAATATTGTAGATAATATTAATATCAAATCTATTGTTTATAATTAATTATGTCAAGTTATTATACTATTTTATAAAAATTCTAATATTCTAGATCATATCCATAGATCACATTCTAATATGAAATTATTATTATTATTTATTATTTCCAATTATGATACTATTTTTTAATAAATTCTTGTTGTATTAATGTTGTGTGTAATATTAATAACTAGTATTATAATTTTAAATTAGTAAAAGTGGTACTTTTATTATTAGAACAATAATAATGTTTAAGTGGTGTTTTTTATTTATTTTAATGTATTTTTTTATGTGTGAGTGGAAAGTTGACAAAAGAGATAAAGTGGTCAAAAGACTGTACGAAAGGTATAAAGATATGTATTCCTCTTTCAAGTCCACTTCCTGTGTAAGTCCAAACAGAACTGGGTACTCTTTTTCTAACTCGGTTCACTTTTAGATCATTTTCTCTTTAAGAGGACTTAAATAGTAACACTCTCTTACTGACAGTAAGAGCGTGGATAAAACAACGCCAAAATGACGGTTTTTGAAACAAAAGGCATTTTTGCCTAGTCTTTGAGGAGCTCTCTGTTTCCATGTCAGATTGCTATTTGGTTCTTTCAGTAAGCAATGAGATGTTACATCTTTATCATATCGCAGCTGAATCAATGTTGTCAAATTTTTTGGTCCAAAGTCGGTGCAGCCCTTGTCTTCAGTATCTCTGATTTTTCCCAGTGCTGTGTTTCTCTCTTCCACTTGTCTACCTCCCTCCATTTTGGTGTCTGTCATTGTGGCTTACACTCTGCATCTCTTTCTGTGATTGGTCAGCCACAGGACAAGCTGCTCTGTGTTGTATTTTTGGCTCTGTGGCGTAGTGGTTCACCTCGTAACTATTGTATTAGTCACGTGAGCATGCCCTTAACTCTTTCACCTTCTAGCCTGCCTGCCTGCCTGTCTGTATGTCTGTCTCACTGTCTCTCTCTCTCTCTCTCACGGTCACTCACTTACTGTCTGAATCTCACAGACGGCCAGGTAAAAGTAAAGGTAAATCTCTCTGTCTCTCGCCTGCCTATGGACTGCCTCCATCCCCTTCCCCACCTCCCGTCAACCTGTATGAGTCACAGCCGGGCAGCTGCTCTGTCTAACAACTTTAATCTCTCTTTCTCTATCTCTCTCTTTCTCTCTTTCTCCCTTTATTCATCTTCCCCCTCTCTTTTGTTCTCATTTGACCTTCCCCTCATTTTCCCTCCTCTCTTTCATCCTGTTCTCCTCTCTCCATTTGTTTCTCCCTCTTCATTCCTCCCCTGGTTCATCAGGTGAGAGACGGCAATAAGGAAGCCACCGGGTTCCTGTCCTTCCTGCGCAAGTCCACCAAGTACGAGGACACGCAACACGTGCTGTGCAACCTCAACATCACCATGCCTCCCTGTGTCAAGGTGCTGTCGCTGTTCATTACCTCTGTGATCACTTACACGCTCACATGATCTCACAAACTATATACTGACGAGAAGTTTTTTTGCTGCGTCCGAAATCTCCACTCGAAGCACTACTCCCTACCCCCTATGTTGGGGTTAGAGAGCAGGCATATATAGTGAGCTCACAAGCATAATAGAAGCCACTTTCGGACACCAATCGATCGTCTCTCGGCGCCGTTGATTACATCATCTGTCAGCTGGTGCCGAGCCAGGCTCTGGGCTAAATAGATTTTTTGAAATAAATACATTACATATATTGAGCTTATTTCTCCAAAATTTAAAAACTAAAAGTGATTTCTGACCGTTTTTGTTATAATGTGCTACTCCCACACATGATTATAACTTATTTTTACAATCAGCGCAATGCATGATGGTATGTAGGGCTTAGGTTAGTGACCATCGGTTGTCTCACTACTTTTCAAAATGCATTCTGGGATACATTGAGTGGACTATATCAGGTATAATAATCAGTCACTATACATTACGGACAGCACTACAAAATGGGGAGCTCACTATATAGTCCACTATATCAGTGAGTAATGAAGATTCGAACGCAGCATTTGAGTTTCACAGAAACATATTGATCACAGCTGTGTTTCTATCACTCAACCTCAAAAGTATTCGAAAATAGAATTAGTTTGTCGCAAATCGTAGTATTTTGAAATAAGTGCGAAAATTGCACTTATTGCACAATTTTTGAAATTGCACGTTGGATGAGCATTCGGTTAGAACTACAAACAACTACAGATGTTATGTAGAGAGGTTTAGATAAAGATGGTTTGGGTGATTAATTATCTAATCTGACGAAAATGTATTTATTCAATGTTGTGTACACGTTATATTGCAGCAGCATTGTGAACTTTTGCAAAGATACGTTAAGCACATTAACTTTTAAATGCATTATTACATTCAAATTCCAAACACACGAGGAGAGTCTCGGCATGGCAGATGAACATGCTACAACATTTCTCTCTGATACCGTAAGAAATTAACTTAGATTAAATGGAGGATTTTAACTGTGACGAGATGATTGACAGGGCAGTTTACAGTAATATGGATACACAACTTGATCTGTCCGTTAAAGATGACGAAGTAGTATGTCCCAAAGCTTGCCTACTCTTTTACTACACATTTAAAAGTAGATACTTTTTTTCCTCACAAAAAGAGTAGATACTTTTCAGGCTGCAATTGGGACACAGCTTGATTTTTGGATTAATTTGGGCTGCCTCTGAAAATCCAATTCTATGTGCATTGAATGTCTGTGATGGCTGATATTCCACTGTTCAATCTGAGTTTTTAATCTATTTTCTTGGTAAATAGCAGTTGGTTCAAGGACTACCTGCTGGAATCACATCTAACATTAAAACAAGATTAAAATCAAATATTGTACTTCAAAATAATAACTAACTAATTAACTACCTAAATAAATAAAATGTAAAACATATCAATAAATACTTATCATTTAAAAAAAAATTATTAATACATTTTATTTAAAAATCTGTCAGTGTTGTTTAAAATAAAATATCTGTAAAAAAATAAAAATGTAAAAACGTTAAATTACTAATACGTGACTAATTACGTTAAAACTAATCCTGTCTAAAAGTATTTTTTATGACCTTCCAAACTCAAATGACATTCAAAGTAAATTATCTCCAGCACATAATGGAGTTTTTACTCTCTAACTTTAACTAAGAAATTGTTGTTCTTTTTTTGTGAACTTGACATTTAGGATATACAGTATCTAGAGATATCTCAGAGATATTCCTTAAAGGTACATATATTGTTCAGACTACATAAATAGTTGTCATTCCAGTTAAATTGATTAAAATCTACTTAAATGGATTGAAACTGAATGAGAAGTTGGGGCCATGCCACAGCAGTCAGCGCATTTACTCGTAATGCTTTCAAGTCTTGTGGCTAATATCATCATCACCTAGATGGAGGTTTGAGCTTGACTTATCCTCATTCTCTCTGTCCTCAATGTGTTTCTGTGACTATATTACTGGAAAAGAGTATGCACATTAAAGGCATTAAAAAAGTATGTAATGTATTGCACAAGTCATCTTGGTTTTATCCTATCCTCACATCAAATGCTTGTTAATTGTGAAAATAAAAAGGTTGAAAAATTGAAAGTTGTTTTGTAATATTGTCTTCAGATTCTCTTCCTGTGTATTACAACAACTTCAAGCTATTTTTATACATGAGCACTTTGCCTTGATGTGCATAGAGCTACATGTTCCCAAAAAATATGTTCATGTTCCCACTGTACATAATAATTTTTTTCTCTTAGGTGGTGGGTAGCGATGAGCGGCGGAGAACGTTGACCCCTCTCGCCCTGAGGGAGAGGTACAGCGCCCTGAATCGAGTCCAGCCTGGGTAAGACACAACGTCCCCTTAGCTGTGGAGGAGGGGGGCTTCTGAATGCTGTACCCATATCCTTGCTTCTCATACCTGCCCAATCTCTCATGCATGGCTGTGACTGGGCATTGGATGCTGAACACTGCCCTCTTTTATGAGGGTGATGCTGGGATTGCACTCAAAGGGGCCACATGTAACACAAACAATTCAAAGAAACGGGTGGCCCTTACATTTACTGAGAGAATGAGCAGTAATGAAACGCATGGTGCTGGTTTGATTCCAGAGTAAATACTCTTAGCATGGCAAACTCTAGCTTTGAGAATGAGCTTTAAAGGGAAAGGACTGCTAAAGTTGCCTGTTTTAGACGTGTAGAAGGTGGAGCAGTGATTATAGAGGGGGTTCGGGAGAGTTCAAGGTGGCTTTGCCATCCGAAACACATCACATCTTCATTGTTCTTGAAGCGGATGAAGCCAACTAATGTATGTAGTGTGCAGATTTTGACCAGTTCTTGGTAAGTATCGATCAACGTTATAGTTTCAGTCATCAGTTATAACTAATCTAAGTCATTTTACTGGATCTGGTCATTTTTACAGGATGTTTTACCATACAATATAGTGGCTTTAATGTCATTACATTGATTTCATACATAGTTCTCAATAAAATATATGGATGCCTTTCAAGAAGAGGCCTTTTTCATTACATTCCTGTTTTTCATGTCTTTATTAACAAGATCTTTACTGAACATGTTCATTATTCATATATATATATATATATATATATATATATACACAGTATATATATTTATATATGACCCGATAAGACCATATATTAACCAACCCAAGGATATGGTTATATTGTATATGTGATCTATAGTGTTTATTATATTGGGTCTCCTGGGTTTTTCAGGAAAAGCCACAGTGTAATATATATTATACACTAACAAGCTGGGTATGTTATTAAAGTGTTTCATCATTGGACCATCTGTGAAAACTGTGGTATATTTTGTCTTTGATTCAGCCACTGTAAATGTCTTGGAGAGAACCGAGCTAAAGATCACAGTAATAGCAGAACAACTGGGACTGAGCTGGACTGGTAAGAGCTTTGCCTCTTGAATCTCTTTTCACTACCGCTCAGTCTTTTTCCCCTCAACTCACATTCTATAATTGCTTCCATTTTCTGTTTTCGTTGTAGAACTTGGGAGGGAACTACAGTTCAGTGTGGATGACATTAACCGGATGAGAGTGGAGAATCCCAACTCTCTCCTGGACCAGAGTTTGGCTCTTGCTTAACCTGTGGGTTAGTCGAGAGGGCAAGAAAGCCAAGAGTGAGATCCAATAATAAAACACTCTTACCACTTTGTGACTATATTCACCTTCCCTAGTGAAAAATAAATATACTAAAATGTAATTGAAATACATTTATTTTATGCTACAAATACATTTACATGTTTATGTAACATAAATATCCTGCAGTAGTACTTTTAGTAAAAAAAAAAAATCGAATCAAGAGCTACCAGGCAACAATTTCTGATGTGTAGCCTAATTGTTCAACTTCAGACAGTTATTCTTTCTATGAAAATCGTTCACTGTTTAGCATAAGTCAAACCAGTGACTAAAATGTCAACTTCACATCGTTTCTTTTAGTAGGATGAAAATAACTTATTTAAATTAGGGATGCACCGATATGAAAATTTTGGCCGATACCGATAACTCTTTATATTTGAAAGCCGATAACCGATATATCGGCCGATAAACTTAAATCCAAATTTTTTATCTAATTTTGAGAGCCTGATGACAAAAACAAAAGTCTCACAATTAAATCCATGTCCCAAGTGCACAATTATAATGATGTTCTCATTATAGTGTTGTATAACCGATATGACAGATTTGCACTGCACATGCTGTACCGAACCGTATTTTCATTTTTCGAAGAGATTTCAATCATATTTCAAGAAATTCAAAAACATAAACAGTGCTCAACAAGTGTCTCAGCTGAAGGGAATAATACATTTTTTATCTGCTTTAATATATGGGCCACATTTTCTTACCCAGCCGATAACGATAACATTAAAAACGAACATATATCGGCCGATACCGATATGCTGCCCGATATATCGTGCATCCCTAATTTAAATTGTGAACAAATTATACAGAAAGCGATCAAAGAACAATCTTTCCACACAGCGCGAGTTTATGTGGACAGTTATGAAATCAATGACGCACGTTACACTGCACGGCAAAGCTCTTACTGTGTGTACATCCTCGTGTTTGCATTGGTGAAAGCATTAGAGAGAGTGCAGAAACTGCATTGCAATGATAAGATCTTCATCCTCTGTATCAACTGACTGTCATCTGCTTGCTCAATGCTCATCATGGCAAAATTTTATGTGATGGGAATAGATCTCAAATAAAAAACTTCTCACGATTCGTTAATCTCGATAGCTGTAATAGTAAAAATGTATAATAGCTGTAGTAAAAGTATTTGAGAGAGTTTCACAATATGTAGCTATTTTCATATGCAAGCATGTCAGCCAATCACAGCAGTGGCTGGTTACACTGGATCCCACACAGACATGCCCCTTCAAACAGAGCTTCAGAATCGAAGGCTAAAATCAGGCTTGGAAAAATGCCTTTTATTTCTAAATGATGACTATTTTTTATCTAAAACATTTTATCTAACATTATAAGGGCAACCCAAGACACATAATAAAATAAACCCCTTGTCAGAGGAACTTTAAAATACATTTTGGTAAAGTTTTTTTTTTTCATTTGGGTTATTTTGCAACATGTCACTAAGCTACTTTGTGTGACGTACAGAGACTTCTGACTTATTAGCCGTTAAAGGGAAGTAACCAGATGAATAACAAAGGTGAATAAAACGGTAAAATTATTTGCTCTACTTACCACCGTTTCATATTGAATTGTTTTTGTTCAGTAAAAATAAAGCAGATTTTTGACATCAAAAAATAAGGTGGACACATCAGTATTATTATTATAAACTAAGGAAAAACTATTGTCATAAAAAGTTGTTATGGCCAGAAACAGAACATTTATGAGCTGAAATGAAATTAAAAGCACAAAACTATAACATACACAGAATTATTTCATTTACAGAAACTAATTTTACTCTATGACAGTTTCATTGTCTCTGCATGCTACTGTAACACTTCCTCCATCATCATATCTTTAGTGGAGAACCTTTATGGAGCGTTGAAGAACATTGACCGGGCAGATATTGTGAAGTGTCTGGAGGCTCAGGCTCCACAGGGTCTTCCCGAGACGGTTGAGGAAGGAGCCTGCAGGCTGGATGATCGGGACTCCACTCTGCTTTCACCTAGTGTCATCAATGGTAAGAACAGACTGCAGCTTGCACTGATCTTCATTTACCAATGAATTGACATTAGACTCCATGTAAAGCAAGGCTTAGATGTTTGAAGCTGCATGGGTTGGCCGCTAATTGCATACTAGCTTTAGTCTCCCAAAATCTAGAGCATGAAATTTGGGTCCGAGACAGGAATGAGATTCTTTTTTATTTATCTGTTTTTTTCCCACTGATTAATCAGGCATGCCATGGCAATGCCACCATTTTCAGCCTTTTCCATTCATTATTACTAAACAAACCTCTCAGTAGGGAAAAACTTTTATCACGTGATGGGATTACTTTGACAAATATGAGATTTGCTTCAGTGCCAACAGGTACATATAACAAATGCAAATACAAATTTGGATAGCAATATATATAGATTCAAATTATGATGAATGGGAACATTGAAGTGGGAGTGTGTGTGTATGAAATGTTATAGTTTATATCCTTTATTAAAAATGTTCCCATTATCATTATATTTATATACTGTATACACACTACCGGTCAAAAGTTTAAGATCGGTAAGATTTTTTATGTTTTTAAAAGAAGTCTCTTCTGCTCACCAAGGCTGCAATTTTTTTTATAAAAAATACACAAAAAAACAGTAATATTGTGAAATAGTATGACAATTTAAAATGACTTTTTTATGTTAATATATTAAAATGTAATTTATTCCTCTGAAAAAAATCTGAATTTTCAGCATCATTACTCCAGTCTTCAGTGTCACATGATCCTTCACAAATCACTCTAATATGAATGATTTTATGCTCCAAAAACATGTATGATTATTATCCATGTTGAAAACAGTTTTTTACATTTTTATTTCAGGATTCTTTGATGAATAGAAAGTTCAAAAGAACAGCTTTTATCTGAAATGGATAGTTTTTGTTAAAGTTTGGGGTCAGTAAGAATTTGTATTTTATTTTTTGGGGTAAATAAATAAGAAATCAATACTTCTATTCATCAAGGATGAGTTACATTGATCAAAAGTTACAGTAAAGACATTTATAATGTTAGAAAAGATTCTAATTAAATAAATGCTGTTCTTTGAACTTTCTATTCATCGAAGAATCCTGAAATAAAAATGTAAAAAACTGTTTTAAACATGGATAATAATCATACATGTTTTTGGAGCATAAAATCATCATATTAGAGTGATTTGTGAAGGATCATGTGACACTGAAGACTGGAGTAATGATGCTGAAAATTCTGCTTTTTTCCAGAGGAATAAATTACATTTTAATATATATTAACATAAAAAAAGTCATTTTAAATTGTAACAATATTACTGTGTTTTTTGTGTATTTTTTATCAAAAAATTGTAGCCTTGGTGAGCAGAAGAGACTTCTTTTAAAAACATAAAAAATATTACCGATCTTAAACTTTTGACCGGTAGTGTATGTTTTTCTCATATTTTCTCATCCAAACTTACAAAATGGTTCTATGCAATTGCAATACACATAGCATAATAATATAATTATGGTGAAATACAATTGGCAAATACCATACAAATTTCAATAAAAGTTTAAATAGAAAAATGACATTTGGAAAACATATCATCCCCTGGTTTCACAGACAATACTTAAACCTAGTCCTATACTACAATGCATGTTTGAACTGTTTTAACTGAAAGCAACTTGCACTGATATATCTTACAATATGTCAGTGCTATTATTTCTCAAGATGCACACCAAGTGTGTTTGTAAAAGATAAATGTCTTAATTTAACTAAGGCCTAATCCTGGCTAAATTTAAACCCTGTCTGTGAAACCATGCCCATATATTTATATTGTAAAGCATGCAAATAGGGCATAGGACGGAGAAGTTGTGTAAGTAGATAGCGAGAGTGATACTGTAGCAGTTATGCTCCAGAAAACAAATCGAATGTGTTTTGGGGTGTGTTTTAAAAAAATAATGCCAGTGAGGCACAGATAGGAGTATGTAGGCTCGTATGATGATTACTTAAAGAGAAGACAACAGGCCTCCATACTTGTGTCTGTACCTCTCCTCTCTCTTTTCCTCCTCCTCTCTTTCTCCAAACATGTCATCTGTAGCCCAGCCGCCCTACTCTTCCTCCTCACTGCTCTCCTCTTCGACCTCCGACCTCATAATGACCTCCTCTGGGCCTCCTCTTTTCCTGTCATTCTAGTTTTTGTTTTGTTTCGTTTTCTAATTCCTATTTTGTGTGGGACCTGTGATGTGTCTACGCATGCGCATGCTGCTTGACGTGCTCTCTTTTTGTCTTTTCTGGGGGAAAGGTATTTGTTGGGCCTTCAAGTAAAACGAGAGCCTTCGTTTTTGTTGCTCTATAACAAATTTGTGTATGCATGGCATGCTTTTAACGTATGGGTTTCTTCCTGTTTATATTTGTACTAAGTGGCGCTTTGAATTCCTGAATTTCAGTAACTTCAGTAACTCTTCTTCTAATCTTTGGTGAATATATTGATGTTGTTGTTTTAGGCCCTGCTGTTCTGTTGTCAACAGTTTACATAATGCTCTGGAAAATGGATCTGTGACCATATCATGTTGCAGAAGCATTTTTTAGGAGTGTTATGTTTTAACTGATATAATCCTGTTGTTGGTGTTTTTCCAGCGTGTTTGTGTGTCACGCAATGATTGTGTGACACCATTTTTAACTGCAGGGCTCTGTGATGTTGCTGATGTCATGGACTGTATTCACACAAAAAAAAGGAAATTGTGTAGCCATTAGGGCCCCCTAGTGGCTAAAAACGGAATCGATTGTATAATTGTATAACGATTGTATATACCTGGTTAATCTTTAAAGATTAAAATCTAAGAGATCTGGCTAAAATGGTTTCATAGAAGTATTAAAAAATAGAAACAACGTTTGCAAAATATTCACAATATTATTCAAATATAAAGATGTGAATGCAGTCCTAATCGTTGTGTGTGTGGGTGTGTGTGTGTGTGTGTAAGAAAAATCTAACCTCTCTGTCAGGCCATAATCAGATCACTCAGAATGATGTTGTGTGTGAAATCAAGATGTTTCCGAGCCATGATTTTGTGTTGTGCATTATGTTGGTTTTGCTGTAATGTGATGTGTGTTTACATTTATTTGCACGCGTACCTGTGTGTTTGTTTAGGTGTATGTCTTTGTATGTGGCTTTTGTTCAATCAAGGAAGCTTTTACACATTTGCCACATGTTGTGTTGCTTTTTTGTATTTGAGTGACAGTAGATGAATTGTGTCTCAATGTGTGCACTGTGTGTGTCTGACTCACATGTGTGTTTTCTCATTACTGGGGGCACAGTGAAGGTCTCCATTAAGTCATCACTATAAATCATCCTCATTCTCTTCTTCAAAATTTCTTCTTTTCATTATCATTTCCTTACAATAGTGGAACATCAACCATCCATGCATCCATTCACCTACATACAGCTACAACATTTGCTCATATGATGCAAGTTGTTTGATAAAGGAAAACAAGAAAACAACTGATGAGGAATCAGTTTTCTATTACGTCATATCATCATACATGTTTTATATCTGCATACTTTGTTTATATGCTTACATTGTGAAGCTAAAAAAATAATCGAAATACACAGTCAGAAATAGAGAAATTGAACAAGAACAAGTATCTGTCAGTGGTTATGAAAACGACTTTTTCATTTGAAATTAAGTTGATTTTTGACAGATATTTGTTTTTGTTTTAATCAAAATCATTTTCACAAGATTTTTTATCTTAAGTCATTTTGCTTCTCAAGTAAATGTATCATAATCTTTTGAATATTTACACTGGAAAACAAGACAAAACACTTGTTTTCCAGTGACATCGGAAGGTAGTTATCCAAAAGTTATCCATATTGTAGTGTTTGCGAGCAGAGCTAGTCAGACTTTAAGCTATTTTTACTTTGTAAAAAATAATAATTCAAAAGTAATGGAGATCTGTTGGAAATTGTATTTTCAAACTTTGAAGTGCTGCTAATACAACTCATTGTATGCTTCCTAGACATTTACATTTAGAGAACATATTGATTTTCCTTAATTGGTCTAAAAGGTCTTAAATGTATGCCTACAGAAACCCTGAAGATGCAGAATGTCTTTTTAATACTCTTGTGTGTTCGTATTAATCATGCATACTATTGCACACATCATGCAAATACAAATCAGTTATATATATTGCAATTCCATGTTCATTCGAACACTTCCAGGAATGTATATCCTACATTCTGACCATACATACAAGAGAAAAGCCATTACTGCATACTCATTAAGCTGGTCATGTACACAACTTTCATACATATTTGAGAAAGAAAGATCAGATGAGTCAATCCTGAATCCGAGCGTATTAGTGTGGATGTGGGAGGGGGAAGGTAAATTAAAGGAATATTCTGGGTTTTCAACATGTTGATATATTTTAAATGTCCATCATTGTTTGGAAATGTTTTGGGAACATTTCAGTTTACTTTAAAGCTGCAGTCCGTAGCTTTTTTGGGGTTAAAAATGATCCAAAATACATATTTGATAAAATACATGACCAGCCAGTGTTATAAACTATCTGCTTGGCTTAGCTCGATTTAAAGCGGTAAGCTTGTAATAATGTTTTTAATTCCAGTGGTACTGGTGGTATTTCCGCAGGAGATTCGAGCATGTCTTGCGTCATTACGTCACATCTGTACACATAAAGGAGGAGTCTCGACTAGTAGGCTATATTGCGCGAGGATGCGGGAGGTGAAGATTTATAGCCTTTTCTCACAGCACTTGATATAATTAAACTTATCAATTTGATGGCGAATCCAGAAAGGTTTAAACGACAATCACACGTGACAACAGATTCACCCGCTGTAAAATGTAAAGACTTTGTTTGGACTTACATATTGGAATGACATTACATGTAGTCACGCAATGCTGACCTTGTTAACATTAACAATTTGAGAACAAAGTATAATTTGGACAGTTTTGCGTGATGATGAGCAATATTTAGATTTAATCAGCGCGATTTACTGCAATGTCAGAACCAAAACAAAAATGAATGTTTCTAACAACCGACAGCCTCACAGTCTCCTCAAACATTGTGTTTATCCACACTGTGTCGTGTCGAACTACAACTCACGTCTCTGAATTACTGCAATTGCAGATTTCAAACAGAGATGGCGACAAAGAGGAAAAAATCCAGACTGCAGCTTTAAATTAACATTTTTCAAATGTTGTATTGCTGTAGCGTATGAATAATACATTAAAGTTGGCATGAAATATAAATTCACCATATATATTTAGTAAATTCATGTTATTACATTTATTTTGAATGGTTCATCCATGCATTTTCTTTTTTTTTAAGTTATATTTGTTGGGGGCTTTTGCCTTTATTTAGATAGGACCTTAGAAGAATAGACAGGAAATCATGGGAGGGAAGAGAGAGGAATTGGACCAGGAAAGAACTTTGAGTCTGGAACTCGAACTTGAGATCGCGAAGTATAACCGCACTATATGTGAGAGCACTTGCCCACATGGCTATGGCTAATTAACATGTCATAACTCAATCTTCTCCAATCATTTCATTAGCATAAGCCCCACCCCTTTATTAGGCTTGAACCAAGACCCAGACCCTGGCTTTCTAGCGTGAACCCTGCATTTAACCCTGGGGTTAGGACCGCTTTTTAACCGTGGTTATTAAACCCTGCTCTGGAGTAGTATGAAATAATGTGAAGTTAGAATGTTATGGCAACATAAACCCAATTGTGTGTCATATTCACCTGCGTTGGTCTATCACGGAGACTTGAAATGGTGATGTGAAGAAACAACAGTTTTATTCTTACCTTTATCGTGAGAAAAGTTTATTCATGAAAAACAGGGCTGTATATAATATAAGGATGCACTATGCTAAAGCCATTATTTAAAGTGTTTTTTCAGGTTGAAAACCCAGAATATTCTTTTAAAGTGGATTGCTTGTTGTGAGTGAACAAGAATAGATCTGCAGAATGACCTTTCTGTGGCCTTGGTAATAATGCTAATGTTAAAATCACGACTCCTTGCACATCCGTTCACGTATATTTACAGATTTTGAGTGCACTCCGAGCACTGTGTTCTGCATGACCTTTCTAAGAGGGTCAGGACTCCCCACGTACCCCCACTGTGTCTGTGTGGTGTTAGCGTTGCCTTTCTTGTCTGGCCATCCCTCAGGTTACGGGCTGGTGCAGGAGGAGCTGCTCTCCCCGCTTCTATGCAGTACAGCCTACCCCTCCCCTCTCGGCACGGAGCCCTACTGGCAGGAGGTGTCAAGCCTGGAGTGCGCGCCCATAGCCACCACTGAGGAAGACACCATGATGGAGATGTCGGATGTACAGGTGTGGCCGGCGGGGGTCAGTCCGTCCCTGGTGACTGTGGAGGACTCATCCCTGGACGGCAGCAGCCGTGCAGACGACTCCGAGGCCAACACGTTGAGCCTGCCCTGCAGTAGTTTGGGGAGGCCCAGCAGCGGAGCCAGCGGGGCCCAGCGGCTCCATCATGGAGCTGGAAGAGGAGGAGGAGGAAGAGGAGCTTGAGGAAGATGACATACAGCACGAGCCAATGTCCGCAAGTGCGGAAAAGGCACGGGCTGGCGGCGCCGTCCCAAAGGCTAACAACGGGCAGGCTGGAGGTCAGAGGTCGGAGGGCAAGAGGACAGAGTGGGCGGCGGCGGGCGGCAGTGTGATGGGTGGAACTAGAGGAGGAGGAAAGGGTGGAAAAGGGGCAAGTTCAGAGGAAAAGTTTTCTGTTCTTACAGGGCAACAGCTCTACGCTCAGTTATGCGAGAGAACTGGACTGAGCCCAGAGCGCTAGAACACCAACGGGGACAGGTATGGATTACTTTAGTATCCCATGTTACTCCACAAGTATATTAAGGGCACACCAAGAATGCTAACTGTGTTGGCATCCACAAAACGCACAACAACGCTTTAAATGCTCAAGTTCGATTAAATTCGGGGGGATTCTGATTGGCTGTAAATGTTTTTGTGTTTGATAAGCAGGAAAGAAAAAATCGTTCTGAAAGTGATTCCAACAATATCGTTCCTCTGTGTCATTATCGTTATAGTTGTGATGTGGACTTCCTTATTCTCATATGAATTACTCGATATTCAACGCATTCTCATCCCAAGGCGTCATCTAATGCCAAGTTCAGACTACACGATTTTGGCTCGCCGACAGGTTTTGAGAAATTGCCGACAAATGCCCAAAATCACAGGCAAATCGACGCTCGTTCACGCAAGTGACAATCACGCTGTGTGAATGAGCAAAGACGCAAACTGAGAGAATCACAGACGAGTCGTCGACGCCTGTGAGATATTTGGCATGCTAAATATCTGGACCTGTCGCAATTCAAAATCCTGCTCTGTGAAAAGTGTTTTGACTGAAAACTACATCGGCGATCACTGGCAGCCAGTGAAAGAGCTAGATACAGAGCAGCAGGGAGTTCGGGGAGGAGTTATAGATCACATATCAACATGATATGGCTTTGTTTCAGAAAAAAAGCTTATTCTTGGTCTATTTGGACACAATAAATGGAAGAAAAATTAGTAGAAATTTGGCAGGAGCACTCGTGTCTGTTTGACATTTCACCTGAGCTGTACCACAACCAGGTCGAAAGAAAAAAACGTCTCACGTGAGGACTCCGGTCTTGCACGTGTGATGTCACGTTGTTTCCTTTTCACATCTCACGTGTATTTGTTGTGAAACGTCAGTTTAGAGTCTGTTGACGATTTTTCCTATTGTAAAGTCATGCGGTGTGAAACCTTCTGTCGCCGATCAATCGTCCAGTGTGAACACAGCAGTGACTGAATGCTGGCCAAGATAGTCATGCAGTGTGAAAAGAACAGTGACCCGACTACTTTGAAAATCGTGCAGTCTGAACTTGGCATAACTGACACTTTTGACCATGCGTCAACATCCAACGCTTTAGGCACCCTTTAGAGTCAGTTAGATGAATCTATCCTAGGGCATCATCTTAGGGTTAGACCACTACGATAGCGTCATCTAACTGAAAAAAAAAAGCATCAGTTAGATGACGCCTTGGGATGAGAATGGGCTGCGATATCAGCCATGGATCTTGAATTTGATGATTTGTAAAGGCTTATAGTACCTAATTTAATGATGCTGAGTTAAGAGAATACAAATAAAAACTTACAGTTTTTCACAAAATAAGAATGAAAGTTTTTCAAAAGCCATTAAATGTCAAACGTTTTTGTTTTAATGACAAAATCAAGTATTTAAAATGTTTGATTTAAGTAAATACTCCAGTTAATATCAAGAAACATTTCATAAACATAATTTCTTTCACAAAATCTGTATTTTTTTTTCACAAAATGTTCTGTCGCTGTTTGGATGTGGTAAAACACCCACAGATGTAGCAGAAAACCTCAGACTCATGTTTGCATTTACTTCTATCACTGGCCATAATTTTAACCTTGAAATCACGATTAGGCTTTAAATAATATCATGCATGTAAAAAAATCGGGATAAGAATTGAACAAATAGTTCTTACTTGGCTCAGATAAGGATGAACCATGTCTTTCTGGCAGTTTTTCTGGTAATTAAGGAATAATAAACATCTTATTGACCTTAAAAAATGATTGTTAAAAAAGCAAACATGCCATGAAATGCATTTTTATATTTTATATTTGTGAGAAGGTGTGAGTTGCTCAGAGTAAAACAGGCACTATTTTTGGGATCATCACCCCAAAATTAGTTAGAAACAAGTTTTGGATTTCATTCAGCAAATATGATGCAGGGCAGTGTTATTAACATTTTAAAGTTATAGATATCAAGTTTTTGGTGTGAATGGCCCTTTAGACAGATAGCATTTACTCCATCTTTATCCATCCCTCCTCCGCAGGCTTGAGGGCGGTGCCTTCCAGCCTTACTCGCAGGAGAAAGACCCCCTCCAAAGCTGGTCTCAACCCAAAGCCAGGCCGACCATGGAGGCCATGATGTCATCGCCCCAGGACCACAATCAGTCCCGTGTAGCACAGGAGGCCCTGCTTACACCGGTATGTGATACAGGCCATCGGAGGTCCTGCGGGGGCGTCTGCTGGGCACTCAGCCCTTTGATAAAGGGCTGGGCTTCTCCCGTCAGGAGGGGGATTTACGGGCATGGGACCAGGACAGGCGGAAGGCACAGGTGTGTGTCCTGGGCCTGTCCAGCCTGAGCAAAGAGCATGTTGTTGGGCACAGTCTTGACTTCAATTAGTCAATTATGATATTTGAACTATTATTCCCTCCTTGCAGAAGGATGATCCGATAGAGATCACCAGTGATCATCTACTTGAAGAGCAGTTCACTGATGAGCATGGGAATGTCGTGACCAAGGTGGGTCCTAAGTTTTCTTTCATGTTTATAATTAATAGTTTTGAACCAATATATTGATTGATCTGGCTGATTATATTTCATCTTTTTGAGATTATCCTCATCAATTTTGAAGGGTAATGTAGTTTCTGTTTTCTAATATTTTATATTCATATCATTTTAATAATTGTTTAACTTTTTCCTTTTTTGTCTATTTGTTATTGTTAAACTACCGCAATTCTATATTCACTTACTTTCAAAAGTTTTTAACTGTTATATTTTGTAATGTTTTTAAAATAAGGCTGCATTTATTTGATCAAAAACACAGTCAAATCAGTACTATTGTGGAATATTATTACAATTTAAAATAACTGATATATGAATAGAATTAGAATTTGATTTAAAAAGTAATTTATTCCTGTGTTGGCAAAGCTCAATTTTCAGCATCATTACTTCAGTCTTCAGAGTCACATGATCCGTCAGAAATATGCTCATTTGCTGCTCAAGAAACATTTCTTGTTACTATCAAAGTTATTAAAATTTTATTTTTGGTGGAAACTGGTACGTTTTATCAGGATTCTTTTAAATAGCAGCATTATTTTAAATATATTATATATAGTTATATATTATAACATTACAAATGTCTACTTTCACTTAAACTACACTACTTACACTTATGATGAAGAATAATGGATGTATATTTCTTTACAAAATTTGCGTTTTATTTTTAGGTTATGTACAAGACATTTCTTACAGTATGTCTACATTTTTATTGGCTATTGGCTGTCCTGTAGGGGTGTCTTCTTTTGAACCCATTCATCAAAAAGATTTGCTCAGATTCGTTCAATGTTTTGTTGAGTTGCTCCTTGTATAGGTTACATTGTTACGCCAGTAGTATGTTTAGCCTTTATTAAGATTTTCTTTGTCTACAGATATTTTTACAAAGGTGTAAAGAGTACCAGAAAAGCATACTTGAGTAAAAGTAGAGATACCTTACAGTGAAAATGTCTAAGTTAAAAGTTACAAGTCGCCAATTCCAATATGACTCGAGTAAAAGTCTTAGAGAGTATCTGATTTTAACAGAACACAAGTATTTTATGGCGCTTTTCCACTGCATGGTGCAATTCACGTTAAACGCTTAGGCAGCTTTTCCACAGCATGGTACGATACAGGCTCGAGCTCAGTGCGACTCGACTCAGTGCAGGCTCACTTGTGACGCTTTCCACTGCATGCTACTCAGTGTTGGGGAGTAGTTAACTACAAGTAGCGACGCTACTAACTTAACTACATTTTCAGTAGCTTGGCAGTAGCTCAGTTGCTTTTTAAACAGTGTAGCTTTTCCAGTAGCTAACTACTTTTTGCAGCAAGTAGCGGTATAGCGCAAGCAAAAGCTACATTGCTACATTGTCGAACCTGCGCGAATCAGCGCGATGCAAGGATATTCTTCTTCTTGTTAGATTACAAACTAATTTTTTGCCATTACCGCCACCTGTTGTTTAATCACGCATCTTGCGGCTAACGGTTCACTGACGTACAGAAGTGGGTTGACGCACCCATATTATGATTATATAGCAAGACGTGACGGCAGATTTGGAGGATGGAGAAACAACTAACGTTAAATACCCATGGCCTTATTTGTCCAAGTTCAATCAGTATTTTTGAGAAAATGTTCTACATGCAATTTACGTTGGATGTATATTTCGTTCTTGCAATGTTGTAGGCTATTTGTTGCACTTTTGACAAACAGTCAGAGATATTTTAGTGTTGTGTGTAATAAAACAATACTCTGAAATCGTAATTGCATTGCCTTGTTTTAAACACTAAATATTTTACTTAAAACATTCCTCAGACACTTATTCAGTTATTTATAATATACGTTTGTTCAAAAAGCAAAAGTAGTTTCAATGTAGCTAGCTACTTTTTGATTGTAACTTGTAGTGTAGCTAACTACTTTTCTAAACGGGTAGCTTGACTGTAGTTAAACTACTTTTACTTATGAGTAGCTTGTCAAACTAGTTTCAGAGTAGCTTCCCCAACACTGATGCTACTGTACAGTACGGTATGATCTCACTTTAAATGGTACCTGGTCTGTTGAGGTTCCAAGTGTACAGTACCAGTACTAAATGTGACGTAAAACACTGCAGATCACTAATTGGTCAGACAGAATCGTCAGTACCAGCGTCATTGTATTTGCGACCAATAGACATCGACACATGAAACCAAACCCCCTAGATTTAAATAGCCAGTAACAGCCACCGCTGTTATCGAATCAGTTTATAATCCCAACCATTTAAAGCGGTACTAACTGCAGTGGAAAAGCAACCGAGCTAAAGCGAGCCGTGCCATGTCGAGACCGAGTTGTACCACACAGTGGAAAGCGAAGCGAGCCGAACCATACCAGAGCCGTACCAGCGCCATTACTTATACTGAATGTAGGCTCAAAGATGCACTAGTCCTCAAGACAATGAGACATGCCAAGGAAAACAAGAAACAGTTTACTTGTGAGGATATCTAAGGTCATGAAATTTGTTCAAACTCAATTTGGTTAAACTTTTTTCTCCCTCCTTTTCTCCAGTTGGGTGTGGATGTGAAGAGGGATGTCCAGACTGTGAAGCGCTCCAGTCTGCGGAGATTAAAGCACTGAAATAAACACAAACTGTCCTGAAGGTACGGGACAGAAATTGGTACATTACATCAGGAACAACTTAAAACCCATGGGGCAAGCTAGCTTTGCTAAACTTGAACGATACAGACATCAGTTTTATGTTTTAGCTAGAGTGACTTTGCTTCAGACAATGTCTCTTTGAAGGAGCTATTTGTTCATGAAGGATTGCTCTTCCAGGGTCGAACATCCACTGCCAAACCATCCTTCACCTACACACGAGTGGGAGACATGGAGCGATATAAAAAAAAAACATGCAGCAAAAGAACAACACATCGCACCCAAGTCCTAAAGTCAAGCAACCACGGAGTGTCACTGGAAAACAAGGACGAGGCGTTCTCTACCTGTAGTTTTGTAACATTTTTAACAGAAGATCATACAACTAGCATAGGGCATGAACTTTTTATACAAAAAAAACATGAAGAAAACCACCAAAAAAAGCAACAAAAAGTGCTTCCTGTCAACTGTAAACGCATGACTGACTGCTGGTGCATGACCTATGAGCTGTCATTATCTAAAAAACTGAAGGGGTACAAGGTAAAGGGCCGTTCCAGGACTGGCAGTGGGAAGGGGGAAACACTTGGACCTTTGAAAATGAGAGACTCTTGGGGTCTTGGGAACGCAACAGCCCAAAAAAAAAAAAAAGCAACAGTTCTTTATTTTGTCAAACAGGATTGTCATTACACAGCAGCATAGTGTATGCTAAGCCCGTCACGTCATTTCCCACTGGCCCTTTATCCTGTTCTTCAATGTGATATATGCACTCTAATGCTATGTGAATGTGCGTCGGTGTGTGTGCGTGTGTGTCGGTATCTAACGCATGTGTACTCGCTTCTGGCTTGGTACTGAGCTGTTTTTTTCCGGATCGGTCAGAGCTCATTTGGTGTTTGCCATGGGAATGACAAAAAGCCACTGTGCTCTCTTATTTGTGAGCGTCCGCGTGTGTTTATTTCCACTTTGTTAAGCGTCTCCGTGTTCCTTTCAACTGTCAGCCACCTTTTACTTTTATATCTCGTTTTAAATTCAAAGGCCCCCTCCTTTCAAATCCAAACCGATTCGTTTGTTGGAGGTTGCGTAGCTTTGTACGTATGTACAACACCCAAATGGCAACCTAATGGAGGGCACGTGCTTTCTCTGTCTGACAGTTCACAACTTTAACCTCCGACCATCAATTCACCCTCATGTGTGGCTCAGATGAACTAAAACCGTCATGTCAGACCATTTCCAGAGACTAATGTAGCATTGCATGCAGGCTAACACCGCTTTTCATGCTGTTCTCTTGGGCCTGCACTCGGCCGGACATTTTTATTGATTTTATATTATTAATCAAGCTGTGCTGGTGAAAAAAAATACAAAACAAAAAAAAAAAACACGATTGTAGCTGTGACGTGTGGGGCTTGGGGACTATTCTGAGTAACTGCCTTTGTAATGTTTGGGATTTCAGATTGAGTTATGTGACAAGGAAGCGTTTTAAACTTTTATGATGCTCTTCGATTTCTTCTTTTTGTTTGTATGTTTTGTTTTTTCATTTAGATGTACAGTTAAAAATAGACCGATAAATATACAGACAGCACTGTGAAAGTCCACCTTAAAATTGACCCCTGAACTGTGAACTCACAACTGTCTGTCTCACTTTTGGCTTCTGATGTCTCACAACACATACCAACAAGGTTTTATTGTAACAATGGGAAGCTTAAACTGCAACTCCATGTGACCGGTTCCCTATTAACATGCATTTTCACCGTTATTCTTTTTTTATTTTACTATGAAAGAGCCCAAACATACACAAAAACTCTTGAAGTATAGTCTACCAAAGCAATAATATCAAACGTGCTGCAACAGTTGGAATACTGCGTTGTCGTCAGTGTGCGTGTGTGTTTTTTCGAGTCTTAAAGCGCCTGTGTGTTCAGTGTATACTCTATTAACCCGAACATTTTAGTAGCATTTGTAAGACGTATACGATTCAAGAGATGTAACAGCATGCATGAGTATCTCACACCGTATGCAATTACGTGATCTACATGCCAACTCGAGTTCACTGAACGGTAGCTGTTTCACTTTAATGGACAAGGTTTTTTTGAACATCTGGCAAGCATAATGAAATCAGGTATGGTGCTCAGCATTTAATCACAGCACAGTAGCTAACATAGTCACGAGCACACAGTGATATACTGACTCATGTAGTTTAATTTGATGGATGTCAATGAGTGAGTGAGTGAGTGGATGAATGAACTTATCCTCCAAACTACAAACAAATATTTATGGAATGCATGGACAATTGGACGAATGACAATGATTGTACTTTCATATTTAAGAAAAGTGTTTAATCAGATCCTAGTGTTTTTGTTTAGTCAATGAAATGAGTGTGCTTTGTGAGACTGCACACTTCCCTTCTCACCAACGCATTAAAACACTTATGAGTTCTGCCTCACTGTATATTGTTTTCTACTGTTCACTCAGGTTTGTGTTGACAGATGATTTCTCTTCCATGATTCTTAACAGTAAATCCACTCAAAGGAGTGTAAGGATTATCATGGGTGTTGGGAAGTGCGTAATGAAGGACATAGATAGCCTACCTGTTCAATATCTTGTCGCTGCTGTAAATGTTGACCAAGACAAAATTCATGAAAAACAAAGGGAGTAACGGAAGAGAATGTTTCATTCATTTATTTTTGGTTTAAGGAACAAAACAATTTAACATTGCAATCATTATGTATTAAAAAAAGAGTTTATGTACAATGTTTAACTGTTGCAAAAATCTAGACTTCACCTATACTCCTTTAGAATGGATTAATGACATTATAAACGCAATATCATATTACTCTGTACTAAGGAATGCAACTGCGCACATGCACAGAAAAAGATGTTTTTAATAAAGAATATATGTATAAATATATGACGAACTATGTTTTAATTAGAATGCTATGCACCCTTATTAGAGTTGTTATGGCTGTACTTTAAGTAAATTAGTTAGAATCCAGTAATACCAACATGCCCGTGTCATGGGGAATGTAGAGGCTTTGTTGCTATTTAAACATGTTTTCATTTCCTTTTTTTATTTTTTTATTATTATTGTAATGGAGAGAGGAATACGAACATTGAATATGTACACGAGCCTTTTATTCAGAATCATTCTAATATGAAGAAATGTATAGACCATTTATCCTGCACACCAGCTCAGATCATTTACAAAAGTTAATAAAGAAAGATGTGACATATTGTGACACTGTGTGTGTATGTAAGAGAATTTGCCAAATAGTTTTGGTGTTTATAAATAGTAAGTAATTTAAAAGTTTATAAGTGTAGTTTTAACTTCACAGGATGAATGAATAGAATTGTAAAAGGATGGGATTAAGTTTATTTTCATCTCTATCTATTGAATCTTATAGTTGACAAAAATTTGTTATTTTGCATAACACATAGGCCTACTAAATGAATGCAGTAGCTTTTTAAATTAAATTTAAATTTTTTTATCAAAAATCAAATTTAACACCTGCACAAATAAATAATAGCATGAACGAGGTAGGACAATACGATTACATCCACACCATAAAATTAAACTTAAAAACAAATATTTAAACAACTTTACAGTTCAAATTACATACGTTCTGACAAAACAAAAAGTTTTATAAACTACTAAACCTCATTAAGCCTTTAAAACATTTGAAGTAGTCATTGACTGAATTCATTAACAGATCAAAGCAATCGCTTGGCATAATGTGTGGTAACATTATTCACTGTGAATTGCTCTGAAACCGTGAGCCTGTAGAACAAACTCGTGCTTTTACTTTGAAACAGCTCTCAGTTTAATCATTAGCTTTTGATGACGATTAATCATCGCTTTAAGCCATATCGCGAATCCAGTTTTTCTGTCCCCAAATTTAAGACCTTTAAGATTTAAGACCTCTTGAAATGATAATTAAGACTTTTCTTATACCTTTAAGATAATTGAGACTTGTTATGGCGCATTAATTTAAACGGATAGTTCACCCAAAATGAGAAATTCGTCAATATTTACTCATCCTCATGTTGTTCCAAAGCTGTAAGAGTTAATTTTTTCAGTTGAGCACAAAAGAATATATTCTGAAGAATGTTGGTAGTCAAACAGTTGGCAGAAACCAGTAGGAAAAAACAAACAAAACACAACGTCAATGGATGCCGTCAATTGTCTGGTTACCAACATCAAAATTTCTTTTTTTTTTTTGAGTTCAGCAGAACAAGAAAACCGTCATGAAGGAGATTAATGATGACAAAAAGTCTGCGGGTATCCCATACTGAACGATGCTGTTCGTACTTAAAATAAAGGAAGGATATCAGAGTACCTGATTTGATGAGGAGAAAATCAATCTATCTAGCGAATGTCTAAGTTAGATAATCGCATTTGTGATAACCTCAGATTGATTTCAGTGGAAATGTCGCAATTAAAAAAAAAACAATGAATGACAAGTAGGTTGGAAACAGCTCCTGTAAACATCGGAAAAACTACACTTCCCATCGCTCTTTTGCAGTACTTACGCATACCAGTGGGGGCGCCGTTGTATCAATTCTCCGTTTTAAATAGCCCTTTCCTGCTCATGTTTTGTTGAGTGCGTGGTGTTGTGAGTGCATGAGGGAGTGAGAAGAAAACGTGGTCGCGGATAAGCCTAGCATTTAGCTAGTTTGCGAGTGTGAGTGTGTGAATGAAGTGTAATACAGGCTCAAATATTTAGTAGTATTTATTTTTGTATGTAGTCAAGTTTGCCACAAACGGACAAGGTAAATCATTACAGAAAGTAACTTGACGTTAAACTGCTGCTAACATATATAATATGTCCCAGTAAAATGTGTTCTAACTTGTGTTATTCATTCACTTTAAGGTGCAAAGACACTATTTGATAAAGGCAGCTGGCTGAGTTTGATGGTTGCAATAGTGTTGAAAAAATGTCCATGAGCAGTCAGAAGACCACCACCAGTCAGGCAATTCCGACCACCAGACGAGTCATAATCAACGATGCGGCCCATATGCCTCATGATTACTCTACAACTCCCGGAGGGACCCTTTTTAGCACGACTCCTGGAGGTAAATTGCACGAATTTCCAGTTTGGAAGCGTTCGCAGCTGTCGCAGTGCAGGCATTGTTTTTGTTTTGATCGCGACATAGCGATGCATCTCGGAGCTCGCGCACCGCTCGCATTGTCTTTGTGCTTGACAGACATGCGGTGCGCGTGCTCAAAATGCTTCAGCTTGTTTGTCTCGTATTGTTTTGCCTTTTAACTGTAGCCGTGAACAGGTAATACATGCTGGAATGTTAGCGTCACGATAAGAAGAACATTGTTTTATTGACAAGACTGCATCTTGCATTTGTCTGTCCAAAACAATGTTCTGCAGGTTTGCTGAGACATTACAATTGCAGAAATATTGTTATTAAAATGGTGAAATATAAAATTGTGAGCGTAGAAACACAGGTTGATTGATTTTAAATATTCATAACAAATTGTGGAAAGGAACCGTAATAAAATAACCTCCCTATTTGAAATTTTGTCAAATTAAACCGTTTTATTTCTAAGTAAACATCATGGCCTTGAACGACCTTCAAGTGGATTTTGGATATGCTGACATGGGGTTTAAGGCTCTTAAAAACTGAAGATTTAAATCCATGTTCTATATATGTGTATATATTTGTTTTGGTTTTTTTACTTGACAGAGATTGAGATTTAGTAAACAGTCCACAAAAGACGATGTGACAGCACCCGAAGCATGTGACTTTGTTGGTTTCCCAATGTACACCACACTTCTGCTTTTCTAGCTCATAAGGACAACTGTTCTTATTATTGTAAACAGTGCATCAATAGCAGCCTGTTTGTCCAGATCATCATTTCAGCCATGATGTAACACTCTATACATCATGGGACAAATTAGGTGTGTTAAATTGCCCTGAGTAATTTTTGTCATGTGACTTTTTATTGGCTAAATAGTGTCATGTTTATCACTTGTTTTCATTGGTGTACAAGCTTGATTTCTATGCATAAACCTTATGTTTACTGGTGTTTCTGGGTGCTGCTGTAATGCACTCATTTGCGCTACCTCACTGAGTGAATGTAGTTCAAGGATCTTTGTGTGTGTGTGAAGGTTCACAGTAGGTTCAACAGGACTGATATGAGTAGAGCTGATAGTGTGTTCTCACTGCTCCATTTCAGCTGCTTTTCTTCTAACACTTCTGATTAGAAAAAATGTGAGAAAGCAGTTTGTCAAACATTGATGCTTTACAAATCTCAACCCTTTAATGATGCAACTGTTGAATGTTGTAAAATGCACCGTCATAGGGACATGTTTAAACATGCTGGGATTAAATGCTGCTCGCAACATTAACATGGCACCACCCAAACGCACCTGGCTGGCCTCCATGTTTTCACAGGCTTGTCGGTCAACTCTGCTCTTGCACCCTGATATAAGACCATCGTTTCCTTAACGTGGCTTAACTGAGCTGTATTTTATTTGATTACTAAATTATATAGGCACCCGGATCATCTATGATTGAAAGTTCCTGCTGGAGTGTCGCAGCTCCCCGTTGGCCCGCACACCGCCCTGCTGCCTTCCCGACATTCGGGGGTGACCAGTCCTCCTTCGGTCTCCGTTAAAACGACAAGGCCCACCCCAAACAAACGGTCAATAATAACAGCATCAGCCCCCTAGCGGACAAGAGCGCAGGTAAAAGCAACTTTCAAATGTGCACTGAAGCTTAAAGTTATTAACCCTGTAAACACAGACATATTAAATGATAATCTGAAGAGAAAAAAAAGTGAATTATTTGAAATGGAGATTTTAATGGACGTTTAGACACAGTCTGTAGCCCTCAATTAGGTCATGGGGACCCCAATCGACTTTTACTTAACAAAAAAAAGGTTCCCTTCATCTCAGTGGAATAAGATTTTGACTTTTCATACATTATCTATCTATACACACACAAAAAACTGGGCTTGATTCGGTTGTTCTGAAGGTATGTAAAAAAATGTTTACACTTCTGGTCTTCTGGGTCAATATGACCCCACATTGAAATGAATTTTCTTCATGTGTCACAAAAAAAAAAAATCCGCCATGAATCAGAAAACACAGCATTAATGAATAGGTGACAATAAACAAAAAAAATGATATATTATTTGTATGTTTAAAAATATATTTTTTTTGTACAATTACTCAATTGTTGGGGTCGTATGAGACCCGGGCTGCGTTCCAGTCCACTTTTAGACATGCACTTGCGAACTTCCCTAAGCACTTCCTCTCGGGAAATCCCTGCCGCCATTTCTGAAGTGCGTTCCACTTCGTGAAGTGAACGAGGGAAGTTTATATGGACAGACACTCGTTCCCTCGATTCAGACCGAGGGAGCGAGTCTACTTCATATGTGCACTTCAGGCATCTATATATCCCACAATGCAGTACGATTGTGACGTAACCACAGATCGTCTAATCACCACCACAACAAACACTCTATGATATATTTATTATAATTAATTAATTTATTTTAAAATAACCCAAACACACCTATATATATATATATATATATATGTATATATGTGTGTGTGTGTGTGTGTGTGGATGCTGCATTAAACAAATTTGTAAAGGGCAAAAAAGTAAATAATAAATCAACTCATAGCTGATTCAAAGTGATCAAGGGCTTAGGACATTCCAGTTCAGCTCATTGCGGTTTCCGCCAGTAGTGGGCACTCGTGCACGTAAGCAATGATGTACATCCGAGTGAACGAGACTGAGGGAAGTTAGCGAGTGAAGGGCATGGCAATTTTGGACTGGAACGCAGCACCAGAAGCCCAGAAGTGTAAACAGGAAATGAAGACCATTTGAAGGTTAAGAAAAACATTTGCGTACATGCTTTTGGTTGAGTTTCGTATTTGATGCATCCGGCTTTTATGGCTCTTATAGTGTGATAAATGAAAATATGGACCTCATATTTCAAGTTTCGTTCAGAAGCCCAAACTGCAAAATGTAATTTTGTGTTATTGCTTTTGTATGTATTCTCAAAAAGTGAGATGAAATTCTAATAGCTTGTAATGTAAATTGATGCACTCTATTACAGTATAGCAAACAGCTTACATAAAGTGCATATAAATATCTTCCATTATGATTTTGTATAATGATGCATAGCTTTATGATCAAAGCTATAGTTTGTATTTTGGGGGGCAAACCATATAATGCCTTGCCAATAAGCAAGCATACAATGATAATACAGATATTGTTCAGTTAAACATTTCTCATTCCATAATTTCATTTTAACATTAATTTAAAAAAAAAAACAAAGGATAATTAAGTAAACCTAAGTTTCTTTAGTCCAGTAAGTGTTCATTTTGAAATATTACAAACAATATAAAAGTTATTCTTTCATTTACTTCATAAAAATCATTAACGGTTTCACAGCAAAAAAAAGATGTGTACCACAGCCTAAAGGTGAAGTTTTATTACTATACTACAAGGCATTTTGCTTTCTAAAAAAGTATAAACTATCAGATGAAAGAAATCATGTAGCAGGTTTTCAGCAAAGTTTTGATCATGTTGACAATTTAGAGGATTTGTGAAATTGTGTATAAAATATGATGCAGTAGGCTTTATAGGATCACATATGTTCAATAAGTATTAATTTTGTTCTGTGTTTTCAAGGGGAGGATGCCCAGTTTGAAATGGACATCTAACTACAATAGAGGACCTGCCACACGAAGGAGGCGACGACTGTAATGAATATTACTGTGATGACAACTGTTCCCTGAGAGGATAAATGCACAGAAGACTTCTCCTTCCATATCATGTCTTTCTTTTTCTTTCATTTATCTACTGTCCAAATGATATTTTCCTTTTCTGTACGGATGCTGTCGCTCAAGGACGCGCACAAAGCCTTTACTTTAGATTCCCAACATCAGCTAACACTGTTGTGCCTGAAAGAGCCACTATCTCGGATGTCGGATAGTGCATCCGAGCGCTATACATCTGCCTAAGACATGGGGGACATCCAACTGGCCGCCATGTGACATTGTTTATTTGATACAGATTTGTTTGTGTAGTTTTGCAGAATGATCAGTAGGGGTAGCGACAGTCTCAACTGAAGTCATGTGGAGGAAAATCCAGATTGCCAACTCCTATAAATTTAGCATACCATAATACCTGAATTTGACCACTTTCCATCTGGCATTGGTACTTTTTGTAATGGTAAAATCGAATTTGTGTTTATCCTAAAGCGTATTCTCACCTGAAGTGTCATTCAACAGAATGTAAAATGCCTTTTTTTGTTTGTTTTTTGGCTGTGAAGTTATCTTAACTTCCCTGATATTACTGAAGAGACATTTAAGCATAAAAAAAAAGAAAAAATCAATAAACACCAGAGAATTTACGTGCGTTTGGCTTATTCATTTGCTGCTGCTGATTTTCAAACTCATAACGCAATGTATAACCATTATGAAAACATTTTATTACATTTGGTAATTTACATACTCTACTATTTACAAATTAGGTAAACACACAAAGCAAGTAATCCAGGTGCCTCAGTGCAGGGTACCTTGATTATTTCAAGTGAAAATACTGTACAAATGAAAACAGTTTAGATTCGTGCTTAAATATGTCTTTTCCGGGTTTGAGGAGCATATCCAAAGTGCTAGTGTTGAGTTCATTTGGGATTTGGAGACTCAGTGGCAGCCACATTCTGCTACAACCATCCCTTCATGGTGTCTCATGACCATCTTGCCGTTCTCATAGTAGAGCATGGAGAGAGGAGCCAGACGGGTGGGTACGCAGGACAAGCATGGGACGCGATCCGAGTGGTGCAGCTTCAAAAGACTCTGCAAATGACAAGACAACAGGCGTTAGAGTTAGTCTAGCAAACAGAAAACTTTTTAAAGTAATCACATATATCAAAGGTTTAAAAAATTTGTACCTGCATGTAGGCATGGTTGGTTGGAGTAAAGGTCTCATCAACGGGTGTAGGGCAGTTTCCTTCGCATCGAAAGGCATTGTAGCGCTTTGGATAAACGATCCAGTCGCTCCAGCCTATCTGATCGAAGTCCACCCACATATCTACCTTCTTGCACAGAGGTTTCTTCTCCCCTTCTTGTGAAACACCTGGATTCATGCTAGCTGCTGCGTCTCGCACTCTGTCGCCAGCCCTGTGGTTCCTCCTGTGACGCCGAGGCACAGGTTCACTTCCGCCACCGGTCCGGTCTAGAGCGACATACTTGGAGTGCTCCGCAGTCTGGATGAGGGTGGATGTCTTTGCCTGGTTCTGCTTGGAGTAAACCACCATCATGACCCTGTTGGCTGTAAGATGCTGGAAACTCTGGTGCCCCTCTTTCTCAGCACTTGAAGGCATCTGGACGGGTTCCTCCGAGGAAACGCTCTCACCCTGGTGCAACCAGTACTTGAGGAGCGCTGTGATGTTGAAGATCCTCCAGGAGGAATGGGAGGTTGGGTCACTTGGGTTGGCTTTCACACTGCCCAGGTGAAGGCGTACTTCGTCACAGGGGCTTCGGTCGCACTCTCGTTTGGATTCATGATAGATATCCACCGCAATCTCAGAGGTGAATTCTGGAAGGCGAATGCGAAGTTCAGACCGCCGGACGTCGTCGCTTGCTGATATGGAGGACATGTCAAATGTCACGGCTAATTTGTCTCCAACCTGATGGCAACCTGAAAAAATATTTGGACAAGAAATTAGTTACTGGTCGAGGGACAGTTAGTTAAACAGTCTAGAAAGGATAAGTGTGGTGCTTAATTATCTTAAAGGATGTTTTCACACGTGGGTATATTCGGGACAAGCAATTAATAAAGTAGAATGTTCTTATTGTTGAGATGTGTATTGCTGCCCAAGCCACTTTGAAACAGACGTCTTGCAGCTAATACACACGCAAACTAATAAACATAGCCTACGTGACTTGGCTATAGCTTAGAACCAGCTAAACTACCTATCAAATTATTGTCCCCGGGGGTCTTGTAGGCTATTAACCTGAAGAGATTTGTTTTGCGATAATGACCGGCGGCTAACTTTACATATAGCCGCATACACGGCTACTTACAAAAAATGTTTTTATCATATAATAAATCTTTTTAAATAATTTATTTTTTAAATAAATTTATCGAAATAAATATTTTTTCCACATTGTTTTATTATTATTATTTTTTGACCGCGAATGTAGTAAAATACCTGTCGCTAATTTTCATCTTTGTTTATAGATTTTTTTTTCAATTTATTATATGTAGGCTATAAAGGCCTATTTATTATCATCGGAAACATCTAAAAATTAGGAAAAAAATATGGACATTGGCTATCCTATTAAAAACTATGTAGGCTAATGTAGGCTACAAATGTTTCAAATTAATTTAAAGATAAAAAAGAAAATGTATTGGCTACTCACTTTTGGCGAAGAGACTCAAGACCGAATCGGACTCGTAAAGAGCTGGGTTTTCGTGGCTGGTTTGTTTGTCGTCTCCGGTCAGAAAGGTCCGGTAGAGATGCATCATGTAGAGCGGATACCTGCTGGTGTGTCGGCTCTGACCCGCCTGACCTCCGCCGCTCGTCCCAGGTGCTCTCATCCTATTCCTCAACGCATCGTGGAATCCGGGAAAGGACACCGTGGAGTTCGCCAGCGTGAGAGACTGCACTCAGGACCCCGGAGATAAACCACCTCATGTCTAATCTAGCTTAAGATCCACCACGCAGAGGAATAGCCTGTCTCTGAGATCCTGCTCCTTCACCGTCCCCTGGAAAGTGAGTGTCATGAGTGCTGCCAGGCCATCTTAATTTACTTATAGAAACTTGAAGTCTTTTGATGGTCTGTGAGGGTCTTTGAAGTGTCCTTGTGATCCATAAAGGGATACATGTCCCTGGGTCGTCGTGTATCGAAACCAGCAGTCTTTTGTGCGTCAACGGGTGTGAAAACATTAATTCTTCTCCTCAAGCGCTGTGTATTGAAGGTCCTTTTGAAAGTGTACTTAAACAATAATATTAGTGGACTACATTTGTTCATCAATGTCCAGTTGATTAAAAGGAGAAAAACACCCCGAATGCTGAATTATGTATTAGTTTAAACGAAATAGAAGAAGCAATGTCGTTTCTCTTTCCATATGCCATCAGAAGAACATAGTAATTAGCCTATGTTGGGAATCTCCACATTATAACAGCAACATTTTTATATCCATGTTAGTCTACCGCATAATTTGGCTGCTTGACTTAGCATGTTATGATTGATAACACAGTATTTTGTAGATGGATGTTAACGACCCCAGCTATAGTGTGGCCAAAATAGCCTACAATCTTTTAGCTTATCTTTTTATATAGCCGATAGCCTATGCTCTTTATAAATTAGTTTTGTTTTTATTGTTTTATAGTATTCATATTCGTGACATTATAGCCATACCATATGACCAATGAAATGTCTGAACTGAAATCTGAAATCAGTGAAATCTGACAGAACCGAATATTTACAGCCAATATTTGATATATATAAGCAAATATATAAGTGAATATTTGATAAGAACCTATAGAACCCACAGACAATTTCTTTCTTTCTTTCTTTCTTTCTTTCTTTCTTTCTTTCTTTCTTTCTTTCTTTCTTTCTTTCTTTCTTTCTTTCTTTCTTTCTTTCTTTCTTTCTTTCTTTCTTTCTTTCTTTCTTTCTTTCTTTCTTTCTTTCTTTCTTTCTTTCTTTCTTTCTTTCTTTCTTTCTTTCTTTCTTTCTTTCTTTCTTTCTTTCTTTCTTTCTTTCTTTCTTTCTTTCTTTCTTTCTTTCTTTCTTTCTTTCTTTCTTTCTTTCTTTCTCTTCTCTTTCTTTCTTTCTTTTTTTCTTTCCTTCTTTCCTTCTTTCCTTCTTCCTCTTTGCACATGTATTGAAGCATCTTATACAACAGGGGGCGCTGCCTTCAAAGTATTTTGCTATACCTTCCTTGACTTTCGAAAATGATTTGCCAAATCGTTAACAAAGTGATAAAGCTCAAAGATTTTCTCTGTAGGGTCCTAAAATATCGACTGTTCATCCTTGCGTCACTTATTTCTCCTGACACTGCCCGTGTGATTTGTTGACTAGCTTTGTGCTAATTCTGAGTGCTCAGGTGAGATTCATATGACGACACACACACTCACACACACTTATTTCTCGTCACAGAATTGAAGCAGACCAGCTGTGAATGTCAGTGGCAATCTCACACTAGTAACACTGATAATAAGCACGACAGAAATTGGCACGGGGCCTTCCTCCCACATATTTAGCCATTTGATGCTAATAAGTGTCAGATCTTATAAATTCATTGTCCATAGCATTGCAAATTTTGTAAAATTGTGGTAAATTTTTTGTGTATCATGTGTCTTAATATATCATCTCATCTATCTGTCTGTCTGTCAGTCTTTAGTTTTCTACCATGCTCTTTATTCTACAATGCATTTGAACATAAGAGATAATCCATCCATCCATCCATACATCCATATCTGCCTGTCTAGTCGACGATCTCTCTTTTCTGCCATCTATCTTATCCATCTGTCCGTCCATCCATTCATTCATCCATCCAAGTCTGGCCATCCGTCCGTCTGTTTGTCTATCTAAGATGTAGCTGTCTGTTGCTCATTTTTGCCATATATCAAGATCAATATGTTTGCTATTGATTGCTTGTATACGTGTGGTTTAATATGGTAGAACTATTGGTGATGCTGACCTGTTGTGACAGACATGCCTTTCTTTGGGCAGACAGCCTAATTAATCGCCAGAGACCCTGATTGCTGTGAAACGGTTTGCAAAACAGAGACCTCAGGACTCTCCGGTAGGGGAAAAAAGAAGCATCGAGAAGGAAAACAGAATCAAGCCTTTTGTGTGGCACTGGAAGAAAAGTGCACACTTGCGTTAGGGATGGCAACAAAAAACAAAAAGGCCATGAAATATGAAAGGGCCTGCCTTTGTGTCATTTGAATAATGGGGATAATTACCCTCTGTCCAGCGAAGCACCTGCATTTGAAATAAGCCTTTGATACCAACTTAAATCCAGTGAGATGGTGCTATTTGATTAAGATTCAGGCAGATGCTGTCTCTGTCTTTACAGCAGCTGGAGAGATCACTCTGTCAACAGACTGACTGCACCTTTGAATGCATATACCATTATAAATAGATTTGCGTCACAAAAACAGCATGGCTAGTGTAACTAATGCTTTGCTGCAAACACATTTTTTGTGGTTTAATAAACTCCTCATTATCAAAGAGCAGATAATATGAGTCTTTATTATTATTATTTACTAATTCTAGCCAGACCTGGCACTTTCAAAGCTGGCTGGATGTCATGCGTTGCACATATCTCAGTATAGGAGATAAACAGATAGTCTTTAAGCACCTTCAAAGCTATCTCTTTTTAATTTGGTTGCACTGCCAGGAATCCATAGATGAATCAGCGTCTCTCATTAAACCTCAGTCCTGACATTGTTCGCTAGGAATGGCTTTTTTTATCAGTCTGATAGCAGAAATTGCAAGGACAGGAAAGCACAGAAATAGCTCAGAAAGTACGCTTTTCTTTATGCTTTTTGTCCTAGCAACATTGGAGGCATTGACAAAGATCATTGTTGTTAGGGGCTTGAATCCCACACCACAATGTGCTCCAATATGGACACTTTGATTTCATTTTAACCATGGATGGGTGAATATGACTTTAGGTTCAGAATCCAGAATGATGTTACATGGATCCATGTACCGTACCTTTAACTCTTCCTGAGAAAGCACAATAGATATTTAAGTTTTCGTTTATTATTATTAGCTTAAATGCTAGCTGATTTCCAACTGTTTACGGAATTCAATCCACTTTCATGCATCTTTATTCTTGGTGTTGGTCATAGGAGCCCGATCTCATGAAAGTTAGTATCTATGGCACGAATGTAATTTCTCGTGGCATTTATACGCCAAAAACAGTTTTTGCGTGTAATATATGGCACACGATTTTCGCGTACATATGATACGCACTTTTCAGCGTATAATATGCACGAACTCCCCACCCCTCCCCCCTAAACCTAACCCAGGTTTTTTTAGTGCGTACCATATACACACAAAAAACATTTTTGGCGTATAAATGCCACGAGAAATGACACTCGTGGTATAGATACGCATCTTCATGAGACTGTGTTGGTCATAGATGATCCTTTATTAGAAAAGCTGAGTAAACGCTTTTCTTTAATCTGCACTATTATGGTCAGGAATCTTGTCATTTTCTCTGTATCACAGCCAGCCATGTGCCACTCTGAATCTGCCGGGTAAACATCAAGATTTTCAGAGCAGCTGGAATTGACAGAAATAGAGCATTTGCCTCTGAGACAGGATTATGAGTATTTGTTTATTTGATATTATAAATTTGGCCAAAATGCTCACTTCTAAACACTTGCTGCTGCATCTCAGTGCTGTTCCGTGATTCGCTGATTCAGTATCATAGATCAAAATGTCCAAACTGTTTTGGGAAAAATAGCCATGGTTGTGAGGATCAGAAATAATTTATGTTGAAAAACCTTATGTTGAGATTTTCAAAGGAGGGATGTCAAAGGTTCTAAATTTAATGTAAAAATGTAAATAAAATAAAATAAAATTGTCAAATTTAATTTATTGATTATAAATATTTATAACACATTGAGAACAGTTTTATCCTCAGGTTTAGATCTAACAATACTCTCATGGAGGGCAAAGAAATATTCAGTGCCAACTTAATACAAAGTAAATATTTTACAGATATTCTTTTATAATCTTTTCTCTCTCTTTTATCGTATGCACTACTGTTAAAATGTGTGCGGGCAGTAGAAAATGTTAATGGTTTTAAAGACGTCTATTATGCTCACCAAGGCTGATAAATATTGTTTCACACTCAAAAAAATTATATGTTGGCTTTAATTAATTTTAATTTGTCAACAGGTTCCACATAACTGGATTACGTTAAACGAACATAATTTGTTCATGTAACTTCAACATAATAGAATTATGTAATTTCAAATGACCCAATTTAAGTAGTTTCAACGTGAACTTTTAAAGGCTTCCTGACATGATTCAAAGGCATTTTATTATATTCATTCATCCATTTATATTTCATTTGATTCAGTGACATTTAATTAAATTGAAAGACTTTAGCTAGCTATTTGCTAGCAGAAGCACATATTAGCATCTTGAATGCTAAGATTTAAATGCTCCTCCATTCAAAGCAATTGAAAATAATGAAATCAGTCGACAGCCAAACAAAATGCTCCACTCTTCTCCACAATGGTAACCCACTGTAATTTTAATGGTTTAATAATTCCAATATAATTTAATATTAAACACTATTACACACTTTTAAGTCTTCCCCTTGTCTACATTTCTCAAAAAACATAAAATAACACTTAATTTTAACATTTATTCTCTCTTAATTCAACCATATGCAAAGCATGCTGGGAACTAAAAGCACTGCCCAGTTTCAGTTAAGGCAACACAAATCAATCATGTAATCCAACACAAACGGATTAAGTAAAAGTTGTTCGTAGATTTAAGCAGATTAAACACAATAAAATTAAGTTCGGGCAAAATGGCAGTCGGCTCGCACTATACTGCCACCCTCTGGATGTACACTTTTTTTACTTAACATAAATGGTTTGTGTTTAGACAACACATTAGGATTTTGTACTGTCAAGTTGAGACCCAATTACATACGTAGACCTTAATAGAAAAAAACATGTAAAGTCAAAAAACACAATTATTATAAGTAAACTATATATAAATTAAGAGCCCGACCGATAAAGGATTTTGAAGGCCGATACCGATACAAATATTTTGGGGTTTTAAAATCCGATATGCCGATATATCGGCCGATATTTTTATTTAGTTATTTTTTCAGAAACGCGCAATAAAACATCAACAGATTTCCCTAACATAGTTATTTGTAGTCATTTATGAGTTTTAACTAAAATAATATGATTTTAAAAAGAGATTATTTTTTAAGGCAGAAAAAGTTCAATGGGGTTTCCAAGCTCATTAATGTTAACGTTAGTGGTCTTCCACTGATGATAGTGGCATTAGCTAGCTTTGTGGTTAGCTAGTCTATGATGAGCCATAATTTAGCAATAGATTACGTCATACTGCAAATTGTAAAACAGAAATTTTCAATATAACAGGCCAAAGAGAGATGATTGAAGCGTATTTCATCCGTTTTAATTTTATTTTTGAAATATTCATTTATCGGCCATTATAACTGCCTATACCGATATTTTGGAAAATGCCTAATATCGGCCGATAATATTCGGCCGGCCGATATATCGGTTTGGCTCTAATATAAATATATTATGTAAAGTGCACAACCTCCCTAGTTATTTTTTTTTTGATTGCTGGCATTTAATAGCATTTACTGTCACTTTTGATTTATTTAATGCATCTTTGTGGATTAAAAGTATTAAAGTATTTAAAAAAAAACAACTGACCCCAAACAGTTGACCAGTATTTATGCATGATGAAAATATAGATGAAAATGTATATCTATCTTTATATTTTATGACGGGGGTCTCTTGCAAAAGGGCTCGTCCTAAATGGGGACCGGTGGCAATAAAAGGTTTGAAAACCCCTGATCTAGAATTGTCAGCTTTCTCAAAAGATCCCGCAATCTGAAACCGATTGGTCATTTCATAACAGTTAGCTTTGAGTTACAGAAATTGGTGACGTGTGTAAACAAAGGTTGCATCCCGTAGATGAAAGTGATTGGGTTATTTTTAAGATCAAAGGCATTTCCTTTCATTTAAAAAGGTGTACATCTCCACAAATTGGAACTCTTCTCCAACCTTCCTATGATGTTTTAAATCAAAGATTTCAAGAACCCTTATGTCACGTCCAGACAAATATCTTTAGTCCCGGTGCGTAAATTGAGGTTACTTTTCTGTCCTCAAAAAGCGGCATGAATGTTCGGCAGATAACAGGGTTTACTTTCTGAAGGTTGAAGTGTGTTTGTGATGTGTGTGTGCACCACAGAAGTGGGTGATGCATCAGCACAGCGCCTTATCTCTTATTTTGCACCACCACACCGCAGCATTGGATAGAAATATTTCTACTGTTGAATGTGGGAATAAATATAGAAATAAACATTCTTTTGAGCGGAAGAGGCTTAGGAGAGATGAATTAGGCTTTCTTGGATAAACTGTCAGTCTGGTTTATCATGCTGCAGAGCTGTATCCATTTCTCCTTGTCAACAAATTTTGATCTGATTGGCGGTGACAGTCTTAAATTTAGAGTTAAATCCAAGAATGACTCTTGTCCTCAAGTTGGGCAATGCTTACGTCAAATGCTGAAAATACAACATGTTTCAAAAGCCTGATGAGAAATGACACAGAAATCATTTAAGATTGTGTATTGTTTCCCAAAGGTTTTCCGCTGTCTATTTTACTTTTATAATTTGTGGAGGAGACTGTGGAACAGCAATTGAGAAATAATCAAAAAAGAAATATGACTTTGTTGTAATACACTGGCATTTTTGTTTCTCGCAGGAAAAAAATCCTTTTTTTTCTGAGAATTTTTAACTTATTTTAATACTAGGTCATTTAAAAATGTTTTAAAAAGGACTTTTTTGACTACATGATTGCATATTGCAATTAAGAAAAGTGTCTTGTTGATAAAGGCAATAGAAAAACAGCATTTTCATATTCCTGTCTGTTTTTTTCTGATACACAGGACACATTGCTGCAGCCGATGGAAATGGATATTGTGAATTTTCAGAGCTTATCTGAAGTTATTTAGTTGGCATTCATTATCATCGTCTGTGATGACATCAATCAGCCGAGGGGCAAGGTAAGAGCATCCTCAGCGGCTAGAAATGACAGATCTTCTCTCGCTTTGATTGCAGTCATCTCATACCTCCCCAATAACAGCTGTGTGCGCCACGTCTGTCACTGAGAAAATGATCTCTGTTGTAGGAAATCTCGGGATTAGCTTTTTTACCTCAGATACAGGGAATATAATGTTAATGACTAATCATGAAAGAGGAATCGGGAATCACCTACAAATTATAAAATTACCCATAAGGGAATAAGTTGCCAAATTTCTGTATGAATGATTGGATGCAACAAACAATTTTACTATCAATAATCAATCACAAGTATTAAAATTAAATATTAATGTCAATTGTCTAAAATAGATCAATTGTCAGGACAATCTTTAAAGGGATATTCCACTTTTTTTGGAAATAGTCTCATTTTACCACTTCCCCAGAGTTAAACAGTTGAGTTTTACCGTTTTCAAATCCATTCAGACAAGTTTCTGATATTTAGAAGAATATCAGTAACCAGACAGTTTCTGGTCTCATTGACTTCCATAGTAGGAAAAAAATATACTATGGAAGTCAATGAGACCAGAAACTGTCTGGTTACTGATATTCTTCTAAATATCAAAAAATCGGCTGAATACATTCGAAAACGGTAAAACCCAACTTTTTAACTCTGAGGGAGTGGTAAAATTAGCCTATTTCCAAAAAAAGTGGAGTATCCCTTTAAGGGAATTCATTTATGATTCGAATCATTTGCTTGTCCCGCAAACCTGATCATTCGTTCTCCATCAAAACCTCACAAAATTATCCTCCTTTATAGACTTTCAACAGAAGCTATTTCTCTGGCCACATGAAATAACTTTTCTGTTCTATAACAATACCCTTTTAAGCATCAATAAATTTGTAAAGCAGGTAGCTTTGATCGCAACATTAAAGGGACTTTGAAATGTGCACGAGACAGTCACTCAAATAAATATAATGTATTTATTAAAGGAGTACACTACTTATATATGGAATAAATGTATATACAGACTAAGACAACACAACACTAAAAGACTGAAAGTGAAAGAAACAGGAAGTAAGTGAGAGAGATCCCGAAGGAGAGTGGCAAATTACAGACAATGAACCCTTGAGAGAAAACATGGAAAACACAATCTTAATGCTCTGAAAGCTCAATAAACGATACTTGCATATGGTTCTTTGTGGTGCTGACTCGAGAAAGCGCATGTGGGTGGTTTGGCGTTCCGTCACGTGGTCACCTGGATGGGTCCAGAGCGCACAATTCAACAAAGAGTTAAATGTCTTTGACGTAAGTTACCGAAGAAATAATTCAGGCTAAGTTCATTCCTCGTCTGCTGAAATGAACAAAATAGAATGCGAAAAGAAAAAACAAAATGTAACAAAATAAAACAAAAGACTAAGACTAAAAGGAAAGGACAAACTGAAGAAGTCCAAGAAGCCTGAGAAGAGAGGTCAGAAGAAAGGAATTTGCAAGCATTAGCGTACAGGTGACGCATGTAGATTTTCCAAGAGTGACCTTTCGAATAATGTGGGGGTTTGTGTCTCATTTAGCACAGAAAATTACACCAGCGATTGAAGCCTTTTATCTTGGCGAATCTGCGTAGACTTCCTTCAGAAATGCCGGCAGTGGGGAAATTATGGCAGCATGCGACTCAAGATGTTCTGAGTGAATGTGGCCAGGTATAAAGCAGGCCTCTTTTTGAAGTCATTTAGCAGGCGCTTTTATCCAAAGCGACTAAACCAAGTGAGTCAATGTGAAGAGGCAAAAGCAATGCAAAAAGTGCTCAAAATACAAAGTTCAGACATTGCTCGGAGTGGCATAAGCCAGATGAACGAGGATTTAAAGGAAAAGGAACGTTTTTTGTGTGCTTATGTTAAGTGCTCACAGAAGAGATGAGTTTTCAGTTGTCTTTTAAATGCAATTCAGCGATTCTGCATTCTGGATGAGGGTGGGCAGATCATTCCACCAGTATGGTACCATGAATGAGAATGTTCTGCAGAGTGATTTTGAGGCTCTCTGTGATGCTACCACGAGCCGTCGCTCATTGACTGATCGTAGGCTTCTGATAGAAATGTAGACTTGTAGTAGTGAGTGGAAGTAGGAGGAAGCTGAGCTTGTGGTCAATCTGTAAGCAAGTGTCAACACCAAGTTGATCCGAGCAGCGAGTGGTAGCCAGTGCAGAAAGATGAACAGAGGAGTAACGTGGGCCCTTTTGGGCTTTTCAAGTCAAGTCACATTTATTTATATAGCGCTTTTACAATACAGATTGTATCGAAGCAGCTTCACAGTGATAACATGAAAGTAATACAACACAGATTACAACAATAATATTGTTGAATATTAAAGGGGACATATGCAAAATCCACTTTTTTAGCCCTTAAATGCATTTTGTTGTAGATTTGGAGTGTTTGTAAGTACAGAAAGATGAAATTATTCTCTTCAGGTGCTTCGTTTATATCTTTATATTTTGTTTTGGTCATATTTTTCAACCTGTTCAGATTTTTCTGTTGTCTATGATGTTTTTTGAACAAGTACGTCACCGTATTTGCAGCGGAACTGACAAATAAGGACATTGACTACCGGTCCAAATACGAGCAATCCACCATTATTATATCTCGCTCCGATTTTGTAGTCCAAGCTCAATGATGCAGAAGTTATGAGAGTGCTAGTCAAAATGTTCGGTTGTTGGATGTAGTGACCTGAAGCACTTCAAGGATCCCCACTTCGACAACCTCAGCCAGTATACAGAAGGGTTTGCCGATCGGGTAAATTCCTTCTATCCTTCTATTTAGCTGCTGTGTTTCCTGATGCTTTCTAAAAGTAAGTTATCATTTCATTATCAATACAGATTTTTAGTGGTAAGATTAGACTGCAGTCATTTATCTTGTCAGTGTGCTTGTTTTAACAAGAGAATTAGTCGACTTTCACTAATAACACAACATAGTTAACTTACATACCTGCCTCCATATGAAGACATTGTTCTGCAGGTTCGTCGTCGTCATTTTTCAAATCGCTCGCTCTGGCTCGAATATGTAAGGCTTGGTGGACAAGTCTTCCGTTGTTGACATTTTGTTAACGTGTGAATAAAAATGTTCTTTGAAGCTATAGTAATCGTATCTCTTATCAAACTACAATAATGGCCGAACACAGGTTAGTTGAACCTGAGTTGAACTGACCGTGAACTCCGCGAGCCTGGAGAGCAGGCGGGGTAAGACGGCACGCCTTTTTATTTAAAGGGGCCGCATTGAAACGACTTGCTCACAGAAGCACATCAGAAAAGGGGTAGAAAAGGGGCCTGTGGAGCTATAATAATGAGGAATTCAGACCCAAGCATTGCAGTTATGCTTTATATAGACCACAAATATATGATTTATAAGTAAAAATGGATGATTTAAAAGCATGATATGTACCCTTTAAATATTGTTAAAGACAAGACGAGCTGCAGCATTCTGGATAATTTGTAGAGGTTCAGTTGCACATGATGGAAGTCCTGTTCAACATGTATATGCTCCCAATGAGCTAAATAATGAGAAAGAACAAAATTGTTTACCACAGCTATGCAGATGACACACAGCTCTACTTAGCCCTTATTGCCTAACAACTACAGCCCCAATGACTCCCTGTGCCAATGCATTGATAAAGTAAACAGTTGGATGTGCCAAAACTTTCTTCAGTTAAACAAAGACAAAACTGAAGTCATTGCATTTGGAAACAAATATGAAGTTCTCAAGGTGAACGCATACCTTCCCTCTAGCAGTCTAATAACTAAAAATCAAGTCAGGAATTTTGTTGTGTCTCTAGAGTCAGACATTAATTTCAGTCGTCATGTCAACGGAATAACTAAATCAGCATACTATCATATGAAAAATATTGCAAGAATTAGGTGCTTTGTTTCCAGTCAAGACTGTGTGCATGCTTTTATCACCAGCAGGGTGGATTATTGTAATGGACTCTTCACTGGCCTTCCTAAAAAGACCATAAGACAGTTGCAGCTCACACAAAACACAGCTGCCAGGATTCTGAGCAGGACCAGAAAATATGAACATATCACACCAGTCCTCAGGTCTTTACACTGGCTCCCAGGATTGATTTTAAAGTATTATTACTTTTATATAAATCATTCAATGGGCTAGGACCTCAATTTATTGCAGATATGCTCACTGAATATAAACCCAACAGATCACTCAGATCATTAGGATCACATCAGCTAGAAATACCAAGGGTTCACTCTAAGCACAGACAGTCTGCTTTTAGCGATTGTGTCAGCCGCAGCTGGAACCAGCATCCAGAAGGGATCAGATATGCTCCAATAGTCACATTCAAATCCAGACTGAAAACACATCTGTTTAGCTATGTATTTACTCAATGAGCACTGTGCCATTGTTCGTCTGACTAATAATTATAAACTGTTTTCATTATTATTTGTTTTGATTACTTTAATTTATTCGATGTAAAGCACTGAATTACCAAAATAAATTTGACTTCCCTTGCATATCCTTTCTTAAAACAGAGGGAGAAAAATGGATATTCTCAAGAAAATGAATGGCTATATATCAAATGGGTTTCACTAACATGTTTAAGCTGTTTCAGTGCAATATATATCTGGTCAACACAACAAACTTGCTGTCTTTTGACTTTGGCTCGAATCAAAAGACAAACTAAATCTGGTCTCCTTTCCACCACATGGGGATTTCTACTGTAGGTTTACGACTTGATCTGGCAAGACATTGATGATGCTGGTCAATCTCAGTGTGCAAGCTGTGTGCGCTGAGTTTATGGTCCCCTGATCACTCCAACACTCTGTAAGCCCACTAACTGTTACACCTTTAAATTGTCCAATTCCCAGAGGAAAATAACAGCTACATGGTTTGTGAGTATATTTATCCCAGTGACTTTAACAGTTTGCTGGTACAAACACCAACACAATAGCTCTGTATATTATGAGTATATCAAAACATTTCAAGAATCAGGTTACTCAAGCTTGACTTTAAGTGATATTGAAAGTATGATTTGGTAAACAAAACTGATGAAATCCTCTCGGGATGTGTGAACTTCTTTCATTGAATTTCTTTCAATGCGTCATGATGCATTGGTTTTCTTAGAGGCGGGCTACTTCTCTCAGAAATGTGTTTTGTGCTCTTATTTTGTTTCATGGCCCGCATAAGTTCCTCTCTGATGCTTCCAAGCACCAATATCAGAAGACCATAATGCATGCATGTGTAGGAAAAGTGTCGTGTTGTTTTTTTTTTTGACAGCTGATCAAGCACAAGTGAAAACTGTTTGTGTTATGTGATTTCTGTACTAAATATAATACTAAACATAAATACCCTTGATAGACTCTAAAACATTCTAAATTATTTATCATTTTGTTCATTTCTATAAAGCAATAAGCATGCTGTCTAATCAGCTATTTTACCAGGTAAGAATAAATTTTATATTATTAATACTGTTCACTTTGTAGCCCTATAATTCAACACATTCTCATCCCAAGACGTCATCACTGACGTTAAAGGGTGCCCTAAAACGTCAGATGCTGACATATGGTCAGAAAGCGTCAGTTAGATGATGCTGTCCTCAGGTCGTCATCTAACTGATGCTTTACCTTTAGCATAAGTTAGATGACGCGGGTAGGTTAAGGTCAATTGGGGGCAAAAGAATTGGAATTTTAGAATTTGTTATGGTGTGGTCGGATATTTTTTAGATTTATAACTGAATATTGAAAATACTTTAACCTTTTGTTCTACAATATAAATAATCACAGTCAAATCATGATTTTTACAGCTGCCTGTTGCTAACAAGTACATGAAGACTACAGCAAAAAACAAACTGTTTTAAAATTCACAGTTGATCAATGCTGTAGAACAAAACATAAAAGTAAGTAAAATGACCATTGGACATTCCTGAGGGAAATTAGCCTTCTAGATTTACTTACAGATTGAAGTCAGGATTGTAGAGCTGAGAGCTCAATGATAAATACATCATTTTACTACCAAGTATAGCCTAATCATTCTCCTAACAGTGGGAGTTTATGGTTGCCAAGCATCAGCTTGGTGTGTAAATGAATGTATGGTCACTGGTGTGAATGGATCTGCATGTTACTGCCTTGAACACGGCTCAGAAAACGTAAGAATCGGGATTATCCATGTTATAATACTATTTCAAAATGATTACACAGCCCGTTCTCATCCCAAGGCGTCATATACTGACACTTTTGACATTTCGTCTACATCCATCGCACATGGCACCCTTTAGCGTCAATATGAGACGCAGATATATATATATTTTTTAAAATTTATTTTTTTTATTTTTTTTAATTTGGACATAACAATAACATTGGACGAACCAGATACATTGTTTAAAGTGTAATAGCACATGTGCTAATTTTCAACACCTGTCCATATACATATTTGGGCCAGAAGGCGCCTCCTAGTGGTGTAACCCTAAACCTACCCCAGAACTAAACCTACCATAACTGAACAAAGCTCTGTGTGTGTTATATTAACGCTAAAGGGTGCCATGTGCATTGGATTTAGACGAAATTTCAAACGATATAAATGATGCCCTAGCCTGGGTTTCCTTATGCTGCCTTGCCGCAGCGTGATTTTATTTGTGCTGCTAGGCAGTCTGGACACCATGAACCAAATTTTCCCCTGAAATAGGGAACCAGTCACAGAACAGGGAGGGAGCACAGGTGCATAGAGAGCCTAAGTCGATCCTCTTCTGGTCGACCACCATGGGACCTTATTTTGGAAAAATATTGTATGGTAGTCAATGGCGAAGAGACAACAGATATTTTAATCTCGTTTGAATTGTGCCCTGAATTGCACATATGATGTTTGTCAATTTAAAAGAGACATTTTAAAGTAAAGAAAGTCGCAGTGTGATGTGAAACCGTTGCGGTACAAGACTGTGAAAATATGTAATTACAAAGACTATAAACCCCAAAGGCGTACATTTTCTCTCAATGAATGAAGCTAACTTTACTGAAGCTAATGTCTGTCATTGTTTCTATAGTCTTGCGTTACAACAGTAACGTTACGCCGTCATGCCTGAGTGTTTTTTACCAGAGTCCACAGACACATGAGCAGCGGATCTTGCTCGTTGATTCGCTTCCCGGGAGATGTAGATCATTGAGCGATTTTCACATAAAACTAAAAGTTACTCTTCTGTTCTATGACAAACTGCAACGTTTTTGACTTTCAACATTATCTTTTAAATTGACAAACATCATAATATGTAATTCAGGGCACAGTTCTGACAGAAAAAAAAGATAAGTTGTCTCTCGCCATTGACTACCGGACATATTTTTTCCGAAATAAGGTCCCATGAGCCGGAAGCGGAGGGCGGGACTTAGGCTCTCTATTTGATAGACGTACAGGCGCATTTGACAGACATTCGTAGCACCCAATAATACGGCTCAGGGCATTCATAAACCACGCCTCAAATACGTGAAAATGAACATGTGGTTTCCAGACCAGGCTAATGACGCCCTCAGGATGAGAATGCGTTGGCTTACAACACTATTTTTAAATGCCATCTATATTGTTCTGTTCTGTCTTCATATTTGTTTATTTATTTTATGTTTAGAAGAAGAAGAGTTCAGCGTAAGTGAAATGTGTGTTGGACTCTCTTCTGTGAGTGGATATCAGATTTAGTTACTCTTTCTTCAGGGCCAATGAACAGGCTGATAGAAGTGTACTAATTATCTTGAAAGTGATTCGGTGATGAGCAGTTACCTTGTTAGTCATTCCATTTACATTTTTCAGTGTTTCTTTGGGCAGCCAATTAGGAGAGTTGCAAATTAGGTGCATAATAAGCCGCCAATCAAGAAGAATTGTCATTTGCTTAATGGGAAGAATGATTTTAGTATTGCAGGTCTTTCACCTTGATGTATAATTGCTGATCACAATGTGCAAACATGCCAAACATCACACTTGTGAACATTCAGTGTCAAATATGCTTAGACAGATTGGCCTATGCATATGTGGCTTGGCTCCGTCTATAAAAGTTTCTTTAGTCTGTGAAATAATTGCATAATTGTTTTCCACTTGTTAATCGTTACAGTGTTTGTGCTAAAGCGAGGCATGTGTGTTGAGCAGGCTAAATGTCAAACTCTAATGCCGATTGGCAAAATGATTTGTATTCGTGTGTATCTGTTGACCTGTGAGCCATAATTGGTGTGAGCTTTTGTAATTGCAACAGGTCAAATATTATTATTATCTCCAACAAAGGTGCATTATAAATATAATTTAATGGACTATTTTGCCCTTTTTATCTTCTAAAGTATTCTCTTTTCTTAAAAATGTCTCATTTTAAAGGTATCACTGCTGGATGAAATGTCAATGTGTGAACTCTTGCCTCTGTGACAGTTGCCACAGGACATCTCCAGAGAGGTTTGGAGCGTGAGCCGTTTGGGCATAAGTTCTGAATATGGAAATTGCTTTCCTTTTTAGGCCTGGATTAAGTGGCCTTGCACGCAGCATTCTATGCCTATTAAGTATTTAATATCTGTTTAATGAATACTCTTATTAAATACCTCTGATGAGTTCTGAAACCTCAGGCGTCCATGAGCTTCTGCGAAAATGATCCATTTACTCTAATGTCTGATTATCATCCATTACATGTCCAGCTGTGTTTAGAGGAACTGACCTGTGAATAAGTTAGGCAAATTCAAAGGGTTTTGGACTTTATGTGAAGGATTTAAATGCAGTGTATTTGTTTGGTGTATCATATATAAGGGTGTTGCCATATCACCAAAAATATAACCAAAAATTATTCAGACATCAGATTTAAAAAAAAAAAAAGAAAGACTAGAATTTTTATAGTGGGTGCAGGACACTATAGTTAATTTGTGTAAGTGAGGATACCAAAATAAAATAATCTGTGACATATTGTACTCCAAAAAGTCTTTATACAGTGGACTAACAGTAATATTTATAAAACATTGGGGCCAAAAATTATTCTGACACTTTTTGTTTTGCTCGTTTTGCTTCTTTAATGGCTGATGCAACCTTTTTGCACCATAGACTAGCAATTGGTATCTATTCAACCTAATTTATTTCAACTCTGAGTTCTTGTCATATTTTATTACCATTTTCTAAACTTTAGCAAATAAACTATGATGATGTTAGAAAGGTTGAAGGTGTCAGGTGTGTAATTGCTGTCTTAAACAGTTAGTTGGCCCTTTTCCATTACCAGTACCAGCTCGCCTTGGCACGCTTTTCACTCCGTATTTCCATTGCAGACAGTACCGCCACAAATAGTACCCGGTCGACATAGCTACGCCTTTCATTCCTCATTGCCCTATCAGGCTCTTTCTGGATCCTCTCTTCGGCAACCAAACAAAGGAAAGTCTGCACCTCCTCTGTTTGACCGTATTGGCGTATTCTTTCGAGTTGTCATAATAATAGTAGTAAGGTTAGTAACTATCTCTGGCCAAACTATTTAAAAAAGGCGGGGATATCGAGCTCGTTCTTATCCTTTGGCGTCATATAGGTGACACCATATGACATTCCAGAAATGGAGGACATTTCAGGCATCCATAATTTTGAAAAATGTACCCTTTATTTTACTCTTTTTTGTTATGTATTTCATAAAAAACAGGCAATATACAATTAAATAATTTGATTCATCCAGCTCAGACATTAATGGCAAACTTTTTATAATACTTTTTTTGTGCTTGGTGCAACCCTGTTACCAATACTCAGGAACCTGAAAAAAATTATATTTATTGATCTAAAATATATTTGTATGTATATTTATCCTTCAAACTAAAATAAGGACAATAGCTCAAGCCCCTGTGAGATAAAAAAGTAATTTATGGTTATTTTAATAAAAATTCTATGGTAACAGGGTTGAAATTTAGGTAACAGGGTTGCGAAAAGCTACGGGGGTTGGATAGATATATTACTTTTGATTAAAGATCAGGTCAATAATGTGGCAAATGATCAGGAACACAGGAACATTGTTAAATAAAATTTAATGACATCTTATAACAGTCCATCCGTTGGTCTGTGTCAATTCGTCTGGTAATTATGGTAACAGGGTTGCGAGTAACAGGGTTGCAAATTAATGCTAATGTTGGCTTTTTCTCATGAATAAAAGCTAGCTATTTAGCTAGCTCATCCTGTCATTTTTAGGACAAACTTACTTATGTAAAAAAGAAGAAACCTTTAAATACATTTTTCTTATTCTGATAATAAGAGTAACAGGGTTGCATTGGTTAGAGTGACACATTCAATCAATGCTAAAAATTTGTCTAATAATATGAAAAATCGAAAAGAGAACATACCTTTCTTCTACCCATTCTGGCAGCAAACTGCTTAGTGATGTCATTTCCAGTGAATCATGTCACTTTCCTTTCTTCTACCAGGCTAAATATGTTTCGGTAACAGGGTTGCATACGTTGTGGGACATAACTTTCTTGCAACATTTCTATTATTTGAAACATTTCTATCATTTAAAAAATTGGTTTAACAATAAAAAGAGGCATATATAAACAAAATCATACAAAAAAGAATATTTAAAATGTATTTTAACAGTTGTATTTAACATTCAATTTGGTCACCTAGAAGGCGGGACAAGAGAAAAATGGCACTTAAGTGGGTACTAGAGACTTTTTTTATTTTCAATAATATTTTTGAAGAAAAAATCTTCAAGTCTATTCATATTTAGTCTCAGGACAAATGTTTTTTACACATTAATTGCATTTTTTGTATATTATACATAGATTATTTCAAATTTCATAGGTGGGACATGAAATGTTCTCAAATTCTGGAATGACCCATAACATGCAGAACCCGCAGAGCAGTGAATGCTCTAGATTTTGAAGCCCAAACAAGCACATCCCTCCAATATAAAATATATTCGTATGACTCCAGTCGGTTAATAAAGGCCTTCTGAAGTGAAGCGATGTGTTTTTGTAAGAAATCATATTTATAACTTTAATCGGCTTCCGGTAATGGCCGGATGCGAGTCAAGATCCAGTGGAAGAGTGACCAAAAATGCAGCCCTTCATTAGCTGCATGAGATGTGCTTTAGACAACACCTGTTTTGCAGATTCGAGTTGTTGTGAGAGATTCTATTCAGGGAGTTGAATCATTCTGAGAATGCAGAAGTCATTGAAAGTTGCATTTTCAGTTGAATTTGGGGGAACCACTTGAAACATTTGTCGTAGTAGTAATAGCAGTAGTAGTAGTAGTAGCAGTAGTAGTAGTCAGTAGTAGTCTTTATTGTCACTAGTCACAAGTACCAGCGAAATAGCCATCAACCATTATTGAGCCATTTCAATAACTTTTGTTTGATTTTTTCATTGCCAACAGCTGAAATTCTGTACATTTTGCCAATAAACCTGGTTTGGAATGGGAGTTGAGTAATTTCGATTTCAACTGCAGATATGGATAAATAAATGTATAATTTCTTTTGTGACATTGACCAAAAATATTAAATTTGGAAAATGCTAAATAGACATATTTTCACTGGTGGTTCCAGATTTTTGGACCCCACTGTACATGCAATTGATGATTATAGTATTGGAATATTCTCAGCATCTAGGTTGTATTTGCAATAAGAAATGTCACGCATATACATTTTGATGACATTTACTACTAGTTTGGAGGTCAGAAATCACTTCTCTGCTCAATTTTTAAACGACAAAAGTTGAGAACTGTTCTCTCTCTCTCTCTCTCTCTCTCTCTCTCACACACACACCACTTCTATTTGACTTACAAAGGACATAATGATAGAGAAAATCCTTTTGTCACTGATGAGATAAATATTTATGAGCGGGTGCGTGGAGGCGAATTGAACCGGCTTTCTTTCGGACCAGGGGCTTCATTAAACGCCAGGGCAAATCACTGAGGTCATGCGACTGAGTGAGATCCACGTCTGCAGTTCACGGCTTGGGCTCTCTGAAGTGCCCATCAGTGGGCTGCTATGTAGACATGTCAAAAAAAAAAAAATCTCCACATGCTGGTATCTTCATATCAAAGAGAGCTGATTACCACCAAATATTTCAAATTGCACTTCCCTCTTTCCCTCTTCAGCATCAAGAGTCCCTTCAATCTCATAGCGTCCTCTTTTCTCTTATTCTTCACTGACAAGTCCGTGTACGGGGCCGCAAGAACGTACCATGAATTGCATGAAATGAAGTACACATCTGTAGGTTCTCTGCAGTGTTCTCTGCAGACTTTTGGTGGACTGTAAAAAATAAGTCAAGTAAATAATGCTGAAAAAGATAGTTTGTTGTTTCTTATTCATAGGTTCTAACACCTCCAACTTTCAGGAACATTTATTTTTCTTTATTTTTATTTACAGTATAAATTGAAAAGTTAAACAACAAGCACAGCAGTTGAGCAGGATTAATGCTTTTTTATTTTTTTATTTAAAAAGGCATATTGTAAAGACGTGTTTGTGGTTCAGTCCCATTCAGACTGTTCCCAGGATGCACTGGGGCATGAAAATGTATGGTTGGATTCTTTGACCACTTGTTTACATGTACTGATGATTTTGTTGTCAATTTTAGTCTTGTGATGTCAGGATAAGGTCATTCTTCAACTTAAAATAGTCAGTTTAGTTGAATTTTACCCATGTTGGATTGGTGTGTGTTAGCCTATGGTACAGTTTGATTGATTTATTATTATTAGGGCCAAAGACTTTAGACTGTGCACTTATATGAAAAGGAGAAAGTACATAGGTTACACTTTATTTTAAGGAGTCATTGTCACAGTGTAGTTATATATTTAAGTACAGAGTAATATTAATAAATTACATGTACTTACTATAGGTTAAGGGTATGATTAGGGTTTGGTTGAGGGTTAGTTACATGTAATTATGCATAACTTACTGTTATTAAGTTTTCTAGTTTAATGATTCTGGGTCAAGAATGTACAAGATTAAGACAGATTTTAAGTAGGCAATATGGCATTCTCAACTCAGTCAATACATTTACCAAAACGTATTAAGAGTTCAGATGCAAAAGCCTCCAAGTGCAAATATACAAGCTCTGATAAAAATTATCATTCTAGAAGAAAATTTCTGATGGCTTTTGCATCTGAATTCTTCATTTGATACATAATCTAAATCTAAACGTTGTGCAATCTGTTGCCTTTGTAAAGTTTTACAAACCCCTTTTGGTAACACTTTACTTGAAGGGGTGTGCATAAGACTGACATTACACCTTCATAATCATGACATGACGTGTCTTGAATATGAAGTAGGGTTTATGCATGTTTATGACAACTGTCATTAAGTGTCTTTCACTCAATAATGACATTTTGAATGCAAATATGACATTGTTTAAGATGTATTTGTTATGACAACTTGACATGAACCATAACATCATAACCTGTCAGTGTCTTTGTCATGACAACCATCCATGTCATGTGGTTGGCTTTGACATTGGCTGTCATGAGGCCATTATAACTGTGTCATGAATATTTGGTAACGCTTCCTTTTACAGTACAGTACTTACAGTGTACTTACAGTGTACTTACCTAGAAAGTACTGGCTAATATAAGGTAAGTACATGGAACAGGGGTAGGTTTAGGGTAGGTTCAGGGTTAGTACTAGTTATTACCCAGTAATTGTAGTTACAAAAATAAGTACATAGTATTTACATGGGTAACTGGACTGTAAAAGGAAGCGTTACCGAATATTTTTCATGACCTCAACTACAGTGGTGTAAATTGAATTTATCATTAAAAAGTTATAATGTTATAAATAGGGCTGTGCAAAAGTTAATTGCGATTAATCAGCATCCAAAATAAAAGTCTGTGCTTACTGCTTACATAATATATTTGTGTGTGCTGTATATAATTATTTTGTATATATAAATACCTATGTATGCATGTATATATTTAAGAATTATTTGTGCTTAAATTCTGTGATATATATATATATATATATATATATATATATATAAATACATAATCTATATTATATAAATATAAATATTTTATATATGAATAACACATTTTCTTAAATATATACATGCATGTGTGTATTTATATATACAAAATAATTATATACAGCACACAAATATATTATGTAAACATAGACTTTTATTTTGAATGCGATTAATGGCATCATTTTTTGCACAGCCCTAGTTATAAACATTTCTTAAGTTTGATAATTAATCTTATGTTTATGACAGGTTGTGCTGTCTTAGTAATGTCAAGTTGTCATTACAAAGACACTGACTGGTTATAAAGGATTGGTTTATGTCAAGGTGTCATAACAAAGACATCTCAAACAATGTTATATTTGCATTAAAAATGTCATAACTGAGCGAATGACACTTTGTGACAGTTGTCATAAATAAAATATGTCATGATTATGAAGGTGTCATGTTAGTCTTATGCACACACCTTCAAGTAAAGTGTTACCCACCTTTTTTTTACAGTGCTGACTTGAGCATATAGTATCTCTGCAAAGTTCTCCAGTCTTTCCCTCAGTTGTGAGTGAGTTCCTCTCTGTATCGTAAAGGTTGTGAATGTTGCTCATGTGGTTTGAGTTGCTGGGAAAAGGCAGGCATTTTTTTTCAAACAGCCTTTGCCGACGGGTTAGCCTGTGTCTAGAGGTGATATCTGGATGACATTTGTCCTGTCCATCTCTGTGTATTAAGATGATCTGACAGATAACTCCCATGAGCCCCTGGGCATATGCTGCTTCATAGCACTCCAACCCTGACAACACCATGTTGTTCTGAGTATATCCATCTTCTCCTTGGGATGCAATCTTGCTCAGCTGAACTATAAAAAATGCATGAGGAGAGTTGTTTGGATGTGAAGTGACATCCCAATACTGCAACCACCACTGATCAAAATGCTATTCTTTACACACACTCGCAGTGATAATGGATTCATGATGTCCAACAACACTTAAAACTCGGATGGGTGTAGTTTTAAGTGAAATATTCACTTGCGTACATTTGTAAACATACACTACCATGATGATGATACAGAAATTGTAATGTTCTGCCTGGTTTGTGATGAAGTGGTCACAACTTTCTGATAGACGGAGAGCTTGGAAACAGTGTCGGTCTGTGATAAGAGACATGATGTGCGTCAGTCAGAACAGAGAGCATCAGCTCAAGCACCATTGTTTAGGCATCACATGCTTCACTAGAAGATACACTGGGGTCCAGAGGTCTGATAGCACTAGTGAAAACGCTTCTATTTAAGCATTTTTCTGATTACAAGTCCAATTCAATTTTCGGAATAACGTTTTACGCTTTTTAAAATAAACGTTCCAAAAGGGGGGTTTCACAGCAATGCCATATAGATGAACCATTTTTGGTTCTTAAAGCTACACTGTGTGATTTTTGTACCACCATCTAGCGGTGAAAAGGTATATGACTATCCAGTGAATATTAGTTTCTGTTTCTCTCAATTCCGATTTCATTTTAACTCCTACGGTGGCCAATGTAGTCCAAGATTAACATGGCTTCTAGTTCGACCTCGTCCATACGTAAACGCGAAAGGCGAAGCTTGAATTAACGGGTATGTCCCTCTTTGGCTAATGTACTTTCAAGATGGAGGGGCAACATGGCGACCGACATTAGAACCCCTTACCCGTATGTATTTTCAATGGCATAATATACACTTAACGAGAATACTTTATTACTTGAACGAAGTAAATATACATTAATGAGCACATATATTTTTGAAAGAACTAAGTGTTTTTAGCTAAGAATAAACTAAAAGAGGTACACAGTGTAGCTTTAAAGAAGTTTTTTTAATTATCTGAAGAACAGTTGCCCACTATAAAGAAGCTTTTGTGCAATCGAACTGTTTCATGGATGTTAAAGCTTCTTCATTGAACCATCAGTGCCAATAAAGAACCTTTATTATTTCATGTATGTATATGTGTGGAATTCAAATGAATTGTATTGTCTTAGTATTCAGTATGTTCCACTTTTCAGGGCTCATATCGAACAATTAAATGTGCGATAATTTAAAATCCATTTGAAAAGTTGTGCGGTTTTAATCAGATATAATCTCGTTAGACCATGTACCATACCGTGTTATCTGCAGGCAATCACGTCCAATTCACGCAAAATGACTCTGGTGAACAGGTTTTTATTTATGTCCGTCAAAAATATTCAAAAATTAGCAACATTCTTTCAACCTCACAATGAGTGAAACAACGCACAACTGAATTCCCTCTCTGATCTTCCAGTTATGTCCGTTTGAAAAAGTATATTAGAATTACATCAGTGTATTAAATGTAAAATTTTATAAAATAAGTTAGGATCCCTTGAAAGTATGAAATGTTCATTGTCATGGTCATTGTGACAAATTTGCTTATTACAGACCTACTGCAAAAAAAAATCCTGTAAAAAAACAGTAAACTACTGGCAGCTGTGGTTGCCAGCATCATACCATTACTATACGGTGTGTTACTGTTTTTGTGTTAGAGCATATAGCTGTTAAATTAAAGTTGTATACTGTAGCAACAATACGAATTGCCTGACTTCGTCATATCTCATATTCTAGTCAGAATGTGAGTCTAAAACTGCTCCGTAGGGCTTTGATCATGAGGCGTGTCTTAAGCGAACAAGGAAAAAAAACTCAATTGGATAGTCAGTAGACCTACAACCAATCAGAGCAATGCAGTAAGTCAACTACTTTGCATATCACAGTTGTCAACAACAAACGTACTTATTTTAGAAGTAAAATAACAAGTGTTGCTTCTTTTACTTGGTTCTCCATGAGTGCGACCAAAGGAGAAACCACAACGACCACAAGCTTTTCATTACGTCCCATCTTCTTAGCGACCATCGGAGCCAGCTGTTAAGTTACACTTTTGCCGAACCATGTAGGAAGGACGGCAAAAATATCTTTACGATCGACAAATGCCTTGATTGCAGTTTTCTGTTTGTCTATTAAAGTGAATGCGTTGTCGATTCATTCAACAGACGCGACAGCTGAATACATCTCAATTCTCCAGCTGCAGTCATCTCTGAGGGAAACCAGTTAAGTGCTCTTTGATAACGTGATGATTATGTCCCTGAAGATCACTGGTCCATCATCGTATAAAGCCCGCCTGGCAATTTGATTGGCCCAATCATTTTTGACTGATCATAATTACTCCTCAGTGGACTTCAGATCTAGACCGAACTTCCCAACCAAAACATTTTGTGGGCGGAGTTCGGGCTGGCATCCAGGCTAAAAATACGGTATTTAGCTGTTAATTTCAAAAACAGTAACACACCTTATTTTTACGGTAAAAACCGCAGCTGTCAGTATTTTACCGTTTTTTACAGCATTATTTTTTACAGTAGTTCTAAATCAGCAATATTTTTTATCATAATGTTTCTTTGTTTTAAATCTAATCAAATTCTAAAACTTTATTTATGGTTTTATTTATTTTCCACTTACAAGTTGTGAAACACAAGTGGCCATTCAATTTTCCTCTTTTTGTTGATCTATTATGAGCTTTAGTTATTTGAAAGATTGGATTCTGTGTCAAGAGCTATAGGTGCTATAGCATCCTCTCCCACAGCAATTTAGAGCTAACAACTCAATCTTGCTTCACTTTAGCAGGAAAAAAACAATTATTCTTCTGGGCAACATCTAAATGGTTTCACACAAGGACCTGTTTTTATCCCCTAAAATAAATACCCCTTGTGGCTAAATGGAAATTTGTAGGTTGGTAATGTGAAGAGACAAGATTAGATTGAACACACTGTCATAGATGTAATGAAATAAAACAGATTTATATGTGAAAGACAGTTCTGCTTAAGGATAAAAAAGATCTCAGTTTTTTTTCATAATGTCTTTATATCTCCGAATGGACTTTATTTCTCCCAATTGCAATTTTTTAGACTCTGCTGTGATACTGACATGCGCTTACTGAGTCCTGCAGCACCTAACTCTGGTAACCCGCAGTGACCTCTGAGAGCTTTTTTTTATTGTTGTCGAGTTCATACTAACCCACCTGTCCATCAGGGAACACACGAGTGATTGTAAAGTGGCTTTAATCTGTCTCGCAGTGCTGTGCCTGAGGAGAAGCTCCAGGTGGCTGAGACCACAGCGGAGCCAATGCCAACTGCACACTGCTTCCTACACAAAGCCTTTAGAGCTGCACCACATCCTCAGCTGAGCTGTGCATTTTTCAATAGCCAAATAGTCCTTTGATTAACTTTGATTTTTCTGTCTGTCCCTTTACATTACTGTACTCAAAACAAATATTGATTTTCATCAGAAATGTCTCTCACAAGACTTTTTATCCACACATGAAAAGAAAAGTGGGCGAGGGATAATTAAAATAATATTGATTAATCTATTTTTTAATATGGATTTTTTTTTTCATTTATGATTTCTTGAATTATAATTTTGCATTTGAAGTTGAAGTTGAAAGGAAATGCTTTAGAAAAAAAGCTTCATTTATTAAAACAAAAATACAGTGAAAACAGTACACTGTAAATAAAATATTGTTGGTTTAACTTAAAAAATTAAGTAACCTGGTTGCCTTAAAAATTTAAGTTGATTGAACTGGAAAAGGTGAGTTAATACAATGAAGGAGATTGATTTAATAATCAGAAACTCAAAATAATAAGTTATCTGAACTAAATAAACTATTTAAGTTGATTTGACAGAAAGAAAAAGTTGTGATAACAAATCTTGAAAAAAAAATGTTTTACAGTGTAATGTGAAATATTTTTACAATTTTAAATAGCTCTTTTCCATTTGAACTTTTTTAATGTAATTCATTTCTGATAGCTGGATTTTCAGCATCATTATCCAGTCTTCAGTGTCACATGATTTGTTTCATGAGAAGAAACATTTCTCATTATTATCAATGCTGTACGCAGTTATGCTGTCATGCTACTTAATGTCATGTTATCCCAAATCCGTAAGACTAACTAACATTTTAATAGTCTTTAATGAATAGAAAGTTAAAAACAACATTTATTTGAAATAGATTTTATGTTATATGTCAAAAGATTTTTCATTTCTCAATTCATGAACCTTTTAGCTTTTAGATCTGAGACACTTCTTTGTTTTTATTCGACTTCAAAATGATACTTGAGTGGAAAGTCACAAAAAGTAAACAGCACTGTAAAGCTGTCAACAACATATAATGGGTTTTACACATGACTCACTTTTACAATGACTCGGGTAAGAGCACTTTTTTTTTAAGTCTGTTCTTTCCTCTCACGTGAGAATTCCTCTGCAATACAGACCCACATCCTTTGCCTGTTTCCTGTAACCATAGAGATAATGAATTCAGCCAATCCCCAGTCAGGCCTGCGTGGAATGTTTTCCTGAACTCTCTTTGAATTTCCTTCCACTGACAAATGCTCTCTCTAGCATTTTCAGAGCGCAACTCTCAGTCTTTATACTTGCCGTCTATGGAATGCTGTAAAAAGTAAGTTTATAATCCATTTAACTCTTTCATTTCTGCACAAATATTTAATTTCCACAGTGTTATAAGTTATGTAAACCTCATAAGGCTGAATGATTACACCGTGTTGCAAGTCTGTAGATATAACATAACGGCTCAACTGCCTCACAAATGGTTTCAATATTGGCTCAGCCTCATCAGCTCTCTAGTGTGCAAGACTCACTGAAGCCTTTGATTAAATTCTATATTAGACCTTAGATCTCCACAGGATGGCCAGCTCACTAGACTGATCTCAGCAGGTTAACCACGTATGTATTTCAGTCGGTCACACAAAGGTTCATTCTGTTCCATTGCTGTTTTAATTGAGCACTCCAGAACAGATGTTCAGCAGCGGTCGACTGCATTCGCCACCGCCTGGACAATTCTCACAGGTGTGGTTGAGAAACGTGTGCCTGGAGTGACGGGAGCTATGCCCACTGAAAGAACCGACAGAACCCTGATTGTTTTGGCCGATGTCCCTCTCAGGAAGCCATCATCTGTGAATCAATCCGCCGTGGCCTGTGGGATTCTCGACTCTGCCCCGTGTTTGCTGGGACTTTGAGCTCGGTTTGGCTGTGCTGTGGGTGGTCTTGGCTGGGCTTTTGATCTTGGCATTGCTGTATCGGGTGCTCCTGCTGCGCCACAGGCTCCGCGTTGCTCAGGCCGGGAATGCTCTGGAATACTTCGGTTTCTACCACATGGCTCAGTATGATCTAAAAGAGCCCAGCCTGCCTGTAGTGACCCCCTCTCTTCCTTGCCCACCTCCACCTGTTCTCCACCACACTCCTCCACCTCCACCTCCACCGCCAGTGTTTTACGTGCCTCCCCCCATCATCCACACCACCCCACCCAGCCCTCACCCATCATGTGGAGCCGGCTCGGATGCAGAGGTGTACTCGCGGATCGGAGTCCTGCGACCCTCCAGACTCTCCAGTGTGAGTCAGACGCAGGTGATCCTGTTTGAACACTCTGCTCTTTGACAATGCTTTCAAGTACAAGCACAGCTGTTTTCACTTTGTGTGCTTATTTTTGGACTGTTCAGACAATCTCCCACTTTCTAAGTACAGTCCTGTTTGAATTTACATTGGGAATTTTTTTAATGTATTTTTTTGTATCATGTTTTTATGCATTTAAATGCTTTGAAATGTGTTTCCTATGTTAGGAAATGTAACAGGAAAATACAGGGTTGTTTTTTTCCTGAATCTGCCTTGGTTATTTCCTTTAAAGGGTGGGATTTCCTGAGGAGACTTTACATTGCTTTTTTCCTCTGTCCTCTTCGGATTTCAGAGTTCTTTCTCTTTCACTGTAATAATGATGTATTATAAAAACACATTATAAATAAATATAAATAAATATACACTAATATTCAAAAGTTAGGGGTCGGTAAAATGTCTCACCAATTGGCTCACAATTGCCTTACAAATGCTGCATTTATTTGATAAAAAATACTGTAAACTGTGATATTAAAATAGATGTTTTAATTGTAATGCACTGTAAAAATTAATATGCTTTATCTAATCAATAAAATTGTGGCAACAGATTACAAGCAATATTATTAATTAAATTTAAAACATTTAACAAAACCAAAAAATGTAACCAAAAAATTTAACAAAAATATCTCACTAACAGACAGACGTCAAAGATTAATTAAGAACTTCTTTATTTTATATTGCCAACATTGAAGACAGCGGATGTTAACAAGCAGAATCACTGAAGGAGAAACCCGTAATTTTAAAACAAACACTGATCACCATAATGGTGACTTAAATTTATGTTTTTTTGGTTGTTGTTATAAGTTTTACTTATTTTAAATGGTTAACTTTTAAGGAATTAATTTGATTAATTATTTCTCAATTCTAATTTGTTAAATGTTATTAATAATATTGCTTGTACGTATATATCAGCTGATTTTTTAGCATCATTACTCCAGTCTTCAGTGTCACATGAAATGATTCTAATTTGCTGATTTGCTCAAGATTTTATTAATTTTAAAAACAGCTGCTTAATATTTATCTGAAAACCATGAAATCCCCCCAACATGAATACTTTGCTGAATGGAAAGTTTAAAAGAACAATTAGAAATGTCTTTAATTTCACTTTTGATCAATTTAATGTATCCTTCCTTATTATTAATTTCTATTTTTTTTATTTACTTACCACATACTTTTGAATGGTAGTGTATACATTTCAAAAATTAATATATACATATAGAAATTGCATTTTATTTTTTTACATTTCATATTAGGCCTATTCATAATTATTTGTAGATAGTGTAAAACTGTGGACTGAGTGAATACTTCCCTCTGAGTTGAGTGAATTACAGCACACTGCATCTGTGCCTTTGTTTCTGTCTGAAATGCATAGGCCATTCATGTACAAACATTCTAAAGTATATCTGAATAATTGATAACTCTCTTCGCTTTCTGATAATGTATAATTTAGCATTTTTAAACAGCTGCGGGAGGAATATGATAATCGTGGAGCAAAAGTTCACAACCTTTTATGAACTCAAAACCATGGAATTTATATTTTACTCTGAACTTTAGTATAACTCGTCTAAATTTTTCCATTACTGATGTATTCAAATCAATGATTGTAACAAAAACATTGTATTCAGCTACTGAATTATTCAGTCACAGTCGATGTATTGATGCTCAAAGCACTTTAAGGTCAGATGGATAAGCTCTATAATTTCTGTAGATCTGCCTGAAAGAAATGATGAAAGAAAGCTTGAAGAATATATAATATATCCCTTTATAGAATGATACTCTAATTTTCAATATTACTGCTGAAACCTTTTGGCTTTTAAACTGCAGAGCATCACAGATATAAAATAACATATCTCTGTGCCATTTAATGTTTTTTTTTTTACATCTCATTAAGCAAAATACATTTGTCACTTTAAGAGCGAGTTTGGATGTTTGTTGAAATGAAGCTAATATTTTTCAACACTGAGAATTTTTTATGGGTGATATCACATTAAGGAGTCTGTCAAATTAATGTTTCAAATTAATGAATTGTTCAGTAATTATTGACTCTATTTAGGAAACAAGCAAGAACCAGTGCTCGCAATATTTGATGTGCCTGACTTGTTTTCCTTTGTTCTGTTTTCCCGCCACTCATCTGTTTCCATGGTTACTGTAATTTATTTCATCTGCATCACCTTTAGTTAATTATCAGCATCTGTTTCACCTATGTTCTGTCAATCAATGTCATCTGTGTTTGTATTTAGTTCCCTTCTGTTCAATCAGTCTTTGCCTATTCTCTGTTGTATAGTGTGTGTGTGAACTGAATTCTGCCTGTAGCAGTAGTTATATCGATATACGTATATACACGTAAACACTTTGCTTTGCAACTTTGGACTCCTTCTGCCTGCATCACACCCTGACAGAATGTAGCCTAAGTGTCTTTTACACCAGGCTACATGTTTGTACTTTAAAACATACGTTGATAACAGGAGACAAGAGAATGAAATGAACAATATTTGCACTATAGTGAAAATATAGCGCATTATGTCAAAGCCGTAGCCATGTAGTAAATGCTCCAGATGCAAAAAATGACAATGTATGAAACGTGACTGGTTCTAGTGTCGTCCCACTTTCCCTCTCCTTCATTTCCTGTCTTTCTCTCAACCGTCTTTTTCATTGAAAATGAAATTCTCTAAAATTCAAACAAATTCTCTCTATATATCTAGACACTTGTTGTTCTGTGCTGATTTTGAATGAAGTGGTGTGGAAATATTAGCTTTCATATGCCCTTTAACTGAAGTTGAATACTAGCACCTGCCACCTTTGGGAAAGCTTTCATTGACACACAATCAAGCTACCTTGTGTGAAACACACTTCTTTTTAGTGCTATTGTGCAGACCACCCAAAAGGGATGTTTTTGTGTATCTTGCCCACTGTGAAGAACGGCCACTTGAGAATCAATGTTCAGCTGTCTGGATTACGTTGGAATTTCCAGAATCTCTTCTTTTGACATTGCGTCTGCCTCTGATTATTTTTGGTTGAATGACTGTGAAATATTATGAATTTATGGATCTCATTAAAAGCCTGTTTATGAATTTTCTTGTCACTTTATCCCCATTTAATTAACACCTGCAGTTCCTGACATTTAGTTTGATTGCATGCTGTCAATATTATACCAAATTATTAAAATACAAGCATGGGCTTTACCTTGAGACCCACCATATTCATTATTATTTATTTTTTATTTTTTCAACTGCTTAACAGTACTCGGTGACTACCATCAAGCATTCATTGGATCCAGACTTCAATTTTGGCCTTTTCCGAGCCCACACAAAACTAATGAATGGGTTTAAATGATTTGGGATATACGCTCTAAAAAATGCTGGGTTGTTTTAACCCATCTATGGGTCAAATATGGCAAACTCAGCCATAATTAAATGTTTAAATTACATTTTAACCCAACATTTAAGTTTGTCCATATTTGACCCAACTTTGGGTTAGAACAACCCAGCATTTTTACTCTTTACTCTTACTGCTGGGTTGTTTCAACCCAAAATTGGGTAAAATATGGACAAACCCAAATGTTGGGTTAAAAAAAGTAATTAAAAAATGTACAGTTGAAAGTGAGAGTTGAAGTTGGGTTAATGTTTAACCCAACATTTGGGTTTGTCCATATTTGACCCACATTTGGGTTAAAGCAACCCAGAATTTTTCGAGTATATTGTGGACAAATTGATTTCCTAAATGCTTATCACTGTCAGAGCTCGACAGGCCCAGTGATGGTTTAAAGTTTACTTGTAATACAATTTCAAATGGTAGCCTATTTACTATATATTTGTTGGTAAACTCTCAAGCTGTTCTGCCAGAGCTCAAACTCAAACATGGTCATGTTTGTCGAATGATCAGCAATGTTTCTCTGGAGGTTTCTCATTGGTAATAAATAGCTGTGGATCCACAGGTCGCTAAATCATGCCAGCTGTGGGTGTGCACGTGGGCTCTGTCTATTGTCCTAGGCCTTTGATCAGATAATTGCACCTCAGAACCAGAGTTTGAGACACCTGAGTGTCGCTATGGTGACCAGCACCCCTGTGTCTGCTGTTGAGTGGCTTTTAGTGATTCAAACTGGATCACTGGTTGTTGTAGCAACTTTTGAGACTATGATCCAACTGCAATCCTCCAAAAAAACAAATTATCCGGTAGATTGCTTGCTTTAATAGGAAACAAATGATTTTGTTTTTTTAAAAAGTTGCACCTTTTTTCATTTTCAGCACTTTTGGAAACAAAATTGTCGGTTTGTTCCATAAGAATTGGAAAAAAGCGCCTGCTGGAGATCTGTTAATATAATACATTGGCACAATTTGCACTGGCACATTCTTGATCATATAAAAACCTTGAGATTTCTGTCATCAGAAGTGAAAAGAGATGTGTGGTGAAGCATCTTGTTGTGAAAACATTCTTTTATGAATGGAATTAAGAGGATATTTTTGCCTCTCTATCCCTCCTTTGTATCCATTGTTCCACACAAGGTTTACACTGTTCCATAGGTGATGAAGGCGCAAGTCAAGATTAATGGGTTTTGCCTGGCAAAGAGGAAAAGTACAAAGAGGCATTTAAATGATGGACTGAGAGTGACACATTAATAAATATAAACCTGTCACTAGAGATAGAGAGAGAGAAAATATTGATAACGCACTTTGAGTAAGTGTCAGCATGAGACACCTCCTGTAATTAGCTTGTTAAAATCCCTGATCTGTGAAATATTAAATGCTGTCATGTGGCAGACGGACACATTGGGAGAAACATAGGTTTACATTCTTTTATATGTGTGCACTTCTCTTCATCCAAGAAATGAACATGTTAACATCTTCAAGTCAAACGTTAAAACCAAGCTGTTTTTTTTTTTTCTATTCCGGATTTAATTTATCAGGCATTGTTAGAATATAATATTCATTTTTTATTACTTAATTTAATTATTTTTGAGCATTGCTCAATGTGATCTCATTCACAAACAAGCCTATTTATAACACATTTTGTCTGTGCATGCTATTTACATTAAAGAACAAGGACAAAACCATGTAGGACTTTTTTTTTTATTTTCACATCATGGACATGAAAACATTTTCAGTACACATCATGTAAACTGATATCATTATTATAGCATATATGATATAAAATCAGAGTAAATAATTTATATTTAAACTCGAACTCAGGGCTGTTAAAACACACCATTCTTTTTCTGAGCAATCAATACTGGTTAAACGCGTGTTTCTGAAAATATACAACTGAAATTGCAGTATGTTTATGGTCTGCAAAAATGGCATTTAATGATTTTCTTGAACGCGCTCTGAAAGTCTTTATTAAAGTAAGCGTAAATGATGGGATTCAAAGGGAGTTGGAATACCCGAGCCAATCAATGACATCTTTGAGCCACAAAGGCATATGACAAGATGGACAAAAAGGCATCACGAGCGCTTTGATGAAGAATGGCAGCCAACACAGAATGAAAGTGCCCATTATGATGCCCAGAGTCTTTACTGTCTTGCGCTCGCGCGCCATGGCGAGCTTCCTCTTCGCCTCGGTGTTCTTCTCGTGTTTGTTCTCCAGCAGAGGGACCGAGTTTGGCGTGTTGGGCAACGGCAAGTTGTTTTTGGAATTGCTGTGAACCTCGATGATCTCCAGAGAATCGCCGTCCTCCGCGTGCTTAACCGCGCCGTTTACGCACGCGGCGGGCTTGGGTTCGACTGCGCTTTTCCAGTTTTTGCCCAACTCTCCGTTCGTTCGTTTAAAAAGCGCAGGCGACACAGTCAAACATTTCACCCTCTTTTTCTCAGGTTTTCTAACGGTTTTGCGAATGCGAAATCTTGCCGCTTTGAATATGCGTCCATACAAGACCAGCATGAGAATCAGAGGGATGTAAAATGCGCAAAAGGTGGAATAAATAGTGTACCACGGGTCGTGGCTGATCATGCAAGCCTCAGGATTGGCCATGTCTTCTGCTTTACTCTTGGGCTGAGATTTCATGATCAGCATGGGTGGAATTGAAATCGAAAAGCCGACAAACCAGGTAACGGTTATTAAAAGAGCTGCACGCTTTAATGTCCTTTTCTTCATGTAGTCTATCAGGGTCGGTGATCGCCCAGTATCTATCCAAAGCTATCGCGCACAGGTGCAGAATGGAAGATGTGCAACATAAAATGTCTAAAGAAATAAAAATATCACAAGTTACCTGTCCTAGTGTCCACTTGTCTAAAACTTGATAAAGAGCCGCCATGGGCAACACAAGCACCGACACCATGAGGTCCGTGACGGCAAGTGATCCGATCAGGTAGTTTGCAACATTTTGCAGGGATCTTTCCAAAGCAATAGCCGCCACGACACACGCGTTTCCAAATATGGAACATAGAATGAGCACGCCGATCAGCAAAGACGTGGAGATCTGATAACTCAGAGGAACCTTCACAGGTAAAGTCACATTGTCGAGTTGGTGATCGAAACCACTGTCGTTCTGAAATGATAAGGACGTGGCGTTGTATTCTTCCATGTCGTGTAGAGCAAACAATTCACAAAAGCTTCAGTAGACAGCACTACTCCATTTAGAGGAGCTCGTACACTTGAAGTCGATGCCAACCATTGACATTATTACTGACGACTTGTGACGAACGCAGCTCCATTTATATAGTAAGCAGCAGTGGTCCACTGACGCGTCAGTTACCTACGCAGGTGTGTCGGGTGGGCTCTCCACATGCAACATGCACTTTTCCAGAATTTCCAGAGATCAGGCTAAGTGGCGGAGCCGGGATTTTTTCATGGGGTGGCCAGGCAGGGGCCAGTGTGTAAAATTGATTTTATGTAGGCCTAATTAGTAGACCTAAATGTTGTTTTATAATGTTGTTTAAATGCTTGTTTGTGCTTTATTAAAAAGATAAAACTGTTATGTAAATTATTATTAAAATTATTAAAATTAATTATTTTCGCTTCCAGATAGCACAAGTCTATTTGATGTGATTTTTACATTTGGAAGACGTTTTTGCTAATCTGCAATACGTCTCTTAGAATGTTTCTTGTCAGATGTCAAATAGACGTTTAGAAGATGTCAGTTTAACATGCATTCTAAATCATTACATCTTAGAGACATCTTCTAAACGTCTCTTTGACATCTGACAGGAAATGACGTATTGCAGATGAGCAAACACTCTTAAAAATACGTCTTCCAGATATAAAAATCACATCAAATAGACTTGTGCTATCTGGGTTTGCATATCAGAGTGATGACGTCATCGCATGCCCTAGAATCCCGCACGGACGAATGTGCTTTATTCTGAGTTAATCAATCTTTATCAATCTTTTCATACTTCTTCTTCAGGTTACTAAAATACCTCGGTTTTGAGTATAAACATTTGTTAATCAAATACTTGTGAGTTGTTCATAGCACTTTGTTTTTTTTTAATTATTATTAAATGAATAGTGTCATGTAGTTTGTTACGGCTAAGTTGCTACATTGGTTAGCATGGGTGTTCCGCGATTAGCCCGTCAGAGGTGAGAGAGGGCCATTTATGTCAATAATATTCGAGTATTTAAAAGTTCATGATGTTATTTCAGTTTGAGTTATTTTAAACTTGCAAATTTGGGAAATTAACTCCATGTCTGTGAATTTAGTTATGGATTGCATTAGTCTTCATCAGTCTTGAATGTGACTTTATGGTATAAGATATATCAGAGACATGTGATTAATATGTGATTAACATGTGATTAATAACGACCATTTTACATATGTAAACAACATTAGAACACTTGAAATGCAAAAAAAATGTTTACAATTATTGCAGTATGTTTGCAATTATTGTAATATGGTGATATCTATCAGTTATTCTTTTTTAAAAAGTATTTTAAAATAGAAAAACATTATTTTGAATTGTAATAACTTCTCAATATTACAGTTTTGTTTCTGTAGATTTGATCAAATAAATGCAGGTTTGATGAGCATAAGGGACTTTTTTTTAAAACATTAAAAATAGTAATGTTTCCAAACTTTTGCACATGTATTGTAAATATGGTTTAAGTTGGGAGATCTTGAATGATTGTATAAATAGGCGAATGACTTTATGAAATAAGAAATCATTTTATTATATTGTCTATGAACGTACAGACTGAGTAACAGGCCAATGTTTTTATCCGAGACGGTTGTGTCCCTCGGCGGCTTCCGTAGTGAAGAGAGTTGCACGAGCAGTACACAGGGGCAGTCTGTTCTGTTTAGCCTTTTAGCCTTTTAGCCAAACATCTTGAGGAACTCTTCAGAAATTTCATCGTCGAAGAGAATGGCTACTTCTTTCGTGGTACGTCATGTTTTGTACGTTCGTGAACCAAATGTTCTAAATAAGTCAAACAAAGTATTTGCATAATAATGAGCTATTCATCTAGAAAACACCGGCCAGTACAGGAACTAACGTTATCGCTGTTGATTCTTTATTGAGAGAACTAAGTTACACTGTTTACGTCTGTAAGTTACAGAACTGGACATAAGAATTGAGTGGGAGGTTAACTTGGATACTAAATGCAGCAAATATTTAAGTTGTACAAATGTTGGTGTTGTTTGTGGCAACGAGATTGTAGTGGCCTATTTTATGGTCAAGCAAAAGTTTTCTAATAATGCAGAAAAAGGCATTATAAAGCCATACATTGATGACAACCATTGATATTACATGAGAACAATCGGACTCTTTATGCATGCGTTGTGTTGCATGTGGTACTCATCTACCCAGAGATGTGTAGAAGTATAAAATATGTTTTTTACTGCACATTTCAAACAGAAAAGAAGAACATGTATACATCAAGGACACTAGACGATTCAACAAACCTTCGCTGCAGAAAGTGCCGTAGATGTCTAATAGACTCAACCAGTCTCCTCAAGGTGGGTGAATTATGATCTAAAACTAGGGGACAAATGCTTTATATCTCAATTCTAGCTAGAATGGTTAAATAGCTTAATTTATGTAAAAATGTTTGATTAATTTTTAAGTGACATATTTTGTTGTTTATATGAGTGATCTATTGTTATTATAGGCGGTAATATCAAGAGAGGCTGCAGACACATGCAATGTGTGGCATTTAATGTCTGAATCTTTGCCAGATTGGATTTTGTCAAGTGTTGGTCAGGTACAGAGTTTGCATGTATTTGTTTTTAATTTATGCAATTTTTGGCTATTGACAATCACCTCAGTAAGGGAATTATCTGTTCTGATAAAATGTACCCTTCTCACAGGTCAATTGGACTGTTGGGAAATTAAACTGCCAGTACTGTGGAGCTCGCTTAGGAGCTTCACATTTTGTAAATTGTTCCAAATGCACCTGTGGACATGAAACAACTGTGCATCTCAGTAAAAGTCACATTAATCAGGATCTAGAAATCTCTAGTGAGTTTAACAAGACCAGGGAAGGACTCAGAGAAGGAATAATGTGGAGTGTCTGTCCTTCAGACAACGAGCTTAGCTCCTTCTCCTTCCTCAAGCCTCTAAACTTCTCCCATCCTGTATTCCATGTAGTTTCTGCTGAAACTCCATCTGAGGTTGAGTCAGTGAGAGACCAGCAAATTCTTGAGAATATTGAGAGAGGGCACAGATGTTCCTCTTACCTCCCTGAAGCCACAGCTGCAATGATCAGGAGAACTTGAGGACAGTAAGCATGTGGGGTTTGCTTCCCAGAGTGGGTTTCTCTGGACACAGCAGTTGATCCAGAGGGCGTCAGACTGATTGAGGAGCCATCCAGAAATATTTTACTCAATGTAGAGCCAAAGCTCAAGAGAGAGAAAAACCGCCTGAAAAGCCTGAAGAAGGAAGCAGAGGAAGAAGGAACGCTGAATTCAGAGACAGCAGGAGGCAACAGATTTGGTGAGATTTCTTTAAAGTCAAGGCGAGTGCCAAAGTCTGACTTGCTTTTTTCCTATTTGTGAATTTAATAACTATCTACAGGTCTGGGCACATGTTCAGAGCTTAGGAATTGGCTTTGTTAAATTCATTTGAATGCAATAGGGCTCTCTGAGTGAAATTGATTTAATTGTGTTCGAAGAAATTCAATACATAGTCATACAAAATATTTAATCGTCCAAAACAAGTTTTGTGAATAAATTCATTTTGAATAATTATGCCAATTTGTTCCCTGATACATTTCTTCTCAAATGATTAGGCATGTTTCTCTGAAAACAGACATAACTATTATTCTTTTTGAAAGAAGACATTAAGTAAACATATAAACCACATTGTATGGGCAATTAACTGAAAATGTATTATTAAAAAGGACATGTATGTTTTACATTTTGTTCCATTTTAAAGGCCTATTTACACTAAGAGCGATATATGTAAAATTACTGCAGATATATAACTATATTAGCATCCACACCAATGCCCAATAATGTTCTGTCTATTGTAAGCTACATGCTGTCAATAGTATGTCATTTACTTTTCTTAAATTTTTTCCAATTGGAAAAAAAAAACATTCTGACAGTGATTCCAGTTATAGTTATCTGTAGCAGTTATCATTATAATTGTGATGTGGTCTTCCCTATTCTCATTAAAACTTTATAGTTATATTTGCATTTATGCAGTTTGTAGCATGTGTTTATCCAAAGTGATTTACATTGCATTTAATGTCAACATTTTATCAGTTCGTGACATTCCTTGGAAATCGAACCTATGACCTTGGTAGCCATTGCTAGCACCATGTAACATCACATAGTTGTAGTCCTTGGTGTGAGCAGTCATTTAATCTATTGTAGTGTTTTTGTTCTTGTAACACTTGAATCACAGGTATGCTTCCTTTATTCTCAAATGGCACACAGCGCTAGTTTGTTTAATGTATGATAAGTGTCAGATGAGCAAGAAATGAATGTGGGCTATTGAACGAGGAGCTGGTTTGTACTCGACGAGTTCTGGCAAAATGTCAATTATACATCCATGGATCAAGATGGGTATAAATCCACATAATAGGCTGCTGCAAGAATCCTGAGGATGTTAATAAGCCACTTCACGGCTGCACATGGCTCTTGCAGCAGGTGTCATTTAATTGTATAATTTTTCTTCTTTTTTATAGTCTTGATAACCAGTCGGCCACATCTTTTACACAGAGAATGAATTGAATGTCTTCTTTTTTATTATAAACATAATTTATCTTTTCTTCTGAGATGTTTTATTTGTGTCTTCTTGTGTTACTTCTACCTATCAGGCTATGATGTGGGACCTAACAGGCAGCGATGATGAGTGAGAGAGAAGGATACACATGTGCCGTGTGTTTAGAGCATATATTACAGCCCCTACAAGTGCCATCCCTGCAGTCATGTGTTCTGTGAGCCCTGTTTGAGACTCTGGCCAAGATCGGCCTAGCAATCCCCATGTCCCCTCATCTTAGGACCCTTATATCCATGTTCTCTTTCAGGAAGGTGAGTGGAACCAGATAAAGTCCAGATGTTCTCTCAGTGCATCTAAACTTTATCTAACCACCTAATACTTTTTTTGTTTCAGAGCTTAATCAAACCACAAAGACATGCTTCCCAAAAGTATATCGCTCAAGACATGAGACCTTTCAGAAGATCAACTATTCGAAATGGCCCCTGCCCAACTGTCCAAAGCGTTTTCGCATCTTTTGGGGTTGGTCATGTCATTTGCATAAGCATGTCTTCAAGACCCAAGGATTTTAAATGACAAGTTGCCCACTTATTTCCTTTGTCTTTGTTATTTCAGGGTTTCCGAGACACGGAGGCCCTGCCAGTCGCTGGCAGTTTCCGCACAGAGCATTTGGCCTGGATGCTTTGGATCTGGGGGATATGTGGGGTTGGCCATTTGACATTGACTTTGTGATCATCTCGAGTCCTACTCTCTGCACTGGGTGATGGCATTCCATCATCTTCTGTGGCCTCTGCTACTTCTTCCTCATCTAATGAATGGAGGATTGGATTTCACTTTGCTGTTGCTGGACAAATGAATGTTGTTGATGGTGGACATCTCATCAAGTGCCTCATACTTTTATTTTAATGTAGGTACAAATATGCTGAAAGTCTATTAAGGTATACTATTTTTCTTACTGTGTTTTTATTTATAAGGTTTAGGTCTTTCAGGGTTTGTGCAATAAATAGATATCACGTGTAGCTGTTCCCTAATATCATCTGCTTACTTGACCTCTAAACAGTATTATAATGCATTAGAAAACAAAACTAGCAATAATTCTGGGTGGGCATAATGCTTAGTCTTTTTGGACAGTTTTTTAATTTACCTTTATTTCTGTTTGCTATTAGTTGGAGCCATTTAGATGCTTGTCTAATAGAACCTGGGATTTCTTCCACTAACAAAAATGCTGTACAATATATTTAATGCCTTCTTTTTACACAGTAATGGGTTCGAGAACATTAGTTGTTCAATTTAATCTGTTGTAATGTTGTTATTTAATTTTAGCAATGGCCTAGAATGACAGCCCATTCCTGTATCTCAAAGCAAAGTTTGGGAATGTGTTTTTTTTCTTTTGGGGGTTTACCAACTTCCTAACACTGTAAAAACATTCATTATTACTTTTTTTTTCTTTTGACCATAAACTCGTTCCCAGAATGTTACAGTTAAGTTTTTTCATCATTCAAATAATTTAACTATTATCATTAACATTTCAAGATGTTTTTTCTGCAACGACATGCAAATTTTCCGAAATAATGTTTTCTAATACATGTCTTTTACGAAAATAATAACTTCCCCAGAACGTTTCAGATAGTTTTTTTTTTTTTTGTGATAGACAGCCGTTCTTTTGACATGAATATAAATTAGCAAAGATATGTTTGAAACGGCGCTGACTAATAAAATATGGAATATATCCGTGTATAATCGTGAATCTCCTTTCCATCAAACTAATCAATTGTGTTTGTTCGACGAGACTCGTCTCATCCGTGATCGAAGCCCGCAGCTGTGTGGAGTTAAAGCCGCTCTTGGCCCTCGACAGAGGTGAAGGTGACTCGCCTGTTGGTGCGGAGATTCAGAGGAAGCGTCGCGGACTCTCGCTCGGCTTTGTCACATCACTCTAATCATTCGACGGCAGAGAAACAACAATCCTCATTCAAGGATCGACCTCACCCTTGAATCGAGGACAGACTGATTAAAGACATTTTCTCAAGTGAGGTGGTTTTATTCGTGGATGCGTATGCATGTGTTCTGCACCGAACGGGCGAAAGAACCGCCCCAGATCCGCAACCAACATCTTTCAAATCGGCAAGTCTTCGATGAGGGATCCGGAGCGCCGGGAGAGCACAGAGAGCTCACGCAGAGCTCAGCGGGCGATGGATGACTGTAGAACGGTGAGCGTACGGTAGAACAACCGCTGTCTTTTTTGTCAAATATTATTCAAGTTAACTGGCTGTTTGCCCGTACGAATTATTACAGTGTAGCCTACAGCCCGTAGGCTAACGTTAACTATATTTGGCTTCTAAAAGTCTGTACGCATGTGATGCATTGATACATGAATAATTATTGGGTCTGTGTTTGTTAATTGATTATAAGATTAATTATTGGTTTTATTATGTTATATCACTCGCAGTTTGTGTTTTCATATTGCACCATTATTTAGAAATTACATCCTCCCAATCCCATGTGTTGCTATGTGGCTTCTAGATAATGCAGCTAAACTCGATGTTTACCCTGCTGGAAAATCCAGTTTAAGCTGCCAGTCGTGCTTTGGAACATGACTGGATTCCCTCTAGTCACATATGATGAACCAGCTACCATGTTCCATGCCAGGTTGACATCTTAAGATGGTCCAAGATGGTCAACCAACCAAACCAGCTATGTTCCAAAACCCAGACTGCTTAATCATAGTTTTCCAGAAGGAATATACATATCCCCTTTCTAAAAATAGACTAAGAAGGATTTGTCTACATTTTCAGACCGTTCAGGAGTTCAACACTTTTGTGGCCCTCCATCGTGAGCAGGTCATCTCCATAGGGAGAATACAGTCGACTGTCCTTCTTTAAGGGCACAGATGCACAAGACTCAGAATCAAAGGATGCGCCGTAGCCCAGGCTGCCTATCAAAACCTTGTTGCAATCTTTGGGTAAGCATTTATGTTAGAATAGCCATGTGGTTTTGAAGATGTGGCTGTAGGATGTCATGAAGCTCATCTGATATGGATTCTGTTTTTCTCTCTATGCTTGTCTTAGGCCAGAGGATGGGGAAATCCACCCAGAAATATGCAGGTTGTTCATCCAGCTTCAGTGCTGCCTGGAGATGTACATTACAGAGATGCTCAAGTCTATGTGTCTGTTGGGTGTTCTGCAGCTCCACAGGAAAGGTGTTGTGTCAATGACAGCCAGCAGAGGACAGCAGATTCTTTACATAAGCAGACATGAGTATATAAAGCTAATGTATACTGCATGACGAAATATAGTCTGAAGGTGGTGGGGATGGCACAATGAATACATAAAACAGTTTATTTGACAATTCATCTGGTTGTTTTATTAACAAAACAATGTATAACTATCTTGCACTGTTTTGATTCACTCACTTAAGGAAATGATGTGTGTCCTGAAGCAAACATGGACTGCAGGGTAAACGAAAGCTCTGATGTGCCGATGCTGGAAGATCGTTCATCATCACCTGTAGATTTTCCACAGGAATCTTGGGTTGTGTGCACAGACATTGAGAACATAGAGAGGTATGAAAGACAGTATGTAAGATTTTTTTCTATTCTTTTTCTCCATTGGGATTTGAAACAATTTTTCAGTAAGGCGTTGTAAGCAATAAAGCAAAACAACATTGCAAGATGACAAACTTAATAATTCCAATATGTATTCAAATAAGAAAAGAATAATGACCCAATTTAAAAATAATTATTAATTAAAGGTTTAATAACAATATTTAAGATTTTTACTGAAACATCACTTAAAATTTGTAGCAGATGTATACTGTTCAAAGGTTTGGGTCAGTAAGATTTAAACTAGGGCTGTGAAACGATTAATCGCAATTAATCACATCCAAAATAAAAGTTTGTGTTTACATAATATATGTGTGAGTAGTGTGTATAATTATTTTTATATATAAATACACACATATGCATGTATATATTTAAGAAAAATGGATTATTAATATATCAAATATTTATATTTATGTATAATATAAATGTATATATATGTGTGTGTATATATATATATATATATATATATATATATATATATATATATATATATATAAAGCATATACATGCAGATACATACACATGCATGTGTGCGATATTGATATGTACAAAAATAATTATACACACTACACACACATATATTATGTAAACACAAACTTTTAATTTGGATGGATTAATCACGATTAATCATTTCTCAGCCCTAATTTAAACTTTTATTCATCAAGGATGCATTAAATGGACAAAATGGACAGTAAAGGCATTAATAATGTTACAAAAGATTTCTAATTCGAATAAACACTGTTCTTTTGAGCTTTTTATTCATCAAAGAACCCTGAAAGTACTGTATATAAAATGCTTGTCAACCAATTTGGGGTATTAATGGGGTAAAATGGCGTTAAAGCGTAAATGAGGTCTTTAAATACTGTACCTAATATCCACGTGACTGTGATCTCAGATAGTTAATGTCCTGTGTTGTGAAATTTTTCCAGTGATATGCGAGAAATGAGAAACCTTTTAAGCAAACTCAGGGAGACAATGCCTTTGCCGCTGAAAAATCAAGGTGAGTCTCAAACAGATTTATTCCAGTACTGTGATGGATTCTTGATACCCACTAATCTCAAATAGCTAGAAATGTATTTATGTGTTTTTCTGCATGTAGATGACAGCAGTCTGCTGAATCTTACTCCTTATCCACTGGTGAGGCAGAGGAAGAGGCGATTCTCTGGGCTTTGCTGCCTTGTGTCTGGTTAAACCTTCAATACTCTCAAGTCTTCTTTTCTGATCATTGATCAATTAGCGCTTCACTTGTCTCCTTCACGTTTCGCTAATGTAACTTGTCCCTGGACAGTGTCAAAACTACTTAATCAATTGTTGAAGGACAGAATTCCCTCGACTCAAAACCCTGCCTGTTTTTAAGCAAAATCGGTTGTCAGTTTTTTAGTTACCGAAGGTTTCATTCTTTGTCATGTGTTGTGAAACCATATGATTGTATAAAAAAGCAAGTGAATGAAGTAAAATAATAACAACTAATTTTGATTTTCTTTTATCATAGTAAGAGTTTGTTGTCAGTGAAAGGGCACGTTAGTTATAGGATTGGTGTTTTTCATCTACTTGTGTTTTCTTCTTTTATATAAATTTAGCCACTGTGCAATGCTTTTAATTTAGTCTTCCATAAAGGGATAATGTAAAAAATTACATCAGTCATTGTAAGGGCACAAGAGTGCTCTGCACTAAAGCCATTGCTATTTCATTCTAAGCTTGAAATAAGTAAAATCACAATGTATATAATACATATAATTGTAAATAAAACGTATTTATTATAAATGATTTTAATGATTTATTTTTCATTTATCAATTCAAAGGGTACATATCATGCTTTTAAATCATTAATTTTTACTTAGAAATCATACATTTGTGGTCTATATAAAGCATAACTGCAATGCTTGGGTCTAAATTACTCATTATTATAGTATGCTGCGTGAAAGCAATTAACGTTACTGTTACACACAAATTTTGCAATGTATTGTGACACATTAAATGTTGAAGTATTTTAAATAGTTTACACCGCTACTTAGGCTAGCATTGAGACGATCAGCAATTTCCTGCCAAACTTTCTCACTTGCTTTAGGCTATTTATTGCCACTGTATTGCCTTTTTTTGGTGATGACATCTTTAAATTCTTCATTATTAACATCGCTGCTCTAGCTTTTCCTGTTGTTGCCATGGTAGCCCACAGTAAATCGATTGACCCATGCTCGACTTTTCAGGACTTTTAAAGAATGGCGTGCACGCGCAATTATCTAGACTATTTAAACCTGACTCGAATTAGTAAGATCATATGATCCTCAACTTACTGTTATGGAACCAATTTAAGCGCGGCTGTTTAGCTCGGCTCATTCAATTCAGGTTTTGGACTTTAATCCCCACTTTTCTAAGCGGCTTTTATGGAACAGCCCCCTGGAACTCTTGCACTCCAGTTCACAACACCTAATTTAGATAAAATACAGAACAAACAATATTGAATCATTTTGAAGAATGGCATTATCAGTACAGAGTCATACAAGGAATTTGTTTTTTATACATGTTAAACATATTATATAGGAAAATGTTAGACAAGATACACTTGAGTGTTATTGGCTTTGTCTGTAGTACCTACCTGTAAGTACCTAAGAGACTTAATTGTTTATGAAGAATATAAACTCTAAATAAAAACATTTAATTTGGCTTGAGCAAGCCTATCCTAAAAGTTTTGAGGGCAATATAGTTTATCAAGCACAGACAGATGTATGGGTATGACAGATAGGTAGAGATTAATAGGCACACAGAGATGAATAGATAGATTAGGATAGAAAATTATTTTTGATCGACGCATGAGTTCGCCGCCACCTCGATTGACGTCAGCACTTTGCCCCTAACCAATGAGAAGCATTGTGGGCGGGGCTACACGTGTACCCCCGCCCCAGGTGCACCCGCCAAATCTGTGATAAAGTATAAAAATGTGATTGGTTTGTTTGCCAGGTATGCACCATAATGGGTCCTGCCCATTGTAAACGTCAGGTGGTGAGTGTGTTGGGCCTGAATTTCGAACTTGAGTAAGCTGTTCACTTTCCGTTAGCATGTTTGTGGCTGGCAGGAGATCATCCTCTGGTTTTCTCTCTGGTGTGCACTGGCCCTTGCGCCAGGTAAGTTTCCGTATTTTAAAGAGTTTTCTTGGTTAACGGGAGACTGAATGTGCTTGTATGGTTTGAGTGTGTTGTTTCGTAATTGTCTGCATTCTCATAAGGCGAGTGACGACGTGTAGCAGTGCTGCAATCCTCCTCGTGGTACGTATGATTTTAAGTTAAGTTAGTTTGTTTTTAATTCTAAGGAAATGTTGTTTTTTTAATCTTTTGCATGTGTGACAATGTCCAAGGGTTCCTGTGATTTATTTGTAACTACAAGTAGCGTAAGCTACTAGAGCTTAACTATCATTTTTCAGTAGCTTGCAGTAGCTCACTTGCTTTTTAAATCAGTGTAGCTTTTCCAGTAGCTAACTACTTTTTGCAGCAAGTAGCGTGTAGCGCGAGCAAAAGCTACAATTGAGAAATTTTCTACATGCAATTTACGTTGGATGTATATTTCGTTCTTGCAATGTTGTAGGCTATTTGTTGCACTTTTGACAAACAGTTAGAGATATTTTAGTGTTGTGTGTAATAAACAATACTCTTTGAAATCGCAATTGCATTGCCTTGTTTTAAACACTAAATATTTTACTTAAAACATTCCTCAGACACTTATTCAGTTATTTATAATATACGTTGTTCAAAAAGCAAAAGTAGTTTCAGTGTAGCTAGCTACTTTTTGATTGTAACTTGTAGTGTAGCTAACTACTTTTCTAAACGGGTAGCTTGACTGTAGTTAAACTACTTTAACTTACGAGTAGCTTGTAGCTTGTCAAACTACAGTTTCAGAGTAGCTTCCCCAGTACTTTTGTTTTACAAGTGTAAAATCTTTTGTATGTGAGTAGTTTGTGTATTTTCTTTTTTATTGGATCACTGAACGGGAGGGGTTGGCTGTGGTTCTAATTTGATTTTTGTAGTGTGGGTAATTTTTTTATTGTGTTTGTGTGTGTATGTTGGATATTGAGTGTGGGTGGAAATCCAAAGTGTCTGCTGGCCATCTTCCTCTTTGTTCAAGGGAAGGTCTTCAGAGCGACTGAAGAGAGGAAAATCCTGTTCAGATGTTATCTTTGACCTTCATCCAAACAGACAAACTTATTTACAATCCAGGACAAACAGGTGAGCTGTGAATGACCCTTGGTTGAAGCTATCATCTTCAAATGCATTATGCAATATATGTGAGTTTGTTGGTGTCTTTGCAGTTAATTTCAGAGTTGTTTCCATGGATCCCAAGTTTGTGCCTTTGATCAAATGGTAAGACCAGATGTTTACACCATTTTGAGTGTTCTGACCATAAATGAAAAGCAAATTAAATGCAGGTTCTTTTAAGATGCAGAAATTTTAACTTCAATGAGTGCTTTTAAATGTTTATTATTCCGGTCTGTCTTGCAGTACAATCTGCTCGGTGAAGGTGAGTTTGCTTCGATGTAGGACTTGAGCCAATGCAGCTTTTTGCACTTTTCTTTCTTTGCAGATTTTCTCTGAGCTGTTAATTTGTTTTAATAGGACAAAGATAATAACCGGATTGGTCAGTGGACAAATGTTTCCTCAACGGAGCTGATATTGGACCTTTCTCAGTTAAACCCAGAGGCTCAGATGGGATGTACACACAAAAGGCTTTTATTGCTGACCGAGAAGTATTCCAAGTTTTTGAGGTGAATTTGATTTTTGAGCGCTTTGTTTCTGGTTTAGTTTTGCCCAAGTCTGACGTCACCGTAAACACACTGCAGACCTACAGCGTTGCAGTTATGGGACTGAAAGTTGAGTCCTGTGCCAAGTGAGTGATGCTTTATTTTCTTGTCTTGTGGTTGGTCAGTTCTTTATCTTGTTGTGATGTTTCCCAGATTGTCCGTTCCAGTTGTCTGTCAGCGTCGATATGGCTCCAGCAGTGCATATTCTGATCTACATCGTTCTTCCCAGTGAGAATGTAGTTGCTGCTAATGTGCCGTTTGACACCGATTTGTGTTTCCAGAACCATATACTGTATGATGTGGCTATTTTTCAATTTGGGAATGTTGGTGTGTGTTGGTCTTTGTTCCAGGTGTGTCTGCAGTTTTCTCCAGCTACGGCAGTTCCTGCGGAGGGATGTTTTAATGTGACTGTTGGAAAGATGGAAGGAAGTAAGATATTTTTTGTTTTGTATTTTCAAAGGCCGAAGGACCGCAAGGCCGAAGGACCGCAAGGCCGAAGGACCGCAAGGCCGAACGGAGCCGCAAGGCCGAGGACCGCAAGGCCGAAGGACCGCAAGGCCGAAGGAGCCAGGCCAAGACCGCAAGCCGAAGGACCGCAAGGCCGAAGGACCGCAAGGCCGAAGGACCGCAAGGCCGAAGGACCGCAGGTAAATAAATAATTAAATCCATCCATCCATCCATCCATCCATCCATCCATCCATCCATCCATCCATCCATCCATCCATCCATCCATCCATCCATCCATCCATCCATCCATCCATCCATCCATCCATCCATCCATCCATCCATCCATTCCATCCATCCATCCATCCATCCATCCATCCATCCATCCATCCATCCATCCATCCATCCATCCATCCATCCATCCATCCATCCATCCATCCATCCATCCATCCATCCATCCATCCATCCATCCATCCATCCATCCATCCATCCATCCATCCATCCATCCATCCATCCATCCATCCATCCATCCATCCATCCATCCATCCATCCATCCATCCATCCATCCATCCATCCATCCATCCATCCATCCATCCATCCATCCATCCATCCATCCATCCATCCATCCAAAGGACCCATGGCGCCCGCCCTTGCTCCCCTTTCAGTGTGGCCTCGGGCGGGCGCCATGGTCCCCATGGCGCCCGCCCTTGCTCCCCTTTCAGTGTGGCCTCGGGCGGGCGCCATGGCTCCCATGGCGCCCGCCCTTGCTCCCCTTTCAGTGTGGCCTCGGGCGGGCGCCATGGTCCCCATGGCGCCCGCCCTTGCTCCCCTTTCAGTGTGGCCTCGGGCGGGCGCCATGGTCCCCATGGCGCCCGCCCTTGCTCCCCTTTCAGTGTGGCCTCGGGCGGGCGCCATGGTCCCCATGGCGCCCGCCCTTGCTCCCCTTTCAGTGTGGCCTCGGGCGGGCGCCATGGTCCCCATGGCGCCCGCCCTTGCTCCCCTTTCAGTGTGGCCTCGGGCGGGGCGCCATGGTCCCCATGGCGCCCGCCCTTGCTCCCCTTTCAGTGTGGCCTCGGGCGGGCGCCATGGTCCCCATGGCGCCCGCCCTTGCTCCCCTTTCAGTGTGGCCTCGGGCGGGCGCCATGGTCCCCGAAATGGAAATCGGAGATATACATCTTGTTCGGCTTGAGCCAGGGATCGCAGTGATGCGAAAATCGTGATTCTAGCTCAAACGGTCTAGGAGTTATGCGCAATTTAGTACTTTTAGATTTTTTTTTTCTAGTAAATACAATAGTCGTGGTGGGAATAAAAATTATTGTTGTTATTAATAGTATAATTATTATCATACAGAATGAATGGGATGAGGAGTGGGAGAAGGGGATTCCGATTTTAGTCAAGTACACCTGGCTGCAGCCTGCAGATCGGGGTGGGGCTGCACCTGGGTGGGGCTACATGTGTAGCTCCGCCCATAACAATTCTCATTGGTTAGTGACAAAGTGATGACGTCGATCGAGGCGGGGCCGCACTAGGGCGGGGCTGCATGTGCAGTCCCGCCCAAAACGCTTCTCATTGGTTAGTGGCACAGCAATGACGTCGACGCCATGCACGGTAAACAGGAAATGAGGTTGAAAAACTCACGCGCTAAATCGCGCTGAAACCTCTCACATAGATTTAACTTAGAGCTAACTGTATATTCTGTGATTAGAACATAGAGACCACGGATCATTTGTTTTTCTCCTGCTCTCACAGCAACACATTCTGGTGTGACATGTATCATTGGGTTGAGCCTTATCTCCAGTCTCTCTCCAGTTTCACTAGAGATAACATCACATTAGGAATTATAATGAAAGACAAAAACTATGAAATGCTTTTAAACACTTTAATTATCTTGAGTACATTTTTCATCCACAAATGTAAATGTTTAAAAGCACAGTCACTATTTACTGTCTTTAACAGGGTTTCCCGCAGATCCTTAAAAAGTCTTAAATTAGATTTTTAAAATTTAAGGCCCTTAAAAGTCTTAAAAAGTCTTATTTTTACTAATGAAAGGTCTTAAATTTTAGATGACACTTCGACTTAGTCATATCTAAATATTTTCTAAATTCAAACCATCTAATTTGCGTCCGTATTATTTTTTTATTGGCCTATACTATCTTTGTGGATTTGCTTGTTCACGTGACAATTCGCGTCACATCACATTCGCGGCAGAATAACATCTGCACTCCTGCACGCGAGAGAGGAGGAGAGAAGAAAGTTGGCAAAAGTCAGTTCTGTCGTAAGTTCATGTGCTTAGGGGTGTGCGATGTGTATTGTCTATTATGATATTCTAATTGTTTCAACGATGTATGAGGCACTGTGAGTGTGAGCTGATATCGCAGTTGTCTCTCGTGTTTTCACTGCGTGATGTGTGCAGTTATAGGCATAGACATGCATGTATTATGTCTATGGTTATAGGTATGTCCCCAAATTAGTTTTTGCCTTATATTTATATCATATCATGTTGTTATATTAGAATATCTCATCAGTAAGAGTGCTGTTTTCCCATGCACAAGTGTGATATTTGTTATACAATAGTTAAATTAAAAGTAAATTGACATTTTGAGTTTTTATACATAACATTATCAATATTGTTTGTTTTCCCTTTATTTCGCCGACTAGAATTTCAAAATGAAACCGAAGCAGAGTCTCAATGCAACAGACAGCGATGATTTCTTGAATGAAATCCGCGTTTTGAACGAATCATTTTAACGATTCAATCACTTGCTTCTTTCCCGAATGAACCAGCCGTTTGAACAAATCGGTTGAATGAACGACTCCCTCAACTTGCTTATTAAGACAGTGATTTACCGCCACCTGCTGGCGGTTTTAGTTTCATATTAAAAGTAAAACGTTAAAATTAGAAATCATTTCATATTTAAATATTGAATATTGATTTTTTTAAAAATTCATAGCTTTATTTATGCAATTGTAAATGGAGTGTATATTAATGCCACTTCTGATGCTGCTTCTGTGTCACCTCTGCACTGCAAAGATGTTTTTTTGATTGAATGATTCAATTTGACTGCTAACAGTGGTAGGCCTACTATGTAATTATTGTGTAATTAAGTATTATTGTATAAATAAGGAAAATTACTGTATAATTTAATTTGAATGTTAGTATTTGACATAAAACGTGATGCATAACTCTAAGTTTAGAAAAAAAAATCTCTATATATAGGTGAAAATGCCCCTGGAAATCAATTTAAGGTGGCAAATATTGTCATTTCTGTCACTGCTGTGAACTGACCACTGCATAGAATATGAAAAATGTGAACATCTTTGCGAGTCTGCTGTCAACAACAGGCCTAAACCAGTCATGACACCAGCACAAAAACACAATTAGTAAAATATCAACTAATTATTATCAACAAAACGTTGAAAATATCGAGATATATTTTTGTCAATATTGCACACCCCTAATGTGTGTATGGTATTCATTTTTATTTCTTCAGGTCTTAAAAAGGTCTTAAAAAGCCTTAAATTTTAAATTGTGCAGGAACCCTGTTTAAGAGAGAATTTGCATTGTAGCCCATTACAAATCCCTGTGGTTCATGAAGAAGCCTCTCTCATGTATGTAGCCTATATATATGTGTGTGTATATGTATATATATGTGTATATATATATATATATATATATATATATATATATATATATGTATGTATATATATATGTGTATATGGGAGGTGATAAAGGAAAAGCAAATAACATCAATTAACAACCTCGTAGCTCAGAGTAGGTCTGTCTTTAAAGGTTTATAAGCTATCATTCAAACTAATTTTTCCTATGGACAAAATGAATGGAGCGCTTCATTTTCACCTGGAATTCTGCTGTTGAATATGATTATTTAAATCATGATGGCTTTAACAAATCATTGATTAACAAATACATAGTAGGTTTATGTTGAAAGGTTTCTGTTTTGAAAATCAATTCCTTCTGGAACCACCCTCACTTTCTCCTCCCCTCCCCTCACTATCTATATTTAAGTTTACTGAAGAAGATATTAATATTTAGCTATTAGATATAGGCTAAATATAAATATCTTCATTAAAATATTTATATAGCGGTTAACTTTAGTTTTACCTAAAACTTTTCACTTTACCAATGACTGTTTTCTGCCTTCTGTTTTCTGACAGTGTTTGATTGTATTGCTCAACAAAAGAAGTCCGTTAATATGTTACTTCCCTTTCCTGTTGGTACTATTGTTAGCTCAATTGAGTAGCAAGCAAAATGGACTCAACAGTCCACCAACAATGCCTGCAGCAAAATTGTATGAAGAAGTCCAGAGTCCAAATAACTCCACACAATGTTTATTTTTACTAGTGATGATATTTTCAAGAAGCAAGACATTGTTTATGATATTTAATCTGTCGTCTTTTTGTCATCACAGCTTGCCCTAAAAGGATCCAGTTACATTGGGCTTCTGGAGAGACACAATATACACACCTTTAATGTTGGACGGATTGTGGACAGTCTACAGTAAGATGACGCTCACAAAATGGAAATTCTGACAGTATTTGAAATAATTTTCAAACAATTTTGGTGATCCCGAGGATCCCCTTGCGTGTGGCCTAGAGCGGGCCCCCCAAATGGAAATCGGAGATATACATTCGGCTTGAGCCAGGGATCACAGTGATGCAAAAATCAAGATTCTAGCTCAAACGGTCTAGGAGTTATGCGCAATTTAGTACTTTAAGATTTTTTTTTTCTTTCTAGCAAATACAATAGGTTTTCAGCACTTCGTGCTTGAAAACCTAATAATGAGAGACCTTTTTGACGATTATAAGCGCCACCTATGATCCGATCCTCACGAAACTTTGCATGCTTCCTAACCATGTTAGGACACATGCTCATCGATTTTTGTGAAGTTGACTTTTTTGGGGGGTTTTATTGGCTTTTGGCTGTATTTTTGCCAGGGACAAAAATACAGCAAAAATAAGCATCAGGAAACACAGCAGCTAAATGATAGAAGTCGATCGGCAAACCCTTCTGTATACTGGCTGAGGTTGTTGAAGTGGGGATCCTTGAAGTGCTTCAGGTCACTACATCCAACAACCGAACATTTTGACTAGTCCTCTCGTAACTTCTGCATCATCGAGCTTGGCTACAAAATCGGAGCGAGATATAATAATGGCGGATTGCTCGTATTTGGACCGGTAGTCAATGTCCTTATTTGTCAGTTCCGCTGCAAATACGGTGACGTACTTGCTCAAAAAACGTCATAGACAACAGAAAAACCTGAACAGGTTGAAAAATATGACCAAAACAGAATATAAAGATATAAATGAAGCACCTGAAGGGAATAATTTCATCTTTTCTGTACTTATATACACTCTAAAACTACAACAAAATGCATTTAATGGCTAAAAAAGTGGATTTTGCATGATATGCATGATATCCCTTTCAAGACATCAGGTTTGTGTGAATGCATATCCCAGTTTTATGAGAGTTTGGATTATGATTTTTTTTGCTCTTATTATTGCCATCTTGAAAGTACATTAGCCAAAGAGGGACATACCCGTTAATTCAAGCTTTGCCTTTCGCGTTTACGTTTGAGTTAACACTCAAGAACGAGGTCGAACTGGAAGCCATGTTAATCTTGGACTACATTGGCCACCGTAGGAGTTAAAACGAAATTGGAATTGAGAGGAACAGAAACTAATATTCACTGGATGGTCATATAGACGCTTTCATCAGACGCGTTGCCATGGTGATGAGCTGGCCCAAAGTTAACTTCCGTTCTGTTAGTTTATACTGTTTATTGGATAATACGGCATTGACTGTATTAGATACTATATTAAAATAGCTAGGTTTATCCGAGTATCCGGTACAGTGTTTCCCATGCATTTATTAGTGGCAGCCCAACTCATTATCAGCGCTGACCGCCACATATTGATTTCCGTGTTTTTTACAATTTAAGGAAAAGTTGTATTTGACTGCAGAGTTGCGTGTAGCGCATATTCGCAAGCTCTCTCTCTCTCTCTCTCTCTCTCTCTCTCTCTCTCTCTCTCTCACACAAACACATTAACAGCGGAGCAGAATGTATCATAACGCTGCACAGATCCATCCAACATCCTGTCATGTGGAGACCCGCCTTAAAAAAAAGGTTAGCAAGCATGTAAGAAGCTAATAAGGAGAGATATGTTCACCTAATAAAGCCTCGTCGCGCGCTCCGCTCGCCACAGTTTTTTAACACTGCGGTAAATCAGACACGTCGGTAGAAAAACATCTTGTCTCCTATTTTTGTTCAACGGGTCTGGTAGTGTCACATTTCAGTTTGGCCAGGTAACATTTATTTTCTTTGACTGTCAAGAAATACCAGCTACTATGGTTATTTACTTGTTATGGATTGTCTGCGCAAGTTTGCCGGAAGTTAAGTTTGGGCCAGTTTTATGCACATGCGCAGTACCGTGTGTTTATGTTGTCACTGCTGAAAGCGTCTATACCTTTTCACCGCTAGATGGGGGTAAAAATCACACAGTGTAGCTTTAACCGAAATAGAATGTTAGTTTTTGGTTTGTAGAACGTTACCCTAACTTTATTCTAAGGGTATTCTAACGGTATTCTACCAATCCCAGAATGTTTCCCCAACAACGTTTGAAACGTTTCCTCAACTCGGGCCAATATAGAGCTGGCCTGGATGAACGTCTGAAAATAAATCGATCGAGGAACCAAGCAACAAATTCTGATGTGTAGCAATTGTTCAAGTTCAGACAGTTAATCTTTCTCTCGCAATCGTTCAATATGGTTTATGCATAAGTCAAGCCAGTGACTAAAATATCAACTTCACATCGTTTTCTTTAGAAGGATGAAAATAATCTTAAATTGTGAATAAAGTTACAGAAAGAACAATCTTTCCACACAGCGCAAGTTTATCTGGACAGATGACGCACGTTACACTGCACAGCGCAGCTCTTATGTACATCATCGTGTTTGCATTGGTGAAAGCATTAGAGAGAGTGCAGAAACCGCATTGCAATGATAAGATCTTCATTCTCGTGATCAGATTCAGCAGACATGCTATGCTCATCATGGCAACATTTTATGTGATGGGAATAGATCTAAATACTTTAAAAACTTCTCACGATTTTTTTATCTCGAAAGCTGTCATAGTAAAAACGTATAATAGCTGTAGTAAAAGTAATCAAGAGAGTTTCACGTGTAATACGTAGCTATTTGAAAAATGCAAGCAGGTCAGGCAATCAAAGCAGTGGCCGGTTACACTGAATCCCACACAGACACGCCCCTTCAAATAGAGCTCAGAAGTCTGTGGCTAAACTCAGGCTAGAAAAAAATGCCTTTTATTTATAAATTGTGACTATTTTGATCTAAAAACATGCTAACATTATAAGGGCAACCAAGGAAACATAAAATAATAAAATAACCTTTCTTTAAGATCTTTAAGAAATTCTTAGAGATCTTAAAAGTGATGCTTATTATGATATGAATTATGAATATAATAGGAGAAAGTACAAAAGCAACCTCTATTTTGGCATGGAGAAAGGCAATAACTCTCCTGTAATAACATGTTATCCATGTACTCTCTGTCCACATTCCCATGGTCTAAAGTAGAAGCCAAATGTCAAAGTGAAAACTTGCAGCTGCCAGGGTTTACTGGAAGCAAAGGGGGATGGAAGATCTGAAGAGCGTTGAGAGGGAACGCTGAAAGAAAATTCAACCAGGTCATATTGATGTTTACTCATATTGCGGACAGACACAGAGAATAAAATTAGACGTGATAGTTTGCTTATGCTTTTTGGAGGAGTCTGAAATTGGTGTGAGTATTACCCACAAGTTCAGGTTCTATTAGGTTTATTACTATTAGGTCTTGATTTAATTGTTGGATTTATTTTAAATCAGTTTTTAATATCCAAATTTGTAAGATTCGATTTTTTTTACATAATTGCATTTCGTTGTCTGTTTGGTTGTTTAAATCATAAACCATTATACTTTTATACTTTTTTATCACAACCATTATACCATATACACTTTTATCACTAATTTTGAGCACTTTTACTCAATATATTAAAAATGGTCCATATAGCATTCCATACTTCAAACCCTCTGATCTGCTTACATAAAACTAAAGATAAAGTTCTTTAAGAATACCTTATTTGTGTTCATTAATTTATGTACATAATATGCACTGTGCAAATGAAAAGATCATTATGGAAATAAACAAATCAGTGGCGTTATAACTTACTAGCATTCTCCCTTACCTTATGCTATAAGTTCTGACAGGCCGCCTTCTCTATGGATCGTACTTCCATTCCCCTTGTCCTACTCTGCAGCCTGGCTTCATTTACCACCGTTACGGGATGTTTCTGTGACCACTACCCATGGAGTTCATGGTCCTTTTGCACCAAAACCTGTGACTCTGGAACCCAAGCACGTACAAGGTAACCTAACATGATTTATTTATTTTAATGTTTGGAAGGTTGAATCTTACATGATATTTCTGATAAAGTTTTTTTACATTTATTATGGTAATATGTGGACTGTGCATGTGTTCTTGCAGAGCTGTGCGCTATGATGAGCACTGGAACCAAAACAATTGTTTCCAGCTGTGTCAGACACATGAGACTAGAGCATGTAATGTTGAGGCCTGTTCTATACATTGCCAGCTGACCGAGTTTGGACCCTGGTCAGAGTGCTCGCCGTGTGCCAAAAAATCTGTAAGTACAACACACACTGCTATTAGGATATTTAAGCAAAAGTTAGTTAGTGTCCTTGAATCTGACTGGTCAGCGTTCCAAAATATATAATATCAGATGTAATGTATATCAGCACAACAGCATTGGGACTTTTCTCTGATTGTCCTTGTTCAAACATTCCAAACAGTCCATTCCAAACAGACTATCCGTCTATGCAGTTATACACACCAATAAATTGTTCAGAAAAGTCACAATGAAATCATAATGGACAATTCTTAATTTTTATGGAATATTGGTGGTAATTCATATGCTCTTATAATCAAAACAGCTATCAATATTTGGTTCCCAGAACGTTAGTTTTTGGTTCTCATGGTGTGTTCATGTGCTATGGAAAATATTCTATTTTTTCACTTGTGAACTGGTATTTACCAGTGTGTTGCGTTCAAGTGCTTTTGTTTTTGTAATGTGGTAAAATGATGGAGATCCAGACCTGTTATTTAGCTAAAACTATTTTAGATTGCTTAAGTTATCTGCTACAGCAAGAACATGATTTATTGAAACTCAAACGGTAAATACTATGCTGTATATTTTCTTGATAATGAATGGTATATATTTTTACCATCCACGACTCTCTTCGTTGCTCTCCTGCCATTTTGAAAAGGTTAAAGGATATCTCATCTTGGCAACTCGTGCATCAAAATATTCTATGAGCTGCCCAGTGGAAAATACCACATACACACATTCTTTTTAGAGGTTTGTTTTTGGTTAGCCATAGAAAGTTTTCTTAAAGCTACACTGTGTATCTCTTTTAGTTTATTCTTAGCTAAAAACGCTTAGTTCTTTAAAAAAAATATATGTGCTCATTAATGTATATTTACTTCGTTCAAGTAATAAAGTATTCTCGTAAGTGTATAATATGTCATTGAAAATACATACGGGTAAGTGGTTCTAATGTCGGTCGCCATGTTGCCCCTCCATCTTGAAAGTACATTAGCCAAAGAGGGACATACCCGTTAATTCAAACTTTGCCTTTCACGTTTACGTTTGAGTTAACACTCATGGACGAGGTCGAACTGGAAGCCATGTTAATCTTGGACTACATTGGCCACCGTAGGAGTTAAAACGAAATTGGAATTGAGAGGAACAGAAACTAATATTCACTGGATGGTCATATACCTTTTCACTGCTAGATGGGGGTAAAAATCACACAGTGTAGCTTTAACCGAAATAGAATGTTAGTTTTTGGTTTGTAGAACGTTACCCTAACTTTATTCTAAGGGTATTCTAACGGTATTCTACCAATCCCAGAATGTTTCCCCAACATTATTCTAATATTTCCAGAAAATTCCCCTGTCGTCATTTTAATGCTATTCTAACGTTCGCACGTGGTGCAGTTTTCCAGTACCTCGTTGCAGTACATGAGATCCAGAGGGTGGAGTTGGATCCAGATAAGGGGTGGAGATGGGTAGGATTAGGGGTGGGGTTAGGGATCAGGGGGCAGAGATGGGTAGGTTTAGGTATATGTAAGGTGGGAGGAGTTGGATCTGGATCTAACTCCTCCCCTTGGATTTCGTGTTCTGCAATTAGGACCATCTCCAGTTTTCACAAAAGACAAGAGTCATTGACTCTCTCATTCATTCGGTTGATTTGATAAACATGTGTTTAATTAAATGTTTGAAATTAAATGGCAATATTATATCTAAAATGTGTTACTGAATGTTAACTAAATAAAAGCAATAGCACATGCACAAAATGTAGTTTTTCCAAATATCAGCATGGCTGGGACTACTTGCAGCCTTTTTAACAGCTGAGAACAACAACATTCTTGACATTCCTCAAACATGGTCTACTGCTGTATTAAGTGTGTGTATATTGTGTGTGATTTAGTTCAGAATCAGGTCTGTTTTGAGGCCGGCTCAGTTTGGAGGGGAAGAGTGCAGTCCAGTGCTTACAGAGGAAAGACTCTGTCATCCGTCCAAGGAATGTAGGATTGAGCCAGTCGACTGTAAAGAGAAGTTCACCTGTGACAGTGGTACATATCTTCACAACAACACATGATATTAGATACATACTCTATTGATTTTATATTAAATGTCTTGCTCTAGAAAAAAAGTGCATGATCACCAACTTGCTTTATTGCCTTCAAAGGTAGATGTATACATGCTGCTCTGCAGTGCAACAATCAGAATGACTGTGGGGACAACTCTGACGAGAGAGACTGTGCGCAAATCAAAAAAGTGTGTGCAAGTGAACGGAGATTTGCTTTCATTCCTGGAGCAGACCTGATTGGTAATGGGTGAGTTACAGATAAAGAACATTTGCTTTCTGACACTGCAAAACAACTTAATGGACATGGTAATCATCTAGATATGTTATGTTGTCAGCAAAATAAGTCTGAGCTTGACCTTTAATTAAATTAGATTTGATGCTGCAGCAGAGCAGATGAGAGGCGCTGTTCTGGACAACTCATTCATGGGGGGTGAATGCACTGTAGAAAAACTAAAGAAGTACTACCGAATCCCTGCCAACATTGAGAAATATGAAATCAAGGTGGGAAAAATTAAAGTTCTGTCTGTTTGTGCTTATAATACCTTACTTGCACTGTAAAAAATAATCATGATTTTAACAGTAAATGACTGTAAAAATGCTACAGTGCAAAAGTGTTAATTGGTTAACAGAAAGTTTCCGTACTGTATACGGTAAATAACTGTGATAATTTTACTGTAAAATACCATTAAATTTACCGTTTTTGAAAGTGAAAAAGAACAACGTATTGTATAATTTACAGTGAAAAGCTGTAAATTGACATTCCCACAATTCCCTGTGTGACACTTCACATTTTATGCATTTTTGTTGAAATAACTATGGTTCCTCATAGATTTCTTGTTTTTTTTTACTAATCAGTTATGTATATTAGGGTTTTATGTTACATGTAATGTTGTTAAATTAATGTTTTTGCATTTTTTAAATTTCATGTGTTACCATGATGTTGATGTTTGAGTGAATGACACTCTGGAGCTTCTTTATATAAGTATTAATTTTATGGAAGATTACTTTTGATGAGCTTTGATTAATCATGTGACTCTAATCACTGCTGTACAAATGGTTAATAAATCAACATTTCATCAGATAATGAAAAAACGGTTTATTACTGTAAATTTTAAGTTAAGTCTGTAAAACCATTAACATCCTACCGCATTTGTGTGTTAGTTGGAATAATTAAAAAAAATCTATATCCAAATAACATCCAAAGAACACCCTATAGGGATGCATAATACACTGGTATCTGAGTACACAAAAATGAGTACACCTCTCACATTTCGGAAAAACATTTTAGTACAGTATATCTTCTCAAGGGACAATAGTATAGAAATTAAACTTGAATATATTTTAGCGTAGTCAATGTGCTGCTTGTTTAGCAGTATATATTTACTGTCATCTGAAAATATCTCAACATACAGCCACTATTGTCAAAATAGCTGGCAACAAAAGTGAGTACACTATATTTATATTCTTCCATTATTGGGAAAGACAATAATTTTTGACTCAGTATTGCCCAGAATTTCAACATTGGTGTATCACTAAAATATCAAATAACTCATGAGGTGCTATTTATTGTTTTATCTTCCAATCACACAAAAATGCATGAAATGGATCAATGATTAGATTTTGACATTTTAATATTATTTGATTTCATTCCAGGTTGAAAATCTTAAAGATTTTCAAGTGAAAGAAGTCAAACCCCAAAAAGTCATCTTGGCCAAAGAATCACATATTTTTTTTAAAAAGGCAATCAAAGCATCTCAACAAAAGGTAATGGATTTTAAACTTTTATTTCATTATTTCTATCCCTAACAGTACACAAACTTGTCTTTATATCTAAATAAACACGTTGTTCACAAAGACCTTTTATCATTATTTTATGCAGGACTCTGAGTTTTACAGGGTGCATCAGGTTGTCGCCACATCAACATTCAGAATGAAATCGTCTGACCTCTACTTATCAGACCCATTCCTTCAGTTTCTAAACAGTCTACCACTGGAATACAACTATGCCCTTTATAGACAGATCTTCCAGCTGTTTGGGACACATTATTTCAGCTCTGGGACATTAGGCGGAAAGTACTGATCTCCTTTTCCAATATGATCGAGAAGAACTGAAAACCTACGGTAAGCGGACATCTGGTTGTAAGAACATTGCCACAACATTAGAGGTCTCGATCATGTGAAGCTCACATAACTTTATCTCTCATTTCTAAAATACACTGCAACTGTGCTCTCTAATCAGTGGCATCTCCTTGCAATTCCCAGGATTGACAGAAGCAGAAATGAACGGTTGCTTTAGTCAGGATTCCACCATCACATGGATATTCTATAATAGAGACTCACATAGCTCCACCTGTGGGAAAAATACATTTAAAACCAAATATGAAGGTAATACATACACAAATGTGCTATTAAATGACTAAAGGCTTATGTTTCAGATTATATAAACTTCATTTGAAATGCTGTTGTCCATTTCAGGGTCAATTGTAAAAGCATCAGAGAAGTGTATCACATCTGTGCAAGGAGGTAGAGCTGAATTCACTGCAGCCCTGGCCTGGGAGAAGAGGGTGTATCGCCAGACAGCACTACATACCAGAACTGGATCAAATCTACAATAGACAATCCAGCTGTTATAGATTATAAGGTTAGGATGAGAAACAAACATTTATGTCATTTGAAAATGGTCATATACTCACCTGTCAAATAATCCGATTAATGTATATTTGTCAATATTTTATAGCTTTTGCCTTTTGTGAATTTGGTGCGGGGCTTCCCTTGTGCTGTGACAAAGAGACGGCATCTTCATAGGGCACTGATGGAGTACCAGACTGAATTTGACTCCTGTAAATGTGCCCCCTGCCCCAACAATGCCCGGCCAGCTCTTTCTGGAACAGAGTGCATTTGTATTTGCCAGACCGGGACATATGGACCAAACTGCGAGAAACGAGCTCAAGACTACACTGCAGGTTCACATCATTTCTATAAATACATGTATGTACTAATGGAGAGAAAATATGTGTATATAGACATACTACGGAGCCCCCTGGCCCCAATTAATTATAACCATCTCGTGGCCTCAAGATAGTATGCATACTCGTATACTTAGTATAGTCAAACAAACATGTATACTGCTAAATGCTCAAAAAAATGCACAACGATCTCAACTAAAGTCGCTCACACACTTTCAAGCAAACTCTACACACACAAGATGCGCGGAACTCTCCTCGCACATACTCATATGAGAAATGTGCATGCGCACACGCAAACTCTCCACGCACATATTCACATGAGAAATGCGTGTGCGCGCACGCAAACTCTCCATGAACATACTCATATGGCACACACACACAAACTCTCCATGCACATACTCGTATAAGATGCATGCTCACACAATACATTATGCATCTGATTCTCAGTGTGAACTTGCACAAAACTCACACAAACTCAATAATGGCATCAAGTTACTATCTTGAGACCATTAGGTAGTTATAATTAATTTTTTTGACAAAGTGGAACCAGGGGTAGCTCTGTAACATACAGACTTTAAGACTATATAAAATATATATAATATTAATATATAATATAAATAAAAATATTATATATATATATATATATATATATATATATATATATATATATATACAGCTATGGAAAAAATTAGAGACCACTGCCAAATCAGCAGTTGCTCTGGATTTATTATTTATATTATAAATAATAAATCCAGAGCAACTGCTGATTTGGCAGTGGTCTCTTAATTTTTTCCATAGCTGTATATAATTATGTATAGTAAATAAAAAATAGTATATAGTATTTTTTAATAGTATAAAAAAACATAATATAAAAATAATAAAATGGTCTACTAGCCAAAATTATATAATAATAGAAAATAACTAATAACAATAATAAAATCATGGCAGTAATAAAATTCTACGTCCCACAGACGAAGTTGATGGGCGCTGGAGCTGCTGGAGCTCTTGGAGTTCTTGTGACGCCACCTTGAAGAAGCATCGTTCGCGTGCCTGTAACAACCCTGCACCCCAGCGGGGCGGCACACCTTGCCAAGGCCCTGAGAAGGAGGTGGAGGAGTGTACCATCTCTATTTTCCAGGAGTAAGTGCCCTTTCTTTTCTGTAGACTACAGAAGAAGTATCTGTCAGGTCAGAATGTGGTCATTGGCATGCATTCACAAATGTCATATAATTTGGGTATTTTTGTGTTCAGATAACGTACTTATACAAGTTGTTATATTATTGTGCATATACAAATACATTAGTTCTTTAATGTCTTTAATTTTTTTTTAATTAAGGAGTGTGCACCTTGCTTACAATCTCACCTCTCTCTGTCTCTCACCTCTTCTCATTTGCGCTCTCTTGCACACACTCTCACCTGTATATCACCCCTTCAATATGCATGGTTAATTAATATGACATGTGAGACATTTTTGTTTTTCTGTCTTTCACAGGCAAAATGTGTGCATTAATGATGATGACTTTGTGACTGAAGGGTCACGTGAGAGGCAGCTGCCCCCTGGAGCTTCTGGCTGTCCAAAACCCCATCCACCTGCCAATAGTCACCTGAGAGTGAGGGGACAGGAGCTGAAACTTTTGCATCACATCTTCTCCTGTTGCAGTATATTCCTCCTTCCTTCCACTAACGTCCAACTCTTTTCTTCTAATTCCAGATCAATAAACGTCATTATGATTATGGAGATCACGAGGAGTTTGTTTGCTTCACTGGTTTTGAGCTGGACGGATTCCAGCTCATTCATTGTTTGCAGGATGGCACTTGGGAGAAACCCAAAGGACAGTGCATTAGTAAGCCATAGGAATGCTGATATAATATCAAAACAAAAGAGTTTATGATCTGAAAGCTCATTTTGACACTGCAGATGTTCTCCTGTCATTTCAGAAAAGGTTTGCTTCAAACCCACAGTGCCTGATGGCATGAAGATATACCCAGACAAAATGGAGTATAAAGTAGGAAGTGACATCATGCTGGCCTGCTTAGAAAGTGGCATGAGTCCCTCAGGGCGTCAGTCTTACTCGTGTGGGAAGAGTCTTTTCTGGGAGCCAAGCATTCCACAGGACATACACTGCAAGATTGGTACTTTCAAAATGCTTTTTGTAATAATTCATACAATTCACAAATCTTGCCACTTACTTTGAGTATAAAGAGCCATTCATTTATCTTAACAACTTTAGCTTCTTAAATTCAAACATGGTCAAACATATTTTTCCACAGATAAACCCTTTGTACCAGACCGCAGCTGTAAACTTGGAGAGATACATGATGGGACTAAATGCATCTGCATGTCCAAAGAGAGATGCAGGTATGAATGTTTCTCTATTTGTGACTGTTTTAATTTTGTTATGTGTTTCAATGCTGCGTTCACTGACGCAGCATTGAAATGTCAAAGTTCTCAGAGTTTGGTCACACCAGGGTTGCCTGCATTTCAGTCCATGAGTCTGAAGATGGACTTAAAAACATAAAGCAAGGTTGTTGTTTTTTTTGTACATATAACGCTGGTGTATCATGTCCGCTAACAGAGGTTGGATAATACTACATGTAACACTGAGTTTATTGAGACATAGGCAAATAGCAATTTTAAAGGGGTGGTTGATTGCGATTTCACTTTTTTCATTTTAAATAGTGTGTAATGTTGCTGTTGGTGCATGAACAGTATCTGCATAGTGGCTGTGCTGAAAGTTCAGTGTAAGCAGAGATATCGTCTTTTAAAAATCAGGAAGTTTAATGCCTACAAAAATGACTCGAATGGGACGACAACGGGTTTTAGATGTCACTAACCCATACATTTACATCAACCCTCCCTCCGGAAAATGCAAAAAAGGGCATGGTCATTTTTCTGCTGCTCGTCGAGTGTGTTGTGTTCATCCAGCTGTCAGTTCTTCTGTGTTCGAGCTTCACACGGACGTTGTAGTTCGTCAACAATGGATACAATTTATGTTTGATTGTTCCTGAAAATGACGATCGTAATTTAGTCTCTCTGTGCTGCGCATTTTACGGGAGACAGCTTCCCGAATCTCCAACGAATTCTAACATCGTATTCAACAAGAAAGTGTTACTAAAACATGAAGCAGTTCCAACTTTAAAACCAGAGGCAGCAGTTGTTGGGCCACAACCTGTAAGTAGGCTAAGACTTCATCATTTTAAATGTATTTGCATGTATAATTTCAGACACGATGTTTTAGTTTTATCAAATGCCAGCGCTGGCTTTATAGCCACTAGGCTAACGTTACGAGTTATGCTATTTTGTGTCTACGATAAACGTGTACAAACATTTTGGACCTAAATGTGCTAATTTTGTAAATGTATTTTTCATATACTTTATGGTGTTATTTTTTTGATTTGATCAAGAACTTAAACCAGTGCCAACACTGTTTGTGTATATAGTAGCCAATCAGTTTGATGCTATTTATTTTGTGTAAGACAAATGCGTATAAAGTTAAAAAAGAAATAGGCAAATTACCATACAGAAGCGTTTTGTAAGAGCCGTGTGTGGTGAGGTTCTGGTTGACTCTTTCATCGCCGCTTTCTGGGTCATAACTGATTCTGCAAGTATCGACACCATTATGTACATATGTACAATTGAAACACATGCAACTTTCACCCTGTGGAAGGTAATTTTCCAGACAATGTGCACTACATTAGACAATCACAACACACCAGCCCAAACTAACCAATCTGAGCCCACTGCCTGTTTCTGAGGGAGTGGTTTCATAGAATCAGGAAGTCAACTGGTCTTTCAAATGACAGGAGAAAGTGGCTTACAATAAAGGTAAAATTTATGAAAAATAAGACTTTAAAAAAGAAAAACAACAAATACATGTTACTGCACCCCATAAACACAATCATGCAAAGAAAAATGCACAAGATTTGTGAATGAATAATAATTAATTGTATATATTAATGCTGTGGCTTGTTGGGAATTTGACCATTAAGTACCATGTATTTGTGTGTCCTGCAGAAATTACAGAACAGACTTGTGCATTTTCAACGCAGACAAGGAGAGAGCCATTATGATGTCCTTCTGTGCTTTTCATGCTGACCGTTGTCATGGAGACAGATTATACTTTATGAATAATGGACCGTGCAAAAATGACGCAGGCAGTCTGGACTGGGCCAAATTCAGGGCCAGTGTGTCCGAGCGGAGCTCAGTACAGGAGCCCTGTGGTTCAGACACCTGTTACGAGTGGGAGACCTGCTCAGGTGCAGATTTTATTACAAACCCTTGTGTTATATATCCTTTCAGCGGGCAAAGCGTTTTTGATTTGTATTCAATTGAAATAATTCAACACTTTTTCAATGTTTTTTCTTCTTAGTGTCAACTACATGTGAGTGCAAAATCCCCAGAGATTGTTCAAAGGATGGGAAGCACATGTACTGCCTGAAAATTGTGAGAACGCAAAGCACACGGAGCATGAATCTGTGCTTCATGGCTGCCATGAAGTGCAGCAAGATGGAGTTTGAACTTCTGCATGAAGGTCCTTGCGCAAGTTCTTAATTGTGCACCAATCATGCTGTAGAAATGTTCACAGTTGAAATGCTCACAGATTTGCTCCCATTATTGATTTGTACAGAAAACGCATTGATGTTTTCTAGTCACTCACAGCATGCTTTGCAGCAATCTGTATATTGATGTGGAACCACACAATGAAATGTCATCACACATTAAGAAGTACTTGTATTTAAATGCTCTTTCATCTGAAGTGTATATATTTTTCAAACATTAAAATACTTTCTTCCATCTCAGAATGTCTCTGCACATTTTGTGTGTTGATTTCCCTGAAAACCTGTCACTGTGGTGGCTTTGCTCAGTTTGTCACATTGCCCACAATTTAAGACCAATTTTGTGCACTTATTTACAATATTTATTTGCAAACTGAAAACATTACTTTTATACATAACACATTACTACACACAACAGTAAAAACATACAGTTGAAAAAAGCAATTGAAAAAAAAGTTGTTTATGCCTGACAGTCTCCAATGCTGAGTACTGTGATCTCTTTCCCTTGGCATCTCCAAGCTCCCACCTCACACTCTGAAATCATCTCAGGAGTCCCGCCCTTTAGAGAGACACACAGGTGGGCGGAGTCATCTGGGCAGTCCTCGGGGTCTATGCAGACACATTTAAAACCTGGGTATACATTTACACATACAGATTTATATGTATGCATTTGGCAGACCATTTATCCAAAGCAACTTTTTTCAGACCAATGAAAATTATATATATATTGAAAACCTGGAATATGATTAGAACTGCACAACAAATGAGTCTTATGTCAGTGACCCATGTTTAAAAAGGTTTTGATGTTTTATAAAGAGCCTACCGTCACATGTTTCCCACTGATGGCAGTCCTGACAGGATGTGAATTTGGTTTCTGGCCAACCACATGCACTATCCTGTTTTAAAGAAAACGTTTGGCCTAGACACTGTAAGGCCCCAAGCTGGCAGACACTCATTCTGTTCACCCGGCCGGGACGAACAGAGGCACAAATGAGGAGTGAATCCCTGGTCAATGTCACACAAAGCAGCTTGGATTAATGCCAAATCTCTATTTTTCATTATTACTTTTTATATTTAGTACCATAACTAGTAAACGTACTGGTAACACTTTACAATACATGTGCACTAATAAGCATTAATTCATGCTTAACTAATGCACAGATAATACTGAATTAATGTGTAAGTAATGATTATTTAAGCTATTCATTAATGATTACCACATTAGGAACTAATTAAGAGTCTGTAAGGTTAATGTATTAGTTCATACATGAATTGTTATTAATTAAATATGTAATTGTGGATAAATTCCATAATAACTAATTTTTTTTTACTAATAGTGTTAATTAATATGTTAATTACCAGAATGAGCCAGAAGCCCTGTATTTCAACTTTCAGATAATATGATAGGTACACTAATATGCGTTAATACATGATTAATTAATTCATTGCTAGTGCAAATTCATGTGCAAATTACTACAATTACTAAATGACTAGTTAATAATGATGTGCCCCAACAAGTAAAGTCATAACATAATGATACCTTTACAAATCATTAGCTAATGATTAATTAAAGCTGACATCTGGAAGTTGAAGTGCATAGTTTTGACTAATTTTGGTAATTAACACATTCATTTACACTATTAGTTAATAAAATATATGTTATTAAGGAATTTATACACAATGACACATTAAATTAATAGCAATTCATGTATTACTTAATCTATTAATCATATTGACTCTTTATTAGTTGCTGATGCAGTAATCATTAAATAATGGTTTAGTTCTTCATGAGTTATACATAAACTCATGATTATCTGTGCATTAGTTAAGGATGAATTAATGCATATTAGTGTACCCGTATTGTAAAGTGTTACCAACTTACTTGCATTCATAAGGCATTTTGCAAACACACTGATCCTTTGCCTGTTTTTCCCATGGTTTGCAGAGTAGGCTTGGTTGGGTGGGCACTGCTTCCACTATTCAGAAAAATTATGTAAGCAATAATTGAAACCAAGTACCTGACTGGTGGTTAATAGGAACTTACGGCATACCTGGGTTGCATCGGACAGTCTCAGGTGCTGGATACCAGCTGAGGCCAAGGCGGCACATGATTTCTGCTTCGCCTTCTTTCTGCATCCCACTTGGGCATGACAGGGTCACACTCTCCCCGATCAGATAAGCTTGTTTTGTGGGTGTGGAAATGACATCACTCAGAACAGCTGGAGGATCACATGCTGTTTCTGGTGAATACACAATGAGAAGAAAAATACAGCTAGTGATCTCCAAGCACCACCCCAGACAGCAACATAGTGTCTGCCCAGATCCGGCCCACATCTGGTACACGTGGAATCCACAAAAACCAGAAGTGGGCCGGATCTGAGGAGACAGTATGAAGCTCTCTGGGATCTTAACAACAAAATTGCAATGTTTTGGCAACCACGCAGTACACTTTATAATTACTATAATTATATTGCACATTTTCTTTTATGTATAGTTTAATGAATTACTTTTGCACTGCATGGGTGACATCCTCCAGGTCAGGTTCTCTGTACATTCAGCAATTGGATCACCAATGTGATCATGTCCATCTACACAGCTGTACTCAATCTTTCTGCCCACTGGATAGATGTCTTTTGGGTCCTGAATCACAATGGATTTGATTTAAAACACATGCCTGGTGTACATGTGTATTGAAAGAGTTTTCATTAATGTGCGTATTCCCACGCCTCTCGATTTCCCCTGTTTAGGAAGACACTTACCAAAACAAATCCATTTGCCAAAGGAGGTGGAGTTTTACATGTCTTAACTGGTGTCAATGAGGGATCAAAGCATTGGGGCTCCATCATTCTAGAGTATGAAAAAATGCCATGAGTCTAGGTGTGCACAAAATATAAATGAATAAAGGGATAAATCCACAAATTCTCATTCTCACTTGAGGTGTTCAAAATCAGGCTCTTCACAGCTTTTGCGCTCTATGGTCCCTCCTATGCAATCCCTGCCTCTGTTTCTTGGAGCAGGATTATTACATGACCGAGTCCTTGACTTTTGACTGTGAGAGCAGCTATTCCAGGCAGACCAACAGCTCCAGCCTCCTTCAATCACTCCTAAAGCATGATCGGTTTGAGATATTTGAGACAAGATGAACAAGCTTGTTACAAATTAACTTTAAGGTGCGTCGACTTTAATATTTTTACTTGTCTAAAATTGTGCAGAAAATGCATTCTCTTGCTGAATGACTCTGAACCAGTTATTTTTAGTACACATACAAACAGTGTAGTTTGATATCTTAAAGGGATAGTCCATCCAAAAATGAAATGGGTTTCTTTCTTCTGCTGAACACAAAGGAAGATATTCTGTAGAACGATTGGAACCAAACAGTTGTTTGGCACCATTAACTTCCATAGTATTTTTTTTTTTACTATGGAAGTCAATGGAAGCCAAAGTTCCAATCATTCATCAGAATATCTTCCTTTGTGTTCAGCAGAAGAAAGAAACTCATACAGGTTTACACCATTTTGAGGGCGAGTAAATGATGACAGAATTTTCTTGTGTTTTGGGTGGAGTATACCTTTAAAGAATGACCTTTGGTCTGGTTCAAAATCAATGCTGTGTAGTCTAATACAGGTAAAGGAATGATTCTCATAAGACAGTTCTTTTTAGAGATCCAAAAACATACAGCGTGATCAGTGGGTGCATCCCTAGCTTCTGAGGTCATTCTACATGACAAGATACTCAAAGTCGAACAAATGAATTTTATGAGCTGTTTTTTTCTAGTGAATCAAAAACTCACACTCATAATATGCTTCATTTTAACATGGTACACCAATCACACAGAACCATTTCAAGTCAAACACACCTGAATACCTCACTGAACTGGATAAATCAGTGCGAGTTCTGAATCTAACTTACTTACTGAACTGCACCTATGTATCTTAATTTCAGAGATGTCCATAGCAAACGTTTTTGCCTGTTGCATTACTGACTGATCTTTCGTATTACAATGATACATTTGAATGTTTATTTGTAATAAATGAACAAATTCCTACCTGGTTGTTCTCCGAGCACATGACCGTTCTGGCAGGCGATACCACTGGTGCCTGGCCTGCAAACACAGGTGCACAGACCTTCAGAGAGCACAGCCATACCGTTGTTCTGACACGGACTGCAGTGACAGGGGCTCTGCTCCTCCAGATAGGCCTCCAGTGCCCTCTTTAGGTGGAGTTTCTTCAGCCCGGCACATGGCACCTCTTTGACCAGTTCATACTGTGGCCTCAACTAGGAATATGACACCATGCTGTAAATGCTTCTCTATACTTCCTCTATATGTTTAAGTTCATCTCTGTTTCTGCACATATGCTTCTCATATCTTGATTATGACTTACCTTCTGATTTATTACTTTAGGGAACTCCTTTACTGATCCGGCCCATTTGGAATACATCTGTTTGTTATTGTCCGGGTTTTCCAAGTCTAAGAGACTAAGACCCGCTATATAAGAGGGATGTCCTCCAATAATGTCTGTTTTTACTGGCATCTTATTATTTTTGTTCTCTGTAAAACATTTAAAAGGGTGTGCAGCAAGGTTTATCAGGTCATGAGAAGCAAACCTGATACTTAACAATACTTTTAGTGACAAAGACTTAGTCAAAGAACCAGTCATTTAGACTAACCATTGAAACTCTCAATTGTCTTCATCAGTTTCACACACTTGGTTGTTTTCTTTTTATAGAAGAGACGTCGCTTCACACGTGTAATACACTGGTGGAAATCAATGTCTGTTTTACCTGCGTTAAAAAGAAAAAAATATTAAACTAAATGAAACACAAATGCCCCATATATAAGGAGCATAACCAGAACCCTATTAAGCCAGATTTTTTTTTAATGGAACAATTTATTAAACCTGACAAAGGTTTAGCAACAGTATAGAAGACTAGTTACATGTACAGCATAAATATCAGTTGTCACTCTTTATACATCCTAATGTTAGTAAGATGATATTTAAATGGGATGAGAAAATTGGATCTTGAAATATTACTAACAATATAAATGTTATTTTTATGTTTACTTCTTAAAATCTATTAAACATTGCACAGCAAAAAGACAGTGTACCAAAGCCTGAAGGCAGACATTTTTCAATGATACTAAAAGGTCTCTGACTTTAAAAAGTCAACCCGATCACACCAAATGCGTCTTTATAGCACGCATGTGTATTGTCGTGTAACATATACGTGAAAGTGAGTTTTTACGTGCATATGATACACATTGGTTGGTTAGGTTAAGTTTAGGTGTGGGGTGGGGTGCGTGTGTATTATACGTTTGGCTAGAATTAGTGGTGTAGGGTGCGTGTGTATTATACGCAATGAACTGCGTGTCAATTGCACGCGAAAAACTGCGTCTCATATGCACGTAAAAACTCATTTTCGCGTATATATTATACTTGACAATACACATGCGTGTTATAGAGACACATTTACGTGAGAACAGGCTGTAATAAGTATAAACTATTAATTAAAGAAGTTGTTTAAGAATTAGAATTAACTACAGATTTTTCAGCAAAAAGGATTTCAGGGAATATGTGGGGACATATTTTAATTGAATAGTGATTCTGTAATCCATCAATCAAAACCTGAGCAAGAGATGAACTGGACTAACAAAGAAACTTGTTTGGATTGAAGATTGTTAAAGATCATTTTGGGCACAATTGAACCCCTTCCCTATAGTTTATATGCCCTTGAAGATCACAATTAAATGTTAACAGAGAAAAGGGAAAATTAACATACTCATCTGCATCATATAATCTGCATCCAGCTCCAGCAGGGCCCGATACTGGCCACCCAGGGAGCCCTCTTCCATGTAGTGGGTACCATAATGCTGTATAAAGAATTGATAAGCTGATGGGTCATATGTGCTGGGCAAGGCCAAAAGATCCTTCCAGAAGTCTTCAGAAAGAGGGAGGTACTCAGGAGCATTGTTCTGGAACTGAGCCACCTCGACCTCATTTCTTATTATCAGCAGGTGATAGGTCTGTGAGACAGAAATAACAGAAATTAAAATATAATCAAATATGTTTTGCATGTACTGAATCTATCATTACCTTGTCTTGTTTCAGTTTGTTATGAAAGGTTTTATGATCATGACCTCCTCTAATTCTCTTTCTCTCCTCTTCATGCCTCATGTAGGACCAGGAACTGTCATAGTACTCATCACTGAAATCATTTTCTACCCTGACCTGAGAGGAAATAATGAGAACTGTTAATTTATATTATAACAGCCTAGATATCATTATAACATCAGGCAATGGCCAAAATTTAACATTTTACTTGAAAACTATATCTGAGTAGACTTTGTGGAAGTCTGTAGAAATCTCTATGGTCTCCACTGAAGATTTTCCTGCATTGCCCACCAAAGCTACGAGTGTTAATGACACCGGCTTTCAGCTCACCCGTCAACACATCAAACCTATTGGAGCCGAAGTAAATATTAGTTAGCTATATTGCATTATTACGCTAATATTCTAATTGTACTATAGGGGTGCTTCTCAATCGGAAGGCTGCATATCTCGGCAGCCACGTCATCAATCTTTGTCAAAGGACATCTCAAAAAAAAAAAAAAAAAAAAAATCATATGAAAGCAGTCTTTGTTTTGTCTTTTAATTGGCCTGTTTTGAAGGATGCATCAAGTATCCTTTGTGTCCTCCAATTTATTACCCACAATCCTTTGCACACATTCCACTTCACACACACAAAGAAAGAATGTGCAAAAAATGAATCTGCACTGAGCTTGAACAATCTCACAATGTAATGCAAGAATTTGATGTATCTCCCAACAATGATTTTGGAGATAAAGGCATTATGTTTTTGTTGTAAATGAATTAGCCTAAATAATGTAAAACCACTGGGAGACCACAGATGGTTGTCATACCTGTACTACATTAAGGCTTACATAAAGGTTTTTAATCTAAAGTAATTTTCATATTTACATTATTTTGTATTTTTTGCGTTGTGACCATACATGATACATGAAACATACATGGCATAGACATATGCGCACTTAATGCTTTAATGTAGCGTTAATGACGTCTATTGCACAGGAGAACTAGCCTACAAATCTCCTGGACTTAGACTAGGACTAAGACTTAGAATTAGACTAGGAAGAATGGACACGGCCTCACTATGCAGCCTTTCGCTTGAGAAGCACCCTAGAATATAGGCTACTTTTAGGTATAGGCTATTTTACCCTCTTCCTGTGAGGTCAGAGTTGGGTGGAGGCTTTTGCTCATTACACACTATAGTTCCACTACAGCGCTGCTCATCTAAACCATCTTCACAGTCATGATCTCCGTTGCACACCAGAGATGGATTGATGCATTGACCTATAAATAAATCAACAATGAAAACTGTAAAATGACTAGACTTGTATTTTAACAAATGCAATATCACAGTTACAATTGATTTACCAGATGTGCAGCGAAATCTGTTTCCGCACCCAGTCTGAAGGGGGCAGCGTTTCTTCGGAAAACACGATTGTTTTTGCAAGGCATCGCCTGCACAAGTGCTGCCTCCAAACTGAGGGAATGTCTCCACATGACGCAATCGAACCTGAGAGAAAACACCATGAGGAGGTAAGTCATTCAGTTTTGGCCAGTGTTAAAGCTGCTTTTAAAGCTCTGTTACCTGTGTCTTGGTACAGCCGTCACACTCTGACCAGTCTCCATACGGTCCCCACCTGCAGTTTACCGGCTGCTCACACCTTCCGTGTCAAACGCATAGGCGAGTTAATAGATGCAAAATGTCCAGTATTTCTTAATATCATCTGTATAACATTCATGCAGCACTCACCAAATATAAGGCAGGAACGTGACCAGAACTAATAAAACGGCTGGGCACATCTGAAAGTGAAATTAATATTGTAAATAGCTTTTATTTATTTATTTATTCAGTTTTTTTATTAACAATTTTTAGTTGTTTTTTTATATATTTTTTCTTCATTTCAGTTAGTTGCAACATTCTCATATTTTAGTTTTCTTATTTATAATTTATTTTGTTTCAGTTTTTTTTTACTTACCAAATATTGTTTTAGTCTTACTTTTTACTAGTTTTAGTGAACAATAACATTAGACAAACATAATCCAGCTATGACTACAGTGCCATACTTACTTTTTTAGTTTTGTTCTTTATTTATTTATTGTATGAACGACTCCTTACCTTACCTTAATGCTGTAGACTAGACAGATTGTGGGCTGTGGCAGGTATAGAAATGATCCCTGCTCATATAAAGGGGCTCTTACTGGGATTATGACATCGTCCTGACCTGGTCAGGAATTCCCAGCATGACTCGGCATGCCGGACATTCAGTGCTGGCTTATTTTCCCTCACCCTGACTTTGCCAGTTTCCTCTCTGGGATTAATCTCACAGTTTCACAATCTAGTCTTTAAATCTGTAAATTTCAGTAAACAGTGTGTGCATGTTGTTTTTTGTGTCTTAATTTGGAAAAAAAAATGGATGGGATTCGTTTAGCATTGAAGGAGGGTGGTGAAATAGTGCACTGTTCCAAACCCTGCGGAACACTCAGACCTCTGTCTTTGGATTGTTGTGCAATCTTTGTTGTTCAGGTCGATGACCAATCAGACAGTGACACTAGGGTCAAAAACTCCCACTGAGCTGAGATCTACTCCGTGGTCTACTCTATGTCTCACTGTGTTAATTAATTTGGTATTTTTAAAGAATGTCAACAGGATGCCTGTTTACAGTATATTGAGTTACATCTTTAAGTAATAAAATGAGTGCTGACAGAACAATTTTTAAAAAACAAACGTTACGCCCAACATTATTTATTTCAAATTGTGGCAAGAATAAACGATTCAGTATAAAGTGGCAGTGGCACAGCTTCATTATTTTGTGCTGATTAGCTAAAACCGAACATTTAGAGATATGACGTTACCACCCACAAACATTAAAATACAATTAAAATAAGTTTCAGTGCATAATAATATTTAAAGATACTAATTCTACAATATGCAATGTTATATATCCATTTGGATTCTATTGATTCCATCACTTCTGTTCAAATGACAATGCAATGTCAGACATTTTAGCTTGGCAATGTCTTCAACCTTATTTTAATAGATGATGTTTTAACTCTTGTACAGTTATTGTGTTCTAGTTCTATATTTCTAACAGCAAGTCTAGTCTTAATTAATAAGGAGAATAATGCATGTGTTTAATACTGAAATCTGCATTTATTCCACGTCCAAAAAAGCTGTTAAAATGAAGGGAGTCCTCTCTCTTGCTCTGGTCCTGTCTCAGCATACTGGGCGTTGTCAATAAATCCTCGGTATTACCTCATATCTGTTTCATTGGTTGTAAGTGTGGAGACACCTGAAAAATAGCAAAATGACTTCAATCTTTCCCCCAAATAATAGATCTAAATAAAAGTGTGGGAGGATCATGATTCATGTTAATCTAACCCTTCTAAGTACAAGTTAGTTGCATACACATTTCAAATTTCACAGATTTTACAAAGAGACCAAGAGGGTCACAAAGCACATGTTTCAACAGCACATATTGTTTGCCTGGATGAATCATTTTTAATTGCATATATCTTTTCATCACAGCCACTACTGAACCAATTCAACAACCAGTCTGTCAGTCTTACCTCAAACTCTGTCCCAGTGCATGCTCTGATGTCATCTGGTGTCAGTCCTTCCCAAATCTCAATGAGAGTTAAACCCTTGCTCTTATCTACATCAAACACTGCCTGAAACAAGAGACAACACACATCCCACTGTCCTTGAATGGATCCAAGATCTGTTCAAATACTATTCTGTCTCTTAAATACTTTACTGACCTTTTCAGTGATTATACGGTCAACACAATGTTTTCCGGTCAGAGGAAGTGTGCACTTGTCTAGGATTTTATGCTTTCCACCCTTTAAATTGATTGTAAGAATGTTACAAAAAGTGACAAATGTTAAAGCGTAATGACTAAATGAGAGAGTAAGGATTCAGGGTATTGTACCTTGGCAGAATGTTCCATAGTGATCACTACTTTTGTGGCGTCACTAGACACCAGGTCCATCGCTCCGCCCATGCCCTTCACCATTTTACCCTGAGAGAAACACATGGTACATGTCAAACCAAGCAAGTAAAAACATACGGCTTGTTTATCAGTGATGAGACAATTAAATATAGCATAAAAATCATACTGGAATCATCCAGTTGGCCAGATCTCCATACTTGGAAACCTGCATTGCTCCCAGCATGGTCAGATCAATGTGACCACTAAAGTAAAAGGGTACAAAAGGTGAAGTTAAAGTGAAATACGGGAAAACATTTCTCAATTGTGACACCCTAGAAATCCTACTCATTTCAAGTGCAGTTTAGTTTAATCATTGATGACTGACGCATTCAGACACTCACCCTCTGATCATGGCAAAGGATTCATCGCTGGAGAAGTAGGCAGCTCCTGGATAAACTGTTACTGTCTCCTTACCTGAACACACACACACAGGCAATGATCTGAGTGGCAAAGAAGGACTTCATTTTGATATTATGTTATATTTAGTTATAATACAATTAGGGCTGTCAAACGATTAATCGCGATTAATCGCATACAAAATAAAAGTTTGTGTTTACATAATATATGTGGGTGCACTGTGTATAATTATTTTGTATATATATAAATACATACATATGCATGTATATTTAAGAAAAAAAATTATTTATATATAAAATATTTCTATTTATATATAATATAAATTATATATAAATCTATATACAGTAAATATTTCTTGAATATATAGAAGCATGTGTGTGTATTTATATATATAAAATAATTATACACAGTGCACCCACATATATTATGTAAACACAAACTTTTATTTTGGATGCGATTAATCGCGATTAATCGTTTGACAGCCCTGAAATACAATCCCTCTCAAACACACTTTCGGCTGCTCCTATAACTGGCCGCCACAGTGGGACATCCGCATAATTATTTGTCACAGGTTTTATGTTTGATATTTTGTAATAGTTATGTTTTAATCTCACACACACACACTTCCGGGTGCTCCTGTTACAGGTTAACACAACAGACTAACCGCATATTTAAAATTTTCACAGGTCACAAGTTTTACGTCAGATATATTATATTATATTATTAACCCATTATTTTCACTCACTGTTACACTTGTTTATGGTGTCGTGATTAAGTGTTGTCATTTAATTTAACAGATGATTGAGTAAAAATAAGAGAGGTCACTGCACCCGCATTGATTAAATCAGGATCCACTTCATTCTCTGTTGGATAGGGACCCTAAATGGACAAAAATAAAATTAGTATTGGAAGTGAAAAATAGTTGGAAATTACTCCAACATAGGTTATTAAATAACAAAAACTCACCAGTCCCAAAATTCCATTCTCACTCTGCAAGTGGACAACGATTTCAGGACTTATGTAATTGCTGGCCAACATAGGGATTCCAATCCCAAGATTTGCTGGGAGGGATGTCAAGGTATATTTGGGAATAGGATTGTTAACAATTGTACCATTTGTTAGCATATTGGCAGTGTTATCTGTGGTCAAGCTATAGAAGGATACCATACATTCCGTCCTGAAACTCCAGTGCAGCTTGCCGGATTATTCTCTCCCGGGTTATATCTGATTCTTGTTTGATTTTAGGTTTCTCTTCCTTACTAGACTGAACCATCCTTTTCTATAAATAAAAGAAGTCCTCAACATCACTTACTCAATCTTGTAAAGTTAAATGTGAAATAATCAGTAATGTTCATATGTCTTTCTCGCCTCTATCGTTTTTCATAGCTGGCTCCTTTCACTACCCGGTCTACATAGATGCCAGGGATGTGGATGTCTTCTGCCGCAAAACTTCCAATATCAACAATCTCCTCAACCTGTGAACCAAAGTAGGACATTTTCAACACACAAGACCTTAAACACGATATTCCAGCAAATATCAAAGCCACAAAGATTAGCATAAATTGAACGGTCACAAACCTCCACTATGGTCACTTTGGCTGCTTTACACATAGGCTGGTTGAAATTACGGGTTGTTTTCCTGTTTAAAAATGATCGTGGAAAAAAGTTTAGTAATAATGTGATTTACAATTATTCAAACAAAGAGGTTTACGTTGATACACAGATGAAGTCTGACATCTAGTGGACAATCTTAGTAAAATGGCACGAATGCAGAAATATCTTAACCTGAAAATAAGATTTCCTGCTTTGTCACATTTCCAGGCCTTTATCAAAGCGAAGTCACCAGTGATGGCTTTTTCCATGACATAATGTTTGCCATTAAACTCTCTGAACCTGGACCAAACAATCAAAACACAAGAACTTGATCCACACAAGTATTTTTTTTTCTGAAAGTGAAAAAATTTAAAATATGTTTTGGACTATATTTGACATTGATTTGCATCACCACACCTCTCTGCTTTCGCTTGCAATGGCAACGCTGCCATCTTTGTTATATTTTATTGGCGAGCCGCCCTCCTGGATGAGAGTCCCGTAGCCTGTGGGAGTGAAAAACGCTGGGATACCTGCACCACCAGCCCGTATCCTCTCTGCTAGTGTGCCCTAGGATAGAATCCAATCAATCAAATAGTATTGAAGGTCAACGCATTTTACTTCCTTGATGTATTTCTAAGTTTCAGTGAGAAAAAAAGGATTTTAAAGACTGCTCGATTCTACGGTGGCGTATTGCATTCACTTGAAGAAAAAAAATCTACTCTGTTTTTCTGAATTAACGAGTTAATTTTTCATGAAAAATTGTTTGCTCTGTTTTTCTGATAACTAGTAAATTTTTCATGAGAAAATTTTTTTTTGCTCTGTCTTTCTGAATTAACGAGTTAATTTTTCATGAGAAAAAAATGTTTGCTCTGTTTTTCTGAATTAACGAGTTAATTTTTCATGAGAAAATTTTTTTTGCTCTGTTTTTCTGAATTAATGAGTTAATTTTTCATGAGAAAAAAAGTTTTGCTCTGTTTTTCCTGAATTAACGAGTTAATTTTTCATGAGAATTTTTTTGCTCTGTTTTTCTGAATTAATGAGTTAATTTTCATGGAAATTTTTTTGCTCTGTTTTTCTGAATGAAAAAATTTTCTTATGAAAAATTAAGTCGTTAATTCAGAAAAACAGAGCAAAAACTTTTTTTCTCATGAAAAATTAACTCGTTAATTCAGAAAAACAGAGCAAAAACTTTTTTCTCATGAAAAATTAACTTGTTAATTCAGAAAAACAGAGCAAAAAAAAATTCTCATGACAAATTAACTCGTTAATTCAGAAAAACAGAGCAAAAAAAAATTTTCTCATGAAAAATTAACTCGTTAATTCAGAAAAACAAAGTAGATTTTTTTTTTCAAGTGAAATGCAAATACGCCACCGTATCGATTCTCTGCATGGACAATGTAAATAAGTTAAATGATGTACCTGAGGGGTAAGCTCTAATTCCAGCTCGCCTGATAGATATTGTCTCTCAAACTCTGCGTTTTCCCCAACGTATGAAGATATCATGCGATTTATCTGTTTGGTTTTCAGAAGCATGCCCAGGCCAAAGTTATCCACCCTGTGATCAGAAACAATCACTTAGTTATTTAGACACACATGAAATCACATTATACACTGGTGTTGCTTTAAATCCTTGATTCCCCAGGGCCCACTTCCCTTTTTCCCTTTCTTGTCCCTTGACCTGATCAGATTATTTCCCAATCTTTCTTGTGTTTAAAAACACATGACAGGAACACCCATGTTATTTAACATCCCAGTGAGTTCGGTTACGTTAGGGAATTCTCTGAAAACAATCATGTCCTTTTGCTGACTTTTTAATTAGAAATCTCTCTCACCCAGCATTGTTGCTCACGGCCGTGATGCCTTTTACTCCTGTTTTCAACAGGCCGCTGATTAAATTCTCCGGGATCCCACACAAGCCAAAGCCTGGGACAGAAAAGGGGAAATTGAACACAAACAATAACGCTTGGGACTCATTATGTTCTATCTACAACAAAGGATATCAGTGGAGGAAATACCACTTAGCTGTACAAACAACTTGTCAGATACAGTACGACTGCATCCTTGTGTAGAAATATATGTATAGAGGCCACATGCAGCGCACACATGTATGGATGTGGCATAAGCATTAAGTTCCTCCTTTTACCTCCAACAAGAAGCGTGGAGCCATGAGGAATGTCTCTGACGATCTCTGTGGGGTCCGTATAAAAACATGCACTCCACGACTGAGAGGTTGAGAAACGTGAGATGTTGAATTCCTGTGGGGTAATATGATATGAGAGCACGGCACACTTTTAGGCACAATTAAAGTAAAAAATGCATGTCGCTTTGAACCTCTGTTGATGCGTATACTGTGAGTACGGTTGATTGACTCAGGCAAAACTTTAGTTCTTCGAAGAGAATTACACAGTTAATTACAATGTAGCTAATTGAAGTTAATTAGGCTATATCACTCATGTGTGTTTTAGGCCCATTTAGCTTTTATAAACAGCTGCATTTATAAAATGAAGAAAAATCAACATGTTTTGTGATTTTATTTAGGCAAGATGAAATGTGCAGAGTGCCAAGGTTCATACATCACGAACAGCCTAAGAGCGCAACATGGACATGTAGACATGCTGATACTGTGCAAACACATCATAGCTGTTCAAACAGTAAATCCGATACAGCAGAATTAGTTTATTTTAAACTTTATTTGAATCTGTTCCTCCGTATATGCAAAATATATAACTTTACAAAGTAAATTGTTTGGATGTTTGATTTGCATCCATATCTCAAACTGATTAAAGGGATATGCTTAACTCTTTAGATAAAAAGATTATTCAGGGATTGCCATATATTGACATCTATCCCTTAAAACTTATTACAATAAATACATTAAACAGGAAATCTATGAAAATAAATGTCTGAAACATGCATTTCTGTGATTGATTGAACAAATATTTACTTTTATTAAAATATTAATGTTCTCAGCAATTCAACTTCGGTTACTTACCTTACCATGATGAATATAAATACATCCCTGAGCTCTTAATGAAAATAGTCTTCCTCTGAGAAGAGAATCGGACCTAGATAGTAATTTCTGAAATGACATTTTCAAAATAACTTAAACTTTTTACAGGAAAGTAATCACTGTCTACAACAGGACCTGGATCCTGCAGTTTTAAAATAGGGCAAAGGGAAGGTTTTCAGGGGGTTTAGGGACTGTTTAAAGTGTACTTTTGTACTGTGTCATTGTAGATCAATGAAACCCCCACCCCCTTCCCTTCCCTCCTGCATACACCAACTGAAACTATTATAAATGATACAACATCATTAACCGCTGTTTCCATTAATTTATTAATTTTTTATGAAATCTGTAGCATTTATTAATCAACACTCTGAACAAATAAATGTTTGAACTTGCGTGTAGCTTATTTATTGTTAGAAGATTTTTGATATGTTTTAGTTTACCTCAAGGGCATCTAAGATGTAGGTGTCTTTGTTTCCACAGTATTTTCAATTTTGATATTTTTAGGTCAAACCGTTCTTGTCTGTTCGTCATATAATGGAGGTATATGTGGTCCACCTCAAAGTGCAGCACAGAGAAGTTAAAATCAAGCATAATTTAATGACTTGTAAATGTAAGTACACATTGATGGCCTAAGACAGGAAACGAGCGGTTTGTGTGAGAAAACGAACAGTATTTATATTGTTTTTACCTCTTGTAATCACAGTCACGTCCAAGTAGGGTTGCCAACTGTCCCGAATTAGCCCGGGACGTCCGATAATTGGGCCTAATTCATTTGTCCCGTTGGGACCCTCTTGTCCCGATTATTGAGTGCTACTCTGATCTGACTGATACAACAGCAACACGACACTTGAGAATGACCACGACACCGTTCATCATCCAGTCACGCGCATCCAATTCTGAACCATACAAATAAACTATACATTGAGAATTAATTAACTATGTTATCTAGATATAAATTATTTATAAAAATCCTGCAAACTGATGCCCAGTTCAAATCTTCTGGTATCTAGAGCTGCGCATGCGAGACAGAGCACCAAACAGTGTAGCGCGAACCACGGCAGAAAGGGAGAGAGCGAAAGAGTGAGAGAGCGAGAGACAAAATATAGTAATAATGATCCTAATTGTCCCGCATTTTTCTTTTTGGAAGTTGGCAACCCTACGTCCAAGTACTCTGAGGGTGAGGGCGCTTCTGTCTGTGCTCGTTGTATTGATACACATTGACAACTGCTCATTTCGTGTCTTATGCCATCGATGTGTACTTACATTCATGAGTCATTAAACCATGTTTAATTAGGGTGACCAACTGTCCTGTTTTCCCAGGACATGTCCTGTTTTCATGTAACAATAACAATTTTCTATCCATACAGAGGAGGCATAACCTACTTTAAATGTATTGAAATTAATAAGGTATCTTTCAGTAAACTTCGAGTATCATTTGAGTAGGCCTATCTGTTTGCCAGGCCAAGTGTCCTGGTTTTTGGTAATCAAAATATGGTCACCTATGTTTAATTTGGACTTCTCTGTGCATGCTCTTTGAGGTGGACCACATATACCTCCATTATATGACTGACAGACAAGAATGGTTTGACCTAAAAATATCATGTTTCTTTCATCATTATCATACTTCCTATCTCCACATCGCTTGTTAGCTTAGCTTCCAAACAAAATGGCTGATATATTGATTCAGTAGCTGCAAGTGAAGTCCCAGCCACTGATCCGAGCAGCAGAAACAATTCTGCTGCTCGAATCCGATGTTCATGGCTATATGAGTCGCAGTATAGTGAAGAGCAGCTGAGGCTGATGGAGGAACTCGCGCCATCCTCTTACGTCCCTCGCCCTCGATTGTCCTGCTCGCCACAGCCAGCTAACGAGAAATTTTGTGTGAAATTAATTTCAAGCTCTGGTGACAGCCTTGTAGACTGAAGAGTGATTTCTCTGTGTGCGCAGTTCCAGATTAGTGGGTGTGGCTTGCGTATCTGTGCATTGTGGGAGTTGTTGTCTTACATACAAATGCGCTCCTCGGTTATTTTCTGTCTTTTCTTGGTAGAGAGGGCACCAAATTCAAAAATTATTTCACATTTCGACTACATATATGATCCACTTTCAATAGAGATTAATGTTGAAATGGGTTAAATGCTCCTTTAACAATCCACAAACTATCTAAATCAAAGAAGCCAGTCATCTTCTGCACACTCTCTATGTTCCTCACTACTCGTGTGGAGGAAGCTAAATGCTATTAGAGCAAACTTATTTACAACACCATGCAAAAGCACTGAAGACCATGGTTAAAGGTTAGTCCCTTTTAAGACGTTTGTCAGCTGTTGAGAAATGTCCAGACTACCACAATAACACCACACAGGAACAGTGTTGGTTGTTGAGTTGGTTGCTGTGTGTTTGTCATATGAGATTTACAAGAGACTTTCCTTTAATGTATGCAGATCAAGAGACTTTCCTTTAAGTTTATGATGGTTCAAATGACCTGTTTTGTGATATATAATTAATGGTAAGCTTGAATATCTCCAGGAAACCAAAGCATAATACGCTTTTAAATGTTTTATTTGCTTTGAAGGCTAAATATGAATGTTATCTAAATCTCAATCACTTGTATGTTGGGTTCAAACTATAAAATGTAAATATTAAATTAAAATGTTTTCTGTCAAATTAGAACTACATTTTTTCTTTTAAATCTAAAATTCCAATAGGATTCCATTAGCAAAAAAAAAAAAAAAAAGCTGTTAATGTAGTTTTCAACAGAAAGAGTATAGGCCTATTTTTCATAAGTTAGGCAAGTAACGTTTTATATGATGTAATTTATAAAATGTGTCTTGTTTGGTATTTCATAATTATTTTACTGTTGTGGATAAATAAATAAATAAATAAATAAATAAATAAATAAATATTAGCTTTTAGTCAGAACAAAGAGATTAACTTAGATAAATATTCACTGTTTCTCACACAAAAATGTGCCAACTAAAGCTTGACTGAACTTTACAAACTTTTCTACTACATGCGTCTGTCTGGTCTGGTTGAGTCTTTAACCATGGTCTAAACTAAACGGAACTGCAGGACCCCTCAAACACGTGTCCTAGTCCAGTCACGTGTACCTTTACGACCCTGCATTGTTTATCATGTGTAAAGCGCCTATGGAGAGCACAACACCACAAAACCTCCAATAATAGCCATTAGGGATGAATAAGGCTATGTCTATGTGTAAACCTAATTACACAGACAGCTGTGATTCTGAGAGTGATTGTCAATGTTTGCAGCTTTAGAGGGAAGCTCAGGAAATTAATATCTGACCATAATGTACGATTGATGTATTTCTATAATATAAAAATCAACAGAGTGAAAAATAAATAACGCGCGTGGCATTCCCCACCCTTAGCCCAGTTGTGGGAAAACACTATGACGCTTTAGGGCGGAGTTCCGTGAACAACAACATTTATTTTTCGCATGCGACAATCTAACGTGTAGTAAACCAGCAAAGTGCCCTCCTGTATAAGGGTTTACTTTACAAACTTCCTATGCAGGGTGCTTCGAAGAAAACTGGCGCCTTTCTTCGAATGCCCTGGAGAAAAAAAAAACCTAGTAAGATACGGATGCTGGAGCCAGATCAGATGACCAGAGAGTGAAGCAGCCTCGAGGTTCAGTCTGTCAGAACCACAGGACATGTTTTAGGCAAAGCGGCAGAAGAGTTCTGAATAATTGATTGATTTTAACCAAGCTGACATACAAAGAAGTCAAGTTTCCCCGAGGAATACTTTCATAGAAGTTCAGAATCTGAATCGCACTCTTGGAAATGGTGAGTTCAGTGTAATGACAAACGTGGGATTTATTCTTTTATTAATTGCGAATGCAGATGTGAAGTATTCATTTAATGAAATGTACATTTTTAAGGCAAAAAAGCATACAGATGTATTATGTAAAGTTGTTTTTAACTGCATTATCTGTAGCGTCTGGAACACTTGTTTAGGCTATGTTTATCACGTGTAATAATGGATTAGGTTTACGTCAACGCATTATGTCCATATGTGGATGACAGGCTATACAATACGTTTTTATCTAAGCAATATTACTGGAGTAAATATAAATAGCAGCATGGCATCAGTTCTGTCCTTGGCATGACTGCAACTGTGATATTATCAGTTCAATGAATTCACTGATTTTTTTTGGCCAGTAATTTGTATATTTCATCTTGAACTAAAAAAATAGTTCAAAAAGAAGCCAAAAACTCTTTTGTGGCAAGCATCTGGCAAACTAAAAGCCGGACTTAAACACTTGATGGGAGTGAAGCGAGATGTCAATTTTCTTTCTGAAGCTCTGAAGCTTTGATTTTCCAAAACTCACTCCACGTATCTTCACTTTATTTTGTGTGAGTAAAACACAAACCATTAACTCACATATTGTTCACTCAGGGCTGGCTAACTAAACTCTTCCCTCACAAACTCATGTTTTAAATGTCCTGAGGTACAGATTTTTGTACTACTTTTTTACAATGTTTTAATATAGACACTCGTGGTATTTCAAGTCAAGTCACATTTATTTATATAGCGCTTTTCACAATACAGATTGAATCAAAGCAGCTTCACAGTGATAACATGTAACACAGATCAATAATATTGTTAAATATTTAATATTAAATATCCCAAACTAAGCAAGCCAAAAGCAAGGCAACAGTGGCAAGGAACCAAAACTCCATCAGATTGGATGGAGAAAAAAACCTTGGGAGAACCCAGGCTCAGTCGGGGCCAGTTCTCCTCTGGCTAACATTAATATTGTTTATATATAAATATTAAATATAAATATTGTTTATACACAAAAACGGCGCCATAACATATCGCCGGCGTTGAGTCATCTCTTCACAGGCGTTGGGGCATCCGAAATCCCCGTGAGAGGCTGGGTACAAAACTGGACCTGACGAACGCCATTTTTCACAGGACAAACGTCCCGAGATAACAGCAGAAAGGCAGACGGGAAATAATTAGCATATTGTCATGTTACTGTAAATAAGAAAGGCAGAGACTATTTCAGACCTCTTTCAGGAAACTCCATATCAAACATACAGCTGTTATCAACTTCCTAATTATACACTTTGGCATTGTAGAACAGGCTGTACCCATTTTATCATGGACCATAACCTCAGTGAGAGTTTGTTATCTCTGTACTGCTGCACTGAGTGTAAAGGCCATTTTAATCTCAAAGAGAGGAGCTGAGATCCACATGCAGCTGCAGTGCAGAGTCAATACATGGATTTCTGAGAAGATGTTTTCCAGAAGCAGATTGGAGCAAAGCCATGTTGTCGTGAGGATATATTTCATAACCGCTGGCTAGAGCCTTTGGTTTCAAATGGGTGGCAGAGAGGACTGTTTACTGTGATTTCGAAATCCTGTCATTATGCATGGACTGATTTAATTCTGCAATGAAATAAATGAAAAAAAAAAATGGACCTAACTGTGTTTGAATTGAAGTAAAGATGACAAATGAAGACTTAGGACTATTAGCTGGTGCTAGCTTCCATTGCTCTTAATGTAGGCTGTTGACAGATTTCATATTTGACTTTATTTTGGTCTTCACAGGGACTATACTATAACATGGAGACCACCCTTCTCATCTGTATCTTGTTCATCGGTGCTGTGGCAACACAAAGTGGGCCTCCTGCAATGCAAGGTTAGCTGTTTTTACAGTCTTTTGGCCTAGCCCATTGTGACATGTCTTGCTTGAGGCGTTTTAATTTGGAACATTCAGAGAAAACAACAAATAATTGCCACTTTCTGCAACTTTTTTTTCCTTAAAGAGCCATGTTGTTCAACATTGTAGCCAAACAACAAGAAAACAGGATGTTTTCTTTAGCAACCCACCCATTGTGAAACACTGAGGTAGCTGTTTGGCTTTCTGCAAATAGGACCTCTGTATACTGATTGGATTTTACATAATAAATAAAATAAATCCTTAAATTTAACCTATTTTCAGGACTCCAAATGCAGGCTGCAGAGAAAGTGTAGTTAAGAAAATTAAACCAATCTGAGCCGGAATCAGGATTTTTTCCATGGCTCAGGAGAAAATTAATGAACTACACTACAAAGTTCACTTTCAGCTGTTACCGCCACACTTCTGTTCTTCACAAGCCCATTTAATGCTTTCATTTTGAAACTGTGTACTGTGCGTGAATAGGTCTGCCCATTATGAATTCTATCAAATATAATGTTTTCTGAATAAAAGTGGCAGCGGTAAGTGGGAAGGAAAGCATGTTGCTTTATGAAATGGATGGCTAGCTTAACAATCACTCTGCAGGTGCTATTTTTGCTATAGATTAGTTTCTATGGGAACATATTCTACTGAAATGGCAGCTCTGATTAATTATTATCCTTTTTCAGGCATATTAGTTCAGAGTATTCGTTTCCTATCATCACAGATTTGGCTATATCCTCCTTTATATCGTAGTATGTTAATATACACGTGCAGTAGCATAGCACTAATGACACTTTAGAGTGATAAAAGGCACGTGTCACGGTTTACGAATCACGATCCCTGTGTGTGTTGTTATGGACTCTTATTTTGAAGTTTGACTCTTGTTTTGTGTTTCCATTGTTGCTTTGTTCACCTCATGTTTCCTTGCTGCTTGGTTCCCTGTTTGTTGCCATGGACTTTCATTTGACCACACCCAATCTCCTCGTCAGTGTCCATAGTAACTCATTAGTTTATAGCCCTCAATGCTGATTTCTTTTGATTATTTTAATTTCTTCTATGTAAAGCACTTTGAACAGGGTTCCCACGGGTCCTTGAAATCCTTGAAAGTTTGTGAATCTGATTTTTTGTTTTCAAGGCCCTGGAAAGTTCTTGAAAATGAACATACATAGATACAGGTCCTTGAAAGTGCTTGAATTTATATTGTGCAAGAAGTTTTCTGGAAAAAATCCATATTATTCTCTCCGGTTCGCTAATGTGTTATTACGCCAACATTCCGTGGCCTATGCACACCAGCTTGCTTGATTTACGTTAGCTACGCGCATTTACACGTTAAGTCCGAATGTTAATGCTGCATATTAAGTCAAGTGTTTCCCGCATAAGGCACTTTGTGTTTTACATGTTCCCATGTGCACAAAACCACTATGATGGCACCTTAACATTTCATAGACACACCAAAAATACGCAAGTTTCAAGATTTTTTTTCTCACCAAAGAAAATTACAAAGAATTTTTTGTCCCTTATTCAAATTTTAAATTATGCGTTCCGTATCGAATCAGTCCAGACTCGAATTTGTCCATAGACAGTGGATTTGTCCCGTAACTTATATTGAGCCAGGTCCCAGACATTAATTTGGTGGTTAATGCAGGTTTGCGTCTTTTTTCCCATAGTGACAGAGTCTAGAGAACGTAATGCTCATTTCTTTTTAAACCATGTTGAGCTCACGTCCTCTACAGATCTGAAAATAGGTTTCAATGGGTGTCCAGTAAGTAATGATGAACGTAAGGCGAACTGCACAGTTTCATTTACTCATGCGGTGGGGTGGATTTCTGACAGTTGCAGTAACAGACAAATCCGTGCATTTAAATATGTTAGGCCTATTGTTTTTTTGTTTTTTTTTTTAATCTGGATAATCTCTTATTGTCAGAGCTTGGTAGACAGGTAACTATTATATTTGTAGATGCTATTAGAAAGATTAATTCATAAATTATAATTAATGTTATGTTTATAAATATTAAACATGCAAAATAAATGATGATCCTATCTGTCATTCACAATTTATGGCATTTAAAAAAGTTTTAAAAAGTGCTAAATTATTTAAATAAAAATGGGACAATAATTACGTAATAATGTAGTCATAATTTAAGTAGTAGGCCTAAATAATTGAAGAGTTATGTAGAAATAAATAAAATTATAGGATGTACAAAATATTCTTCGGTTTTATGCAAAACACAAAATACGACAAATGGAATATCAGATCTCTGTCATATGGCAAATAAATGCAAAAAAAGCTTTTTTGTCTAGTTGTTTGACCGATGAAAACTGTAACAACAATGTAGTATCTTACATATACACGATGTAACCTTGCTCTCTCTGTTGAAATGTGTCCCCTCATTAAGTTCTTGAATTTGAGGGTATTGGACCTGGAAAGTCCTTGAAAGGTCCTTGAATTTGATGTTAACCAAGGTGTGGGAAGCCTGTTTGAATTACCATTTTGTATGAAATGTGCTATATATAAAAAATAAATGCCTGTTCTCCTTGTCGGAGACCAATTAGTGGTCTGGTGTTCTGTTACGATGGCTGTTTAAGAGGAACTGAGTCCATGATAACAAACAGGTTCTGTTCTCTTTCATGTCTTATTGCGCTTGAATGGTCGAATTCAAACTTAATTATGTCAAAATGCCCATCGTGTGGAGTATTCATGTAAACATAGATGGTTATGTCTCTAGTGAAAGTAATCAATTGGGTGTAAACCGGATGTGATAATCAGTATATTAGATCTGTGCATTCGGTCATAAAGTCACAGCAACCTGATAAACCTGCTACCCTCTGTGTCATTAATCTTTATCAAACAAAAGAGATAAAAATGCACTGCTCTTTGACTGAACAATAACTTTTGTAGCTTTAATAATGATAATTTTATTATGAATTAAAACAGGGAAGACTAAGCAGCATTTGATTATTCAATTTCTGTACTTTTTCTACCTACAAACCTATTGTACCAGAACACTTAATTTAATTCATATTTTTGAATAAAAAAGAAAATATTATAATTATGGCTGTCAAACGATTAACCACGATTAATCTTATCCAGGGTGTCCCTGGGGTTTTAAAAAGTATTAAAAAGTGATATATCAAAATTGTCAAATTTAAGGCCATTAAAAGTGTTAAATTTAGTCTGAGAGGTATTATTTTTTTAAAATTAGGTATTATTTTTTTTTTCAGACTATCAGGTGTCCTATTCCGTGTTTGGGTTAGTCTGTTTAAATATGGGCTTTAGCTTATCTGTGCACAATCAAAGATCTTTCATCTCTGTCTTTGTTTGATGCTGACATATTCAGTGGCTGGATGATATGACGATATATAGAGGCTATATAATCCTGATATAAGTGATCACCCGGATTTAGACCTACCTATATTGTATTTATTTAAAAGCATTCACGGGCAAATTTGCTTTAGCCTATGTAGGTCTATATATTGCTTTTATTTCCCATGTATTGAAATCAGGCAAACATAAATGTCGTGCGACACGATTGCTGGCTGCATGTCAATATCACTGGACTCTTCTAGTAAGTTGTAAGGAACACTCATATTGAGTCCAACATTTAGTTTAAATTGAATCAAATTGTTCGTTTTAGTCGCATTTTCCCCTATTAAATCCAGTCACGCAGCAGATCTTTTGCCACTCAGTCAGGTTGAGGGGGGTTGTACGTCGGGAAAGTGATGTCAATGCATTCCCTCAACTGTTTGGTGCGTAAAAATGGAATGCGTGCTCTAAATGTATTCATTTTTGTATGTTATAAATGTCAAAATCTGTGTAATAGAAAGGTCGCTGGTTAACACTTGCAATTCAGTGTCGTGATGGTTTTAAAAAAAAATTCTGAAGGTAGTAAAAAAGGTATTAAAAAGTAGTAAATTTAACTTAAGGATTACTGTATAGACCCTGTTATCCAAAATAAGTTTGTGTTTACATAATATATGTGGGTGCACTGTGTATAATTATTTTGTATATATATAAATACACACACATGCATGCATGTATATTTAAGAAAAAATATCATTTATATTAACTTTTTTTTTATAAATCTATATACAGTATAAACTTTAATTTTTGGATGCGATTAATCATTTGACAGCTCTAATTATAATGTAATAATAAAAATGAAATAATATGATTATACCATGATATGTATTGATATCGTGAAATAAGAGTTTGGTCACATCGTCCACCCCTGCCCTAAACAGACAAACTCAAACATGTCCAGTTCACATGCCAAGCTAGCATGATGGCTTTTAATAATAATTCCTCTGTTTTTCCTGAGGGGGAAACTACAAAATAAAGAAGAAGAAGAATATTTTACATAAAAGCATCTGCTAAATGATTAAATGTAATGTAAATAAATGAACTGAAAAAAGCAAATGTTTGTGGCCTAAATTCATTCTTCCATTAATACACTACTTTGAGATGAATCGTACCATTGGGACCCATGTTTACATTTAGCTGTTACTTCAAATTGTTATTTAAAGTTTTATCAGAATTGCTGTCTAAGGTCGAGGAGAGTTTTTTCAAAGAGCTTGCAGGCAATAACTGCTGCGCTGCCACTCATATTCTTCTACATGTGAAAAATGCCTGAACACATTTCCAGGAAAACACAGCTGACAGTTATAGCCCAACTGGGATTTATGTTACATCCTGTTAGTCCTAAACTGGTTTAAACTGAAAGACATTCACAGGTTTTTTGAGAATATTTTTTTAGCTATAAAATCTTTGATCATTCTCAGCTGTGCTTAATAGCACACATTTTAAACTTTTACATAAAATTAACTTATTCCTTATTTATGAATTGCAAAAAAAAAAACACATTAGAATATAGAACTTCATTATTGATGTCATGTTTATATATATTTTGAAAAATATATATATTTTTCTGTATAGGAAGCTGATGCAGTGAAACATGTCATAATTAAGTATAATTAAAAATTTGACTTTTTTTTGGTCCATCAGATCTTGCATTAAGGCAACTATGTTCAATACCAGCAAGGGTTTGAGTATGTTTTTCCTCTCTTTGCAGGTCAAACTTCAACTTTGCCTCATCTGACTGGATGCTTTTCTCGAGAGCTGATGACTTTCCGTTGTCAGTGGGAGACTGCGTCCTTACAGAACAGCAAAGAACTTGACGATCTGAGACTATTCTACATCTTAGAAAAGTAATTAGTAATCATAGTACACCATAGAATAAAATGCAGTATTAATATATAAAAACTGCATGATAATTGCTATTATTTGGTAACATAACTCTCTTGCACCTACAAGTAAAAGAGAATTATTGCTATAGCAGTCAGTTGATAGACAAATAACTGTTCTTCTAATAATGATCACCAATTTCCCACATGTCTGCAGGGATTCTTAAAATGAGAGAAAATGGAGAGAATGTCCAAGTTACAGCTCCTTGAGGAATGAATGCTACTTTAATTCCAGTAATACTGTCATATGGTACACTTACGTGATTCAGCTGCGTTCACGCTCTCTTGATGTTGTTTATGACGAAATATCTTTCAACTGTGGAGGACATTGGTAAGTATTGGCAATATTTGCTACTTTTTGCACATATATTTACATATGAAGAGTTCAGATGCAAAAGCCTCTAAATGCCATTTGAAATTTTCTTCTAAAATGACCATTTTTATCAAGCTTGTATATTTAAGTTCAGTAATTTCACTTAAATGACAATTAATAGGTAATCTTCATTGCCATTTAAGTGAAATTACTGAATTTAAATATACAAGCTTGATAAAAATGGTCATTTTAGAAGAAAATTTCAAATGGCACTTAGAGGCTTTTGCATCTGAACCCTTCATATATATTTATACACACATACATATAGGTTTTTATAAATGTATTTTCAATAAGTTTTAGTTACTTATTTGTCCATTTTTTATATACATGTTTTATATAAATTAGGGCTGTCAAACAATTAATCGCAATTAATTGCATCCAAAATAAAAGTTTGTGTTTACATAATGTATGTGGGTGCACTGTGTATAATTATTTTATATATAAATACACACACATGCTTGTATATATTTAAGAAATATTTTCATGTATATACTGTATATAGATTTATATATAATATTTTGTTTTAAATATACATGCATGTGTGTATTTATATATATATATATATATATATATGTGTGTGTGTATATATGTATATATATATATATATATATATATATATATATACAAAATAATTATACACAGTGCACCCACATATATTATGTAAACATAAACTTTTATTTTGAATGCGATTAATCGCGATTATCATTAATCGTGATTAATCGCGATTAATCGCTTAACAGCCCTAATATACATAATGAACACACTTATGATTAGGGTCCAATTCTCACTATTAACTTGCTTTTAACTTTTGACTTTTGCCTCAATATACTCTGCTAATAACTGTTTGTTAGTTAGTAAGGTATTTGTTTAGTTTAGGTATTGGGAATGGAATAAGGGATGTAGAATATGGTCAGGCAGCATAAGGCTTTATTATGTGCTTTATAAGTACTAATAAACAGCCAATATCTTAGTAATATGCATGCTAATAAGCTAGTTAATAGTGAGAGCTGGACCCTAAACTTAAGTGTTACCAGATATATTTATATTGTCCACAATATACTTTCAATAATACATTCTTAAGAGAGGATGATGTTCTTTTACCTAAACATTCGCACCAGTCTCGTTTCCCTCCTTGCAGATAACTAAACCCCCCTTTTTCATTGCATTAAAAGAAAAATACCTGCAAACATGTTCCATTTATTCATAGATGTTCATTATTTTTCTCAGTGTTTCCAGATCCACCTATAGGACTAAACTGGACTCTTTTGAGTATGAGCTCAACTGGCTTAATCTGTGATGTGGTTGTGAGATGGGATCCTCCTCCGTCTGCTGCAGAGAATGTGAAGACAGGATGGATGTTGCTGCTATACGAGACCCAATACAGAAAAAATGGTTCAGGCCAGTGGATCTCAGTGAGTCATCATTGTGCAATCATCAAATCCAGATTTCTAATCTGCTCCTAATAAGGAACAGACTTGAAGTCAAATGTGTTTCTTGAGGAGTTCCTCTGAAGCTTTATTAAAAGTAATTTGCATTTGATTCACCACGGTAAAGACTATGACCTGGATTTTGTAGACATATAATTAGACCATGTTTGGAACCAAATATCTTCAAGGCTTCAAGGTTGTGATGTGTCTTAGCTTTCTTTGTCTCTCTACAGCTGGAGAATGGCAAAGAGACACAGGCGTATGTCTATGGTCTCTGCAGCAACACTGAATATGAAGTCAGAGTCAGGTCAAAAATGAGAGGCTACAATTTTGGGTGTCTTCAGTGACTCCATCTTCATACTCATTTCTAACAAAGGTCAGATTAAAGATCTACCGGTTTGTAGGTTTTGGAAGGAATGTTTTTTTTTTTTCAGTGATGTTTTGAATGTCTCTTTTCATTTTTCAGAATCAAGATTTCCTATTACAGCTGTGCTTACCTTCTCTGCTGTTGGTGTCATAATTATCTTGATGCTGATTGTAGTTTCACGTCAACAAAAGTAAGTACAAGCTCAGTTATATAACAGTGTAAAGGAAATCTGACAGCCTTATGTATGAATACAATGATTTACTGTGACATTCCTATCTAAACACTTAGTTTATTTCATTGCATTACAACTAAAACACAATAAATCACAACTGAATTCCACTGAACTACATTCAAGACCTCAATATAGGCAAATTCAAAGTCAGGCAAGACAGATTCAAGCTTTAACTTAATGCCGAGTTCAGACATGATTTTAGCCACGATTTTGGCTCGCCGACAGTTTTTTTTGGAGAATCGGCGGACAAATGCCCGAAATCACATGCAAATTGGCGGCTCGTTCACGCGAGTGACGATCGCGCAGTGTGAATGAGCAAAGACGCGAACTGAGAGAATCACCGTTGAGTCGCCCATCAGAGATTTGGCATGCTAAATATCTGGACCTGTCGGCGATTCAAAATCCTGCTGTGTGAAAGTGTTTTGACTGAAAACTACATCGGCGATCACCAGCAGCCAGTGAAAGACCAAGATACAGAGCAGCAGGGAGTTCGGGGAGGAGTTATAGATCACATATCAACATGATATGGCATTGTTTCAGACGAAAAGCTTCTTCTGGGTCTATTTGGACACAATAAATGGAAGAATAATTAGTAGAAATTTGTCAGGCGCACTCGTGTCTGACGTTCCACCTGAGCTGTACCACAACCAGGGTCGGGAAAAAAAGTCTTGCGTGAGAGACTCCGGTCTTGCACATGTGGTGTCGTGTTGTTTCCTTTTCATATCTTACGTGTGTTTGTTGTGAAATGTAGTTTGTGTGCAGCGTGCTAGACAGAGTCTGTCTGCGATTTTCCTATTGTGAAGTCATGCAGTGTGAAACCTTCTGTCGCCAATCAATCGTCCAGTGTGAACACATCAGTGACTGAAAGCTGGCCAAGATACATAGTTCCCACAGGCGAATTAATGTCACGTGACCTCCCGGAGACGCCATCTTTGAGGGCAAAACCGCTGTGTTTACCATAGGTGTTTACAAAGTTTTATCAGAGAATGTCGTTTTACAAACAAATATTTCTTTCTGTTTATATTGTTATGCAAATCATGAAAAGACAAAGTGAAATAGATTATAAAGAGACTATTAAAACAGAGACAGAGAGAGGTACAATGCGAAAATTTCATTCTTAAATGGTGTGAATCCGTATGCAGTAACAAAGGAAGCACTGAGCAATTATTATGCAGCTTTGATTATCTGGTATTGGTGAGGAGTTTGTACACGTGAGCATTTCCGAGCCTGGAAATCACTGGAGGCGTACAATCAGATTGACGTGGGGTTGGTTTGGTGACGTTTGCTCAAGTGCAATCAATGGAAAAGTAACTTAACTTAGTCATCATAGCGAAGTAGCATGATGCTAATCTGTCTATTAAAAAGCCATAGCCTGCACAACTTAATTCCTATGTTCCCCTTAAAACAGTCACCGGTGCTTTCTGTAATATGCATGTACTTGCGGGCGTCATGGTTCGGTGCATGAATATAAAAATAAATAACTCGCGTGCAATTTAATTAATGTAATGCGGAACTACATTATATGCGGGTTCTTTAGGGACATAATCTGAGATTGCAAATGCTGGGATATGAGATCAAACAGTGGAAACAATGTTTTGTATGTTTTTAATACCTCGTCATTTTGTTCATACAGGACATTATTCAAACTGCAATGTGTTAACTTATATTTGTTTACACTTGCAATAAAACACAACATTGTGCTTTTGTCAAACAAACTTGCGTGTTTTGAGTGAGTTTCTTTCCTGTTTATCCTCGCCAGCCATAATCTCCGTCGTTGTTCGGACAAAATCTTAGTCTTCTCACATCCATGGAGTCTTATGACGGGTATAGTGTAAAATCCCGATTTAACTGAACCTCCGGCACAATTTTATCATCCATTGACCCAGCAGGAGATGACAATTTTCACTTTATAGCACGAAACTCATTTCACTTCGTTCAACTCGTATTGCTTCTTCTAATGTTTTGCCCTCAGCAATGGCGCCGGGTTCCGGAAAATGCCCGTGTGTTGTGACGTCATGTGGGAACTATGTATAGTCATGCAGTGTGAAAAGAACATGCAACCCGACTACTTTGAAAATCGTGCAGTCTAAACTTGGCATTAAGTGTGGCCTGATTTTTGTTGTAGGCTAATGGTGATTTTCCTGCCGCCAGTCCCCGGACCAAAAATCAAAGGGATTGACCCTGTGCTTTTACAGGTATGTGACTTCACGTTCATTTTGTAGAACGTTTAGGGGCTACAAATTAAAGCTTTTCAGGTTGTTTAATTTCTCCACAGGAAAGGTCAGCTGAGTGAATTCACATCAATCTTAAGCACCCACCCGGGCTTGCGCCAGAACTGTACAGCAGTGATCCTTGGGTAGAGTTCATAGAGGTGGACATCGACGAACCACACAAGAGCGAAGAAGAGCTCCTAATGGACTCTCCGGTTTCTGACTCGCCTCAAATGTCCAGTGGTTTCAGGGATGATGACTCCGGACGGGCTAGCTGCTGCGATCCGGACCTGTCAGATCACGATCAAACGGATCTACATCACCCTTCAACCAGTTGCCACGACGGTTTCCACCCGTTGTCGCATACTCACTCTAGGCCACCGCAACCTGCAGCTGTCTGTCCACAAGACACAACCTGGTCTAGCAGCCTTTATTCACAAGTGAGTGATGTCACCCAGCGTGGTGAAGCTGTGCTTTCTCTGGAAGAGCAAGAAAGCATGAACACCTGTCATAATGAAACTCAAAAGGATAAAGACAACAATAAGAGAAAAGAAATCCAACAGTTGGTGGTGATCCCTGACGAAAGAGGCTACACCTCCGAACTTGTTGCCAGTGTAATCAGCGCCCACCTCGATAAACCAAACCCACCTATTACAGACCAATCACAGAGTCAAGAACAACACAGTGCATTTAGAGACATTCAAAACCTGAGCACTGAGACGAACACATCCTCTCTGACCACTGCATTTCCCATCCTTGCAAAGCCCACCAGTCCAGAGTACACTATGGTAGATGGGGTGGATTGGAAAACAGTCTCTTCCTGAAACCAAATACTCCAACCACCCCACAGAAGGCAGCGGTGAAGAATTTGCCAACTCCTGAAGGATACTTGACTCCTGACCTACTCGACAACATTACCCCTAACTAAAAGTGGAGTACGTTTGCTCTTTGTGCATGTGGCGCCTCACATGGTTAGCCAACATCGAACAAGACGCTTGGATCCATGATCCAAGAACTTCTCTAGGGCAATGTATGTCTTGAAACAAATCTTTTGGCCAGCTAATAGTGGGCTGTATAAAGGCCTGGATTCTTTTATTCTCCTAATTTTAAAGGTTAACAGCTTCAGAAGTTATTTTGAGCAGACATGAAGCATAAATATTCAATTCAAATTATTTGTATAGCGCTTTTCACAATACATATTGTTTCAAAGCAGCTTTACAGAAAGTGCATTTCAGAAATGTACATAGAAAATACAGTTAGTTAATCATGTATTAATTTGGGTAATTTGGGGTATAACATATCGCCTGTATTGAGTCGTCTCTTCACAGGCGTCGAGTCGTTTAGTCATCTTGGACAAATATACTTTACATTATACATTATCTTTTACTTGCAGTTGTATAATAGTAATATTGATGTATTATGTTATACCACCACTATGTGCCTACTTAAGATTTTATCTTCAGTGTTAAAAACAATGTCACACTATTATATCAAAAGGGAATCTTATGTTTATGTGAACTGTTACAGGCTTTTGTCCTCAGTGCCACAATAATGTATCAATATTGTTTCACGACTAGCCAACTTTGCTGAAAAAACTACAAACAAACAAAAACAGTGTAAGCCAGGGTGAACTGGTTTCCTGGTCTATCAGTTTGACGTTCTATTTTTTTTTTTTTTTTGGGGCACTTTTCAAGGGAGTCAGACTAAGATTTTCGAGGAGCTAAACACCAGCTTGACCAGGCTGAAAGGCCATAAACCAGCTAAAACTATAGTTGTTTTAAATGGGTCTTTGGATGCAAAATTCACTTTTATATGGTGTTTACATATAAATGTGTCTTTGCAGTCTGTGGACACAACCACCATACAATAAAAAATCCATTCATTTTGTTTATCCTCTAAAAAGTCTAAACACTCTCAATAATCAAGCCGTTTGGATTATTAGAGCAATATGATGTCATGTTGCTCATACTCCACCTATGACCACTGACTGTCCTGTATTAGCATATTTCCCCTTCAGCTATTTGTATAGTGTCCACCAAAGGCAGCACTTTTGTCTTGTGTCAACATGCCTCATGGAAGAGAGGGTGGGGTAAGAAGTTGCTTATTATCATTTAAAGAGGCATGAACAGAGCTGTTTTTGAGGAGGTAAAAGGGTGTTTTAACCAAAGTATTGAGGAATTTTAACCAAAGTATGCTACAAATTTTACATGAAGACACTAAAGAATCAAACCAACTTGTGGAAAAATGGGCATCCGATGACCCCTTTAGATGTGTTTTTTTTTTTTTTTGCTAGCATGGTTGTGTGTACTCAGTGCTGTTTGGGCCTTGGTTCAGTATTGTTTATCATTTCAAAAGAGATGTTTTTAACTTTGTAATATAAGCTGTATCTCGAAATAAAAGGACAGCAATGAACTAAGAAATACTGTTTTTTCACTCTGTGACCTACAACTCCCGTTATACTCCCAGCTTACGCAAGTGGACTAATGCCAAAACAATAACTCTATTATGTAGAATATACACTCACCGGCCACTTTATTAGGTACCCCATGCTAGTAACGGGTTGGACCCCTTTTGCCTTCAGAACTGCCTCAATTCTTCGTGGCATAGATTCAACAAGGTGCTGGAAGCATTCCTCAGGGAGTTTGGTCCATATTGACACTGATGGCATCACACAGTTGCCGCAGATTTGTCGGCTGCACATCCATGATGCGAATTCTCCCGTCCACCACATCCCAAAGATGCTCTATTGGATTGAGATCTGGTGACTGTGGAGGCATTATCCTGCTGAAAGTAGCCATCAGAAGTTGGGTACATTGTGGTCATAAAGGGATGGACATGGTCAGCAACAATACTCAGGTAGGCTGTGGCGTTGCAGACGATGCTCAATTGGTACCAAGGGGCCCAAAGAGTGCCAAGAAAATATTCCCCACACCATGACACCACCACCAGCCTGAACCGTTGATACAAGGCAGGATGGATCCATGCTTTCATGTTGTAGACGCCAAATTCTGACCCTACCATCCGAATGTCGCAGCAGAAAATCGAGACTCATCAGACCAGGCAACGTTTTCCAATCTTCTATTGTCCAATTTTGATGAGCTTGTGTAAATTGTAGCCTTAGTTTCCTGTTCTTAGCTGAAAGGAGTGGCACCCGGTGTGGTCTTCTGCTGCTGTAGCCCATCTGCCTCAAAGTTCGACGTACTGTGCGTTCAGAGATGCTCTTCTGCCCACCTTGGTTGTAACGGGTGGTTATTTGAGTCACTGTTGCCCTTCTATCAGCTCGAACCAGTCTGGCCATTCTCCTCTGACCTCTGGCATCAACAAGGCATTTCCGCCCACAGAACTGCCGCTCACTGGATGTTTTTTCTTTTTCGGACCATTCTCTGTAAACCCTAGAGATGGTTGTGCGTGAAAATCCCAGTAGATTAGCAGTTTCTGAAATACTCAGACCAGCCCTTCTGGCACCAACAATCATGCCACGTTCAAAGTCACTCAAATCACCTTTCTTCCCCATACTGATGCTCGGTTTGAACTGCAGGAGATTGCAGGAGACATTTTTTCACTCAGGTCTAAGTCCCATGGCCCTCTATCAGAATCCCAGAGTTTCAAGAAAACTTTCTTTTTCAAAAAAAAAAACAAACAAAAAAAAAAAACGACAGTGGTACCCCTTATGTTTTTTTTTGTGCGAAAAAATTTTGATTTTCTTGAAACTCTGGATTCTGATAGAGGGCCATGTGACTTAGATCTGAGTGCAAAAATGGAGGCTCTAGACCCTTCCAGAGCTGAGATATTGAGATTTCACATAGCATTTATGCCATTGTAAATATCTCAGCTCTGTATGCCATTATAAATATCTAAATATCTCAGCTCTGGAAGGGTCTAGAGCCTCCATTTTTGCACTCAGATCTAAGTCCCATGGCCCTCTATCAGAATCCAGAGTTTCAAGAAAATCAAAATTTTGACCCAAAAAAAAACGTAAGGGGTACCACTGTCGTTTTTTTTTGGGTCAAAATTTTGATTTTCTTGAAACTCTGGATTCTGATAGAGGGCCATGTGACTTAGATCTGAGTGCAAAAATGGAGACTCTAGACCCTTCCAGAGCTGAGATATTTAGATATTTATAATGGCATACAGAGCTGAGATATTGAGATATTTACAATGGCATAAATGCTACGTGAAATCTCAATATCTCAGCTCTGGAAGGGTCTAGAGCCTCCATTTTTGCACTCAGATCTAAGTCACATGGCCCTCTATCAGAATCCAGACTTTCAAGAAAATCAAAATTTTGACCCCGAAAAAAAAATTGTAAGGGGTACCACTGTCGTTTTTCGGGTCAAAATTCTGTCGTTTTTTTCGGGTCAAAATTTTAGATTTTCTTGAAACTCTGGATTCTGATAGAGGGCCATGGGACTTAGATCTGAGTGCAAAAATGGAGCCTCTAGACCCTTCCAGAGCTGAGATATTGAGATTTCACTTAGCATTTATGCCATTGTAAATATCTCAATATCTCAGCTCTGTATGCCATTATAAATATCTAAATATCTCAGCTCTGGAAGGGTCTAGAGCCTCCATTTTTGCACTCAGATCTAAGTCCCATGGCCCTCTATCAGAATCCAGAGTTTCAAGAAAATCAAAATTTTGACCCCAAAAAAAAACGTAAGGGGTACCACTGTCGTTTTTTTTTGGGTCAAAATTTTGATTTCTTGAAACTCTGGAATTCTGATAGAGGGCCATGGGACTTAGATCTGAGTGCAAAAATGGAGGCTCTAGACCCTTCCAGAGCTGAGATATTTAGATATTTATAATGGCATCAAAATTTTGACCCAAAAAATGACAGTGGTACCCCTTACGTTTTTTTTTCGGGTCAAAATTTTGATTTTCTTGGAACTCTGGATTCTGATAGAGGGCCATGTGACTTAGATCTGAGTGCAAAAATGGAGGCTCTAGACCCTTCCAGAGCTGAGATATTGAGATTTCACGTAGCATTTATGCCATTGTAAATATCTCAATATTCTCAGCTCTGTATGCCATTATAAATATCTCAATATCTCAGCTCTGGAAGGGTCTAGAGCCTCCATTTTTGCACTCAGATCTAAGTCACAAGGCCCTCTATCATAATCCAGAGTTTCAAGAAAATCAAAATTTTGACCCAAAAAAAAACGACAGTGGTACCCCTTACGTTTTTTTTTCGGGTCAAAATTTTGATTTTCTTGAAACTCTGGATTCTGATAGAGGGCCATGGGACTTAGATCTGAGTGCAAAAATGGAGGCTCTAGACCCTTCCAGAGCTGAGATATTGAGATTTCACATAGCATTTATGCCATTGTAAATATCTCAATATCTCAGCTCTGTATGCCATTATAAATATCTAAATATCTCAGCTCTGGAAGGGTCTAGAGCCTCCATTTTTGCACTCAGATCTAAGTCCCATGGCCCTCTATCAGAATCCAGAGTTTCAAGAAAATCAAAATTTTGACCCGAAAAAAAAAACGTAAGGGGTACCACTGTCGTTTTTTTTTCGGGTCAAAATTTTGATTTTCTTGAAACTCTGGATTCTGATAGAGGGCCATGGGACTTAGATCTGAGTGCAAAAAATGGAGGCTCTAGACCCTTCCAGAGCTGAGATATTTAGATATTTATAATGGCATACAGAGCTGAGATATTGAGATATTTACAATGGCATAAATGCTACGTGAAATCTCAATATCTCAGCTCTGGAAGGGTCTAGAGCCTCCATTTTTGCACTCAGATCTAAGTCCCATGGCCCTCTATCAGAATCCAGAGTTTTAAGAAAATCAAAATTTTGACCCGAAAAAAAACGTAAGGGGTACCACTGTCTTTTTTTTTGGGTCAAAATTTAGATTTTCTTGAAACTCTGGATTCTGATAGAGGGCCATGTGACTTAGATCTGAGTGCAAAAATGGAGGCTCTAGACCCTTCCAGAGCTGAGATATTGAGATTTCACGTAGCATTTATGCCATTGTAAATATCTCAATATCTCAGCTCTGTATGCCATTATAAATATCTAAATATCTCAGCTCTGGAAGGGTCTAGAGCCTCCATTTTTGCACTCAGATCTAAGTCCCATGGCCCTCTATCAGAATCCAGAGTTTCAAGAAAATCAAAATTTTACCCGAAAAAAAAAACGACAGTGGTACCCCTTACGTTTTTTTTTTTTCGGGTCAAAATTTTGATTTTCTTGAAACTCTGGATTCTGATAGAGGGCCATGGGACTTAGATCTGAGTGCAAAAATGGAGGCTCTAGACCCTTCCAGAGCTGAGATATTTAGATATTTATAATGGCATACAGAGCTGAGATATTGAGATATTTACAATGGCATAAATGCTACGTGAAATCTCAATATCTCAGCTCTGGAAGGGTCTGAGAGCCTCCATTTTTGCACTCAGATCTAAGTCCCATGGCCCTCTATCAGAATCCAGAGTTTCAAGAAAATCAAAATTTTGACCCGAAAAAAAAAACGTAAGGGTACCACTGTCGTTTTTTTTTCGGGTCAAAATTTTGATTTTCTTGAAACTCTGGATTCTGATAGAGGGCCATGGGACTTAGATCTGAGTGCAAAAATGGAGGCTCTAGACCCTTCCAGAGCTGAGATATTTAGATATTTATAATGGCATACAGAGCTGAGATATTGAGATATTTACAATGGCATAAATGCTACGTGAAATCTCAATATCTCAGCTCTGGAAGGGTCTAGAGCCTCCATTTTTGCACTCAGATCTAAGTCACATGGCCCTCTATCAGAATCCAAGTTTCAAGAAAATCAAAATTTTGACCTCGAAAAAAACGTACAGTGGTACCCCTTACGTTTTTTTTTTCGGGTCAAAATTTTGATTTTCTTGAAACTCTGGATTCTGATAGAGGGCCATGTGACTTAGATCTGAGTGCAAAAATGGAGGCTCTAGACCCTTCCAGAGCTGAGATATTGAGATTTCACGTAGCATTTATGCCATTGTAAATATCTCAATATCTCAGCTCTGTATGCCATTATAAATATCTCAATATCTCAGCTCTGGAAGGGTCTAGAGCCTCCATTTTTGCACTCAGATCTAAGTCACATGGCCCTCTATCAGAATCCAGAGTTTCAAGAAAATCAAAATTTTGACCCGAAAAAAATCAAGGGGTACCACTGTCGTTTTTTTTTCGGGTCAAAATTTTGATTTTCTTGAAACTCTGGATTCCTATAGAGGGCCATGGGACTTAGATCTGAGTGCAAAAATGGAGGCTCTAGACCCTTCCAGAGCTGAGATATTGAGATATTTATAATTGGCATTCAAAATTCCAACTCCGAAAAACCAACAGTGGTACCCCATTGCCTCCTGTTTTTTTTTGGGTCAAAATTTTGATTTTCTTGAAACTCTGGATTCCTGATAGAGGGCCATGGGACTTAGATCTGAGTGCAAAAATGGAGGCTCTATACCCTTCCAGAGCTGAGATATTGAGATTTCACGTAGCATTTATGCCATTGTAAATATCTCAATATCTCAGCTCTGTATGCCATTATAAATATCTCAAATATCTCAGCTCTGGAAGAGTCTAGAGCCTCCATTTTTGCACTCAGATCTAAGTCCCATGGCCCTCTATCAGAATCCAGAGTTTCAAGAAAATCAAAATTTTGACCCGAAAAAAAAACGATAAGGGGTACCCCTTACGTTTTTTTTTCGGGTCAAAATTTTGATTTTCTTGAAACTCTGGATTCTGATAGAGGGCCATGGGACTTAGATCTGAGTGCAAAAATGGAGGCTCTAGACCTTTCAGAGCTGAGATATTGAGATTTCACGTAGCATTTATGCCATTGTAAATATCTCAATATCTCAGCTTGTATGCCATTATAAATATCTAATATCTCAGCTCTGGAAGGGTCTAGAGCCTCCATTTTTGCACTCAGATCTAAGTCCCATGGCCCTCTATCAGAATCCAGAGTTTCAAGAAAATCAAAATTTTGACCCAAAAAAAAACGTAAGGGGTACCACTGTCGTTTTTTTCGGGTCAAAATTTTGATTTTCTTGAAACTCTGGATTCTGATAGAGGGCCATGGGACTTAGATCTGAGTGCAAAAATGGAGGCTCTAGACCCTTCCAGAGCTGAGATATTTAGATATTTATAATGGCATACAGAGCTGAGATATTGAGATATTTACAATGGCATAAATGCTACGTGAAATCTCAATATCTCAGCTCTGGAAGGGTCTAGAGCCTCCATTTTTGCACTCAGATCTAAGTCACATGGCCCTCTATCAGAATCCAGAGTTTCAAGAAAATCAAAATTTTGACCTCGAAAAAAAAACGTAAGGGGTACCACTGTCGTTTTTTTTCGGGTCAAAATTTTGATTTTCTTGAAACTCTGGATTCTGATAGAGGGCCATGGGACTTAGATCTGAGTGCAAAATGGAGGCTCTAGACCCTTCCAGAGCTGAGATATTTAGATATTTATAATGGCATACAGAGCTGAGATATTGAGATATTTACAATGGCATAAATGCTACGTGAAATCTCAATATCTCAGCTCTGGAAGGGTCTAGAGCCTCCATTTTTGCACTCAGATCTAAGTCCCATGGCCCTCTATCAGAATCCAGAGTTTCAAGAAAATCAAAATTTCGACTCCGAAAAAAAAACGAAGGGGTACCACTGTCGTTTTTTTTTTGGGTCAAAATTTTGATTTTCTTGAAACTCTGGATTCTGATAGAGGGCCATGTGACTTAGATCTGAGTGCAAAAATGGAGGCTCTAGACCCTTCCAGAGCTGAGATATTGAGATTTCACGTAGCATTTATGCCATTGTAAATATTCTCAATATCTCAGCTCTGTATGCCATTATAAATATCTAAATATCTCAGCTCTGGAAGGGTCTAGACCTCCATTTTTGCACTCAGATCTAAGTCCCATGGCCCTCTATCAGAATCCAGAGTTTCAAGAAAATCAAAATTTTGACCCAAGAAAAAAATGTAAGGGTACCACTGTCGTTTTTTTGGGTCAAAATTTTGATTTTCTTGAAACTCTGGATTCTGATAGAGGGCCATGGGACTTAGATCTGAGTGCAAAAATGGAGGCTCTAGACCCTTCAGAGCTGAGATATTGAGATCTCACGTAGCATTTATGCCATTGTAAATATCTCAATATCTCAGCTCTGTATGCCATTATAAATATCTAAATATCTCAGCTCTGGAAGGGTCTAGAGCCTCCATTATTTCGCACTCAGATCTAAGTCCCATGGCCCTCTATCAGAATCCAGAGTTTCAAGAAAATCAAAATTTTGACCCGAAAAAAAAACGTAAGGGGTACCACTGTCGTTTTTTTTTCGGGTCAAAATTTTGATTTTCTTGAAACTCTGGATTCTGATAGAGGGCCATGTGACTTAGATCTGAGTGCAAAAATGGAGGCTCTAGACCCTTCCAGAGCTGAGATATTCAGATCTCATTTACATTTATGCCATTGTAAATATCTCAATATCTCAGCTCTGTAATGCCATTATAAATATCTAAATATCTCAGCTCTGGAAGGGTCTAGAGCCTCCATTTTTGCACTCAGATCTAAGTCCCATGGCCCTCTATCAGAATCCAGAGTTTCAAGAAAATCAAAATTCTGACCTCGAAAAAAAAAACGTAAGGGGTACCACTGTCGTTTTTTTTTCTGGGTCAAAATTTTGATTTTCTTGAAACTCTGGATTCTGTATAGAGGGCCATGGGACTTAGATCTGAGTGCAAAAATGGAGGCTCTAGACCCTTCCAGAGCTGAGATATTTAGATATTTATAATGGCATACAGAGCTGAGATATTGAGATATTTACAATGGCATAAATGCTACGTGAAATCTCAATATCTCAGCTCTGGAAGGGTCTAGAGCCTCCATTTTTGCACTCAGATCTAAGTCACATGGCCCTCTATCAGAATCCAGAGTTTCAAGAAAATCAAAATTTTGACTCGAAAAAAAAAACGTAAGGGGTACCACTGTCGTTTTTTTTTTCGGGTCAAAATTTTGATTTTCTTGAAACTCTGGATTCTGATAGAGGGCCATGTGACTTAGATCTGAGTGCAAAAATGGAGGCTCTAGACCCTTCCAGAGCTGAGATATTTAGATATTTATAATGGCATATAGAGCTGAGATATTGAGATATTTACAATGGCATAAATGCTACGTGAAATCTCAATACTCAGCTCTGGAAGGGTCTAGAGCCTCCATTTTTGCACTCAGATCTAAGTCACATGGCCCTCTATCAGAATCCAGAGTTTCAAGAAAATCAAAATTCTGACCCGAAAAAAAACGACAGTGGTACCCCTTACGTTTTTTTTTCGGGTCAAAATTTTGATTTTCTTGAAACTCTGGATTCTGATAGAGGGCCATGTGACTTAGATCTGAGTGCAAAAATGGAGGCTCTAGACCCTTCCAGAGCTGAGATATTGAGATTTCACGTAGCATTTATGCCATTGTAAATATCTCAATATCTCAGCTCTGTATGCCATTATAAATATCTAAATATCTCAGCTCTGGAAGGGTCTAGAGCCTCCATTTTTGCACTCAGATCTAAGTCCCATGGCCCTCTATCAGAATCCAGAGTTTCAAGAAAATCAAAATTTTGACCCGAAAAAAAAAACGTAGGGGTACCACTGTCGTTTTTTTTGGGTCAAAATTTTGATTTTCTTGAAACTCTGGATTCTGATAGAGGGCCATGGGACTTAGATCTGAGTGCTAACTGGAGGCTCTTAGACCCTTTCCAGAGCTGAGTATATTCTCAGATTTTTATAATGGCATCAAACTCCTGACCTTTAAAAAAAAATACGACAGCGGTACCCCTTACGCTTTTCTTTTTCCGGGTCAAAATTCCTTGATTTTTCTTGAAACTCTGGGACTCCTGATAGAGGGCCATGTGACTTAGATCTGAGTGCAAAAATGGAGGCTCTAGACCTTCCAGAGCTGAGATATTGAGATTTTCACGTAGCATTTATGCCATTGTAAATATCTCAATATCTCAGCTCTGTATGCCATTATAAATATCTAAATATCTCAGCTCTGGAAGGGTCTAGAGCCTCCATTTTGCACTCAGATCTAAGTCCCATGGCCCTCTATCAGAATTCAGAGTTTCAAGAAAATCAAAATTTCTGACCCCGAAAAAAAACAGTACAGGGGTACCACTGTCGTTTTTTTTTCGGGTCAAAATTTTGATTTTCTTGCAAACTCTGGGATTCTGATAGAGGGCCATGGGACTTAGATCTGAGTGCAAAAAATGTGAGGCTCAAGACCCTTCCAGAGCTGAGATATCCAGACAGCTACAATGGCATCAAAATTCCGACCTCGAAAAAAAAACCACAGTGGTACCCCTTATCGCTTTTTTTGGGTCAAAATTTTGATTTTTCTTGAAACTCTGGATTCTGATAGAGGGCCATGTGACTAGATCTGAGTGCAAAAATGGAGGCTCTAGACCCTTCCAGAGCTGAGATATTTAGATATTTATAATGGCATACAGAGCTGAGATATTGAGATATTTACAATGGCATAAATGCTACGTGAAATCTCAATATCTCAGCTCTGGAAGGGTCTAGAGCCTCCATTTTTGCACTCAGATCTAAGTCACATGGCCTCTATCAGAATCCAGAGTTTCAAGAAAATCAAAATTTCGACCCGAAAAAAAAACGTAAGGGGTACCACTGTACGTTTTTTTTTTCGGGTCAAAATTTTGATTTTCTTGAAACTCTGGATTCCTATAGAGGGCCATGGGACTTAGATCTGAGTGCAAAAATGGAGGCTCTAGACCCTTCCAGAGCTGAGATATTTAGATATTTATAATGGCATACAGAGCTGAGATATTGAGATATTTACAATGGCATAAATGCTACGTGAAATCTCAATATCTCAGCTCTGGAAGGGTCTTAGAGCCTCCATTTTTGCACTCAGATCTAAGTCACATGGCCCTCTATCAGAATCCAGAGTTTCAAGAAATATCAAAATTCTGACCTCGAAAAAATCGACAGTGGTACCCCTTATCGTTTTTTTTCGGGTCAAAATTCCTGATTTTCTTGAAACTTCTGGATTCCTGATAGAGGGCCATGTGACTTAGATCCTGAGTGCAAAAATGGAGGTGAGCACCTTTCAGTAGCTGAGATATTGAGATATTCAACGTAGCATTTATGCCATTGTAAATATCTCAATATCAAGCTCTGTATGCCATCATAAATATCTGATATTCTGAGTCTGGAAGGGTCTAGAGCCTCCATTTTTGCACTCAGATTAAGTCCATGGCCTCTATCAATAATCTAGAGTTTCAAGAAAATCAAATTTTGACCTAAAAAAAACCGTAAGTACCCACTGTCGTTTCTTTTGGGTCAAAATTTTGATTTTCTTGAAACTCTGGATTCTGATAGAGGGCCATGGGACTTAGATCTGAGTGCAAAAATGGAGGCTCTAGACCCTTCCAGAGCTGAGATATTTAGATATTTATAATGGCATCAAAATCCTCACCTCAAAAAAAAAAAAATCGACAGTGGTACCTGACCGTTATCGCTTCTTTCGGGTCAAAATTCTGATTCTCTGAAACTCTGGATTCCCATAGAGGGCCATGTGTACTTAGATCTGAGTGCAAAAATGGAGGCTCTAGACCTTCCAGAGCTGAGATATTGAGATTTTATGTAGCATTTATGCCATTGTAAATATCTCAATATCTCAGCTCTGTATGCCATTATAAATATCTAAATATCTCAGCTCTGGAAGGGTCTAGAGCCTCCATTTTTGCACTCAGATCTAAGTCCCATGGCCCTCTATCAGAATCCAGAGTTTCAAGAAAATCAAAATTTTGACCCGAAAAAAAAAACGACAGTGGTACCACTGTACGTTTTTTTTTTCGGGTCAAAATTTTGATTTTCTTGAAAACTCTGGATTCTGATAGAGGGCCATGTGACTTAGATCTGAGTGCAAAAATGGAGGCTCTAGACCCTTCCAGAGCTGAGATATTGAGATTTCACATAGCATTTATGCCATTGTAAATATCTCAATATCTCAGCTCTGTATGCCATTATAAATATCTAAATATCTCAGCTCTGGAAGGGTCTAGAGCCTCCATTTTTGCACTCAGATCTAAGTCCCATGGCCCTCTATCAGAATCCAGAGTTTCAAGAAAATCAAAATTTCGACCTCGAAAAAACAGACGAAGGGGTACCACTGTCGTTTTTTTTTTTTCGGGTCAAAATTTTGTATTTTCTTGAAACTCTGGATTCTGATAGAGGGCCATGGGACTTAGATCTGAGTGCAAAAATGGAGGCTCTAGACCCTTCCAGAGCTGAGATATTTAGATATTTATAATGGCATACATGCCAGCTGAAATATCTGAGATATCTCAGCAATGGCATAAATGCTACGTGAATATCTCAATATCTCAGCTCTGGAAGGGTCTAGAGCCTCCATTTTTGCACTCAGATCTAAGTCACATGGCCCTCTATCAGAATCCAGAGTTTCAAGAAAATCAAAATTTCGACCTCGAAAAAAAAAACGACAGGGGTAACCACTGTACGTTTTTTTTTTCCGGGTCAAAATTTTGATTTTCTTGAAACTCTGGATTCTGATAGAGGGCCATGTGACTTAGATCTGAGTGCAAAATGGAGGCTCAGACCTTCAAGCTGAGATATTGAGATTTCACGTAGCATATGTAATGAAATGAAGTGGCATGAA
>JAQIUQ010005179.1:0-81329 GCA_030378365.1 Hybognathus amarus
GCTTACTCAATTTGCCTAAGAACATCATATGTTGACCTATAAGGAAACTGATCGTTTTCCATTGACCAAAGGACTCTGCCAGCATATCTTGCTGCTTTATTTTCCCCATCTCATCCATCCTCCCTGTTTGGCCTGGAAATGGCATCCACACCCCCCATCACTCCACCCCTGCTTTCGCACCTCATCCACCACCAGCTTCCTCCTTTGAGCTGGGCCTGCTCGCTGCCATCTAGGAGGAGCTAAGCTGAGCCCAAAACCCCTCTTCCATGCTTTGCAGGTCCACGATATCACAAATTGAAGAGCAGCCTTTGCTTCTAGAAGATAATTTCTTTTTTAACCACTTCCCCCACCCCAGTTTAATGTAGGGTGTGGCCTACCTTACACATTTCCCATGACTCTACTAAAGGTATTTCCACTCTGAACTCGGCACACTCCTCGGTTAAAGCAGAGACTGGCAGCTAAATATTCCTTTACTATAAAGTCCCACTTGCTGAGACAGCGTGGAACTCCCACCATTTCCAAATGATGAAATTATTAACGCTTCCAGCTTATCCACTCTGTAAGAACTGTACACAGTCACTGGCACAGACACCTTGGCAGTAGAATGAAACTGAAATGCAAAAATGCAAGCCCTAAAATACAATGTATTAAATGCAAGCAGGGTTGATGCAATGCATTTTTTTTTTTCAAGTAGTGCAAATTCAGAAAGCTTTTTTTTTTTTTTCAAAAATATTCCCGTGATTATTTAATTTCCATACCTTGAATTTCAACACATATAGGGCAATCACATAAAAATCAAATGTCTTATTCTTTGAAAAAGTACTGTCTGATGAAATTAATGATTACAATAATGTGATTTGTTTTCAGGTAGATGTATTTGTTGTTATTGAATAAATTCTTATTGATTTATTTATTTATTTATTTATTTATCTATTTTATTTATTTATTATTTATTTTATCTATTGATCTTATCGATCTCAATTGGCTTATTGCTTGCTTTTGTGTACTACCCATTGGTGTCCATAATGGAAATGATGTTTTTTGTAAAAAAATAAAAATAAACATGCCCGAAACATTAAATATGTATTCGGGTATGTGAATCAACGCATGAAATGAACGTCTTATTTAGTCTAGACAGTTTCTGATCTTATTATTTTCTTTTTCAAGATGTTTTAAAACTCTAGTTTGAACCAAACTTCTTTACAAAATGGCCCATAACTTATTTTACCAGGATTTGTTTCCAGGTAATGACTAAAATGGGTTTTGACTTTCATTTTATTTCTCTATTTTTATTAGTTTATATGCAAAAGCCTCTTGTGCCATTTGAAATTTTCTTTAATTATTGCAGACCACTCATTTTTATCAGCTCCTCAAAGTTCAGTAATTTAACTCTAAATTGCAAATGAAGACTACCTATTAATTGTCTTTATTAAAAGCGAAAATCACGACCTAAAATACCCAAAAATAAGACTTTAAAAAATGTTAAAGGAAAATTATCATCCAGAAGAAAATTTCAAACCTATTTAGGCTTTTGTACTATAACCCGGTTCCACACACACACACACACACACACACACACACACACACACACACACACACACACACACACACAGACACACACACACACACGCGCGTGTGTGTGTGTGTGTGTATGCTCTGTTTAACACCATCTTGCGAGAGCTGGAGCCTTAATTCTCAGTCAAAGGATGCTCCAATAATGTTGTTAACTGTAATATGGCTGGTCAAACTACCTGAGCCCAGGTCAAATGGCAGAGCATAGTGGGTGCATAGTGGTGCAGGTAGTCCCTGTTGAATTTGAGCTATACAAGGCTAATGTTGAGATAGGGTGCAGCATGTATGGATTTCTGTTGTCTCAGAGGACAGAGAGCTGAGATGCTCTAATACTTCATAAAAAGCTAAATAAATGGACAGTGTATCTTAATACGCCACCCATTCAAATGCAAACTCAAAACTGGTCTGTGATGATGGGCTATTGGGCATATTAAAAGAAGCCCTTTTGACAGATAAACCAACTCCCAGGGGCAATCTTGTGAATCAATTTGTTTGCAAGTTACATTTGAAGAGTCCACCAGGCGACACTTGATATCAAGGATGGGCTGAAGCCACCATCTTCTTGGGACGAGGCAAAGAGCAACAGAGAAAACCTGACTCACTTGCGTCACATGGGAATCTCCCCCACTCCACCTTTTCTGAGTTTCTCATCATCCCAAAATCCAGCTTGATGCTGGGGATGGCTTGGAGTTAATGGTCCAAGTACTGTAGGCTGGATCCGGTCAACAATGGGACTGAACCTGATTGTCCCTTGGTGCCCCAGGCATCAGGGCTGCTCAGGGTCCTTGCCCCTGAGCTCCAGGACAACGGCCCCCACACCGGGCAGAGGGCGTGGCTCAGTTCCAGCTCCGCTTTCAGCTGGGCTGGACGGCAGCAGAGGCTGGCTTGGCTCAGCGGCTCGCCCAGGAACGACTCAAGGCCCCGTGGGTAACTGGCTTTTTAATCCAAGAAGTGACTACATAGCTGCGATGACTTTCTCGGTCTCCACTCATTTGCTCCACATAATGACCCTGTCCACCTGACATGGAAGCCGAAACGGGTGGAATCAAAGAATCAAGATCCGTATTGTAAGCGCCCTTAATCTCAGTGAGTTCTGAGCAACAAGTGACACTCCAAACATCACTAGACTGGCCATAGGTTGTTCGATGGCTTGTGCAGAGGCTTTTGTAGCACGCAGGGCCAAATCTGTTGCACTGCCGCAGCTCTTTGAAAACAGTTACGGTCAGGTCCAGACTCGCCTATATGGTGCAGAAAGTTTGGCCCGGTTAAACCAGAGTACTGTCATTGTGTGTAGTGCAGAGGTGGCCTGTCCATCAGCGCGAACACTCTGAAAGCGAGCAATGACATAGTCCTGGAAAGGATTGCCAGCCTGGAGGGTGGCTGGTAGCCTTGGCTTCCAGTTCCAGCCGTGGGCACGGTCCATAGAGATGCACAGTGTCAGCTTCTTCCACTGGAGGAGATGGGGCCTTTTCTTCAGCGCCGCAGTCCGTCACAGAGAAGCTGAAAGAAGAAAGAGTGGATAACAGAGAGGGGGTGACTATATCATGGTGAGTCCCTGGTGGCACTGCCAGGAAGAGCAGGGCGCTGCCGCCAGGCAAAGAAGCCTGTTGCAGGGACGCGTGCGGGGCCTTCCTGGGTCCATCCCGAGTTTCCCACTAAGGGACTCAAGGACTGCAAAGTCTCAGTCCATGCGAGGCCATCTGTCACTCTGTCTCTAGGTGGTAGAGGTAGTTACCACCGGAGTTCGCCTCTTCGCAGTCAGAGGCACCAGAGACTTATGTCGCTGTTTCACTGCATGGTACAGTACGGCTCGGCTCAATATGGCTCACTTGTGGTGCTTTTCTCAACTTGCATTGGTACAGTACGAACTTCGGCTCGCTTGAAATGGTACCTGGCTCTGTCTAGGTTTCAAGCCGTACCGACCGGTACGGAAATGTAACGTGAAACACTGCATGACCACTGATTGGTCAATAGATAATTCTTTGCCAGTACGGTCGTCATTGTATTTGCGAACAGCAACAGACATTCAGCATCAGATAAACCAAACCCGTGCGATTTTAAATAGCCAGTAACAGCCACCGCTGTTATTCGATCAGCTGCATAATCCCACCCCACATTAAGCGGTACCAAATCTGCAGTGGGAAAGCAAACCAGCTGAGTTCGTACCTGCTAGCCGTGCTGTGTTGAGCCGAACCGTTCGCACGCAGTTAGAAGCGAATGCACAGCCTGGAACTCGTGAGCTGGCACTGAGCGCTTCTGAACTCATACTGACCGTTACTCAGCAGTGGAAAGCCGCCCATTACAGTTCTCCTCATGACCCACCAAATGAGACTAAGCCACTTGGGCCAGATAAGGGGCATGGGTCCCTGATGGGTGAAGATGGACGGCGGACTCATTGTGTCTGAGGGGAGACGAAGGCACGCGGTGGAGGGGAGAGCTCCCGCTCTGGTCCTCGCTGCTCAGCCTGGGAGCACCAGGGAGCGCAGGTTTGCTGAAGAAGTCAATTGGGCGCGCAGCTCATGAGGTTCAGCTCTCTCACAGCGTACGGCAGCTTCAGTCCATAGGCATGCCCGGTGTGGGCATGGCCCAGGAAAGAGGCACACTCAGCAGGCCCATCCAGAGTGGTGAGCTGAGCCTCCACTAGCCACATTATGGGTAAGCGTGACATTTGAAAGCAAATGTTGTGGAATTGCCTTAAGTTTGCCTTGACTTTTAGTTGCAGAGGACTCACAGGAGAATATGCTAATCAGTTAGAGATTTATGTTCCCACTGAGAGTGAGGCTTCAGTTCTTCCTAGCAGTGATATGATCTTCATGAATATAAAAACACTTTGACATTTTTTTTAAATTCAAATTTCAGGAAAACTGGAACATCTGATAGTAATAAGAACAAAATATCATTTACTACATTACTATTATAATTATCATAACTGTTTGGTAGATTTAACCATTTACAAAAGAAGGGTATACAAAAGGCCAAGACTAGAGTCAGATGTCTTTCATCCATGACACAAATGTGATGTAAGCGATCTAATGCATTCACAGTTGTAACTCTATATGCACTTGGAACATAAATGTAATATTATCTCTTATTCAGAACATGCTTGAGTGTTTTGTCAAGCTGTGGGGAGAATCAATGCAGAGAAACCAACCTCTCTGTGTCAGTGAAGTTGCTAAGACTGCTTACACTTACAGCATTCTTCTTTAATTGGTCGCAAGCACACACACACACACACACTAACAAAAAAAGCAATTACAAGCAAACATTCACACTTACATTTAGTCATTTAGCAGACACTTTCATCTGCAAAGCGACTTGCATCTGAGGACTAAATGAAACAAGTGTTTGTGGAGAAGGCAATATAACAACAGAGAGAAGCGCTCGAAATACAAAGTTTAAAACATTGCTCAGTAGTATGAAACGAGACAAGTAAGGTTTTTTTTTTAAAAAATAAAGCATCTATTGACAAACAAAATAAAGCATTTGATCACTCAAAAAATACATTACTGAAATATGTATTATTGCTTCAGTATAGGGCGCCCTAATAAGCTCTAGAATATGTGCTAAAGACAACAGTTTAAATACTACTTCTTCTGTTTCTCAAACAATTGCAATCTGTCATGTGTGGTTTTAGGTCACATGTATATCTCTTGCCTTTAGATGTTCTAAATCAGTAAACTGGAGGAAAACAGCCAGAAATTGGGAGATCACACATACTTGGAGTCAGAAAAGCCATCAGAATGTACTGAGGGCAATGTATAAAAGTGTAGAAATGACTGCAATGATGATGATGATGATGATGATGATGTATGATGATGATGATGATGATGACGACGACGATGATGATGATAATAATGGTTTCTCAAATGACGCGACAACCCGTTTAGCCGATGCTGCCTCCCATGAGCATGTTCTGAGTCCATCCGTTATTTCCTGCGTGCTGACGCTCACTCACCGAGCTCCGCGCGTGCTGCTGCAGTTTGGGACAGCGGTCAGACTCAGATCATCTGATTTATTTAAACACCGCAAAAACCTCTACTATGGAAACTGTCAAGTGAGAGTATCCATTTATTATAATGCACACCTCACACATGCCGCAGAGATAGAGAGTGCTGTTGTGTAGCATGCGCAGAGTTTGGTACGGGACTGGTCGCATAATCATTAACTTAAATGTGTCCAAAAGAGAAGGAAGAATGAATACAGTGAGTAAAAGAAGAATAAAGACAGTTAAGATGTCGATCTTGGTTGCGATGCCACGTATGCTTTTGGGAAAATACCCGTAATTTCGTGAAACTGTAATTAGCCGATAATTGCTTATCCATGATTGTTTTTATTGTTAAATGTTGGAAAAACTATGTTTCCACTTTTAGAATCTGTATTATGGTGATTAAGATTATAAGCCACATGACATTGTAAGGAAGGTACTTGTTTTAGTAACCCCGTTATGGATGAGAGAATGTAAGATGCTCTGGTAGGAGATGGTTCTTCATATTGCCTGTGCGGGTCGGCTTAGGGTTGCAGCGTTTGGAGAGGCGCTTCCCCTGAGCATTCCAGAGCTGTAGCCTTTCGTTCATATGGGAGAGGGAGACTGAGGGGACAGCACCTACTAATCTCTTCAGTTACACACATATATGTTGGTTCTGTTCACTATTCTTGTGGGACTCCCATAATTGGGATGATTTTTCATTCTGTACAAACTGTATAGACATCACACTACCTCTACTGAAATGAACCTATCCATCACAGGTAAACTCTTTCTGCATTTCAGATTTAAAAAAAAAGATAACAAAAATAATGTTTATATAAATTTGTGTGATCTTACTTTCCTTGTGTTGTGAGCAGAATGTGGTCCCCATGACACTTACACACAAGTCAAGTCACCTCTCCTCATCTACAACCTTTTCTTTTTTTAGAAACAGATTGTCTCCAAAGCAGCTCTTACAACGTGAATCGGAAAGTAATGCAAGATATTGTTTGCTGTATGGATATTAAAATTTAAAAAAGTTATTAATTTAGTTCATTTAGCTGATCTACAGCCGTCTTGGAGATAACAGTGATGTCCAGCTCAGTTTAAGTTCTCATATAACACATGTTCAATGCCGGCAGATCAATATAAATATTGTTGAATATTTATCTGTCATGAAGTAAATACTACAGAAAAAAATAATTTCTATACTGAATAAGTTAGTTCAGACAAGAATAAAAAAAGTAAATTCTACATAATTCTAGTATCAGTACTCAATTCAAGCTTGTAGAAATCAAAGTGTAAATATCAACATTATAAATGAAGTAAAACCTGACTTGATCTTTCCTCATACTTGCTTACCCATCATGCACTGGTGCATGAATATGAATAAAGTTGCTTATTTTCTGTATTTGTATTGTATTTACAGTTTTAGCATTGTTTCCAAAAGACAATAACTAAGAAAATTTGACCTTTTTTTCAGCTCTGTACTGATTTCTCTGATAATCTTTGCTGATTTATTTATTAATTAACATTTAATTTATCTCTAGATTGATGATTACATTTGGTGGTGCTCAATTATAATATTTTTTATTTTTATGTTATAATGGCATTTTTTTATGGCAGATATGGTATACCATTGCAGCAATAAAAAAGATGTTTTAGGACTTTTAAATTGTTCTAAATATGTTAATATTATTAATATCATAACAGTGGTTTGCTTTAAAACATTATTCTTGATAGTTGCAAGTAATTGCTTCCATTAAGTGAAAACTATTTAGCAATACAATCAGCAGTGACAATTTACTTTTAATGTAAAGGATGTCGTTGCAACAGCTTGATGCATATTACATTGAAATGGTTTGTCAATATTTATTACTGGTGGCATATAAATGTCCTTATTCAATAATACGTCACTGCCTGGGTCAAGCAAGCAGATTCACTGAATGCTGAATGCTAAAACATGAATTAAGTGACCTTCTAAACACATATCTGTAATTGACTATAATATATAATGAACATTGAAAATGATTATCTTTGGTTTTATTCAACAGCCAACAGTTTATCCTTATGGAGACTTTTGACTCATAGTTGCCAAATATAAAGGCCATTCGAAGCCTGCAAAGGTTTAGGTGAGATGTTCATGCCAGTCTTATATTTTATTCACTATTCAGTATGTCTATCAAATGACTAATTACTATCTTGAACTTTGGATCCAATTTGAAACGACATTTTCTTTAAAATTTTCAAGGAACTGATGAGAAAGCCAATCAGTAAACAATCCTGAGCCAATTCGAAGTGTACAGCTCGGCAGAACGGAGATCAAACAAGCATACTTTGAGAAATATGAATGATGCTGAGTATCTGAAAACACTTTCATGGCAAAGAGATACATATTTTAATAATAAAGAGAATGCATTTAAAAGGTTGATGTTTTCTATGAAGGAGTTGGTGGATGTTTTGAAAGAGTGAGCTGACTGGTAACTTTGAGAATGCCATCCTCGCCATGTTGGATCCACCTCACGTGTTTGCTGTTAAAGAGCTCAGGAAGGCCATGAAGGGCGCTGGCAACCTGACGAGGACGTCCTGGTGGAGATTCCTGTGCACTGCTACCAATGCTGTATGTCAGTTTGTTTTGAATTTGAAAACCTCTGCAAGTTCCTGTGTTTGTGACTGTTATCAAAGCAGGGGAAATGTTTGTCTTTTACTAATATGTTTACAGTTAAATAGATTTAGAAATTGAAATTTTCAACTTTTTTGGTTTCTCACAGGAAATTGCCACTTACAAAGATACCTACACCTACGGTAAGAACTGACTCAACCAATAATAATATGCATTAGACAATATACATTTTACAGCATTTATTCATATTTGAGCGATAAAATTGTCTCTCGATCATTCAGTTCATAGTGCATTAACTAAGGTTAACAGAGTAAATAAAAATTAAAAGTTAATTTAAAAATATTATTTAAAAAGTTATGTAATAGTAACTACATTAGGGGTGTAACAATATATCATGTCACAATATATTGCAATACTAAAATGCATCAATATGTATCATGGATAGTGATAGTATGTACTGTATTGTGATGATGAACAAAATGACAAATTCTGTGTGAGAACTTTTATAATTCTAGTTTTAGTGTCAAAACTTAATTAAACTACTATATATATATATATATATATATATATATATATATATATATATATATATATATATATATATATATATAATGTTCAATATAATGTATAATTAACAATGCAATGAGGGATATTTGTGGGTCCCTGGTAATGCCAAATGTCTTATGTTACTAGAGTGCAAAATCTGTATTTTCAGCTTCAAAATCATGAATATTTTTGAATATTATCTGGTGTCACTGTTGTCCTGTGCATTGGGTCACCACACCAAGTCCAAGCCTATTCATTTACACTCACAATGTAAAACCAAATTTAGCATTTTAATCAACAGAACATTTTTTGTTAACATATGTCTTGTAGTATCGCAAAAATACTGTATCGTAGGTCCAATATCTTGATGTGTATTCGAATCGTGACATGAGGGTATCGTTACACCCCTAGTAAATGTTGATATTAACAAAAAAATAATGAACAATACATATACAGCATTTATTAACCTTAGTTAATGTTACAAATGGAATTTTATTGTAGAAGACCATTATTTGCTTCTATTATAGAACAGTTGATTATTATCTAATCAAAATGACAAAATATGTATTGCAGTGATGATAAAAAAGAACTGAAATCAAAGGCTTTTCTGTTTTTTGTTTCTGACATTTACGTTTCTGTCGGCTGCACGAACATATACATTTTCTTTCTTACATCAAATAGCTTTAAATATGCAACTTCGTCGGCTAATGAATGTGAACTGCACGTGACCAGCTTAATATAAACTTATGCAAACAGATGGTAATCATGACATTAAACATTTGGGTCGGATGGGCGTGTGTTTTTGTCACATTGTTTTAACCGCTTGTTAGCGTCCTCAACCTCGAACGGCAAACATAGTGTCACATCCTCTTTGAAAGCCAGATTTCAAACTCTTCTGAAATTAAAATTAATTTAATTTTTCCTATAAAAGCACCATATTGCATATTTCATTATTTTATTTTTAACCCACAAAATCCACTACAGTCTGACATTGGAACGTCATTTCATTCAAATTTACCAGAATTTAATTGATAATTATAATCTATCAAAAATATTATGGGGTAATTTATTTTTAAAAATAGTTCTTGAGCCTGTGAATGTAAAACTGGTATAAAGTGCCCCATAATTACAGTTTTGTCTTCATATTTCTGGGATTTTAAGATTTCAATCAGCATTTGACCAGATTTTAGAATCACGATGTTTCAAATAATTTAGTAAAGAATCAAAAGACAATATAATGGGTGAAAACATCCAACAGACTTGTTGAGACTGTTGAAGTGGGATTTTTTTTAAAATATTTATTATATTTTTTAAATATTTTTTATTTATATTTTTAGTTTTTCTATTGTTTTATCAAATGAAAAAACAACTGTGTTGTTGTCTACAGTGCATGACAGGGATTTGGAGGCAGACATTGAAGGAGACACCAGTGGGGATGTTAGGGGACTACTAACATTTCTTCTCCAGGTAAGTCTACTCTGAATCAAAATGGTTGCTTACATCTTACAAAATGACTACACTGCAGTCCTGGGCGACACGACAAGCTCACTGTCAGCCTGTCTTTAGTACCCTCCCCTTTCCTCATGTCCCTACAGAGCGCTGGAGCTTGGCAGTGGTTCAGATCCCCTTTCATTAGATAAGTGGAGGCAGGATTCAATGACGTGACTCAGATTGGATTTCACTCTCTCGGTCAATACTTCTCTCTTGTAGGGTAACAGAGACGAGAGCTACGAGGTGGACGAAGCACTGGCAGAGCAAGACGCCGTCTCCCTGTTCGAAGTCAGGAGACATTCAACATAATCTCACTTCTCTTATAAATATTCACACGTGAAGCCTGGTTCTAGCACACGCCTGGAAACACCACATAAAATGTTTGGACAGCATCTAAAACACTGATTTTTTTTAAATTAACTTGATGTTATGTTGAACTTTAGAGACAGATAAGGGTTACAAAGAATTCGAGGTTTATAGTTTATTGCATTTGTAGGGTGATTTTGAATGGACTTATTGATCTCTAATATGCTGATGTAATGCTCAAGAAACATTTTTGATTATTATCAATGTTGAAAAATTGTTGAAAAGTTCTGCTTAATATTTTTGTAAATATATATTTTTTTTCAGGATTTTTTTAATGAATAGAAAGCTCAAAGAACAGCATTTATTTAAAATATAAAACTTTTGTATTTATTGATATTTCAGTCACTTAATACATATGTATATATTGTATTTTATTATGATTTTGTGCAGTTTCCTCCAATTTGGAAAGCCTGGTCTTTTTCAAACATACAAATATGTATGTGTGCTACAATATACAAATGTTAATATTAATGAGTCACCCTGGGATATTTTCTGACAACATAATGATATTAATATTAAGTCCCATGTCCAGTCTTATTCCAGTTTATTATATTTAGTCCCATGTTCCAGTCTTATTTCAGTTTATTAATATATGTTTTAACTGGTGCTGTAAGGCCTCGGAGAGGGCAGCCGTGGCACAGACGAGTCAACTTTCAGTTTCATTCTGGCCACCAGGAACTACTTAGCAACTGACAGGCTGACATTCAAAGCCTATGAAGCGGTGAGTTCTTTATTCTGTTCTATGAGTTTAAAGGCATAGTTCACCCTAAAATGAAAATGATGTCATCATTTACCCACCCTGGTGTTGTTGTAATGCATTTTGCCCTTCTTACTTTATTCGAGACCACAGAGAGTATCAGATGCAAAAGTATCATAAGAGATGAACCCATGGAATACGTGTAAGTATATTCCAAATGTTCTGGGGGATAATATAGGGGTTTTAGCAAAAAACAAACCAAAATGTAATGTATTATTTAACAAAAACCTGGATCTTGGCTGTTGGTCTTTTGTGCTGCGTGGGCTCTATCTGTGCCCGGTGTCACTACGACTCACCTACAAAAAGCACACAAAGTTGTGAGAAATGCGGGATGAATAAAATCACGACATAAAATACAATCCCTGTACTTTCTTCTCTTAGTGGAATATATTCACATTTATATTAGTCAACTGTCATTCTGACTGCCATCTGACAACCAGAGTTCAGGGGCCTCATTTATAAACGTTGCGTACGCACAAAGAAGGTGTACGCCGCTCTCGACGCAATAGTTGGTATTTATAAAAAGCAAACTTGACGGTACAACGTGCGAGTCCTTCACGCAAGCTCTGACCGAGGCGTGCGCACGAAAGCGGGTGGAATGAGAAATGGCGACACCGTCGGCAGTTGGAAAAAACACGTGAAAGTGTGTGAAACTGTAGACCGTTTGTGTAGAATAGAATGACTCTCATAAATATAACACGAAGACTTAACAAAGCAAGTCTTACAATCTACCTGCTGACTACACGAATCCCCCCTGTCTGATCGATCTGCAACAGAAATGCAAATTAAGACATATTTCCAAAAGTGAAATATGTTCTGCAATAATATTGGCATGTTATACAATTCATCCTCATAAATAAGATGGTAAACAAAACGAAATAATGTACAAAACTGATATTCTCGCCAATGTGTCCGTCTAACGGAGCAGATATAGCAATTAGATAGTCAGTCAGATAGATAATTAGGGAGATATATAGATAGATCGATAAATAGATAGATGTATTATTTGTCCACTTGGGGAAAGTTGTTTTCATAGTAAAAATGTCTTCATCAGCTACGGAATCATGGTATTCATGCATTTGCCTTTAGTTTGTTTTATTTTTGATAAAATAACGTAGGCTATGACGTATGTCTCACCCATTCAGAAAGCTGCAAGAAATTACATTTGCGCTGAACTATTTCCCATTTCCAAGTAGATTATAACCGACATCTGTAGCTTGTCAGATGCAGAATTAAATGGATGGAAATAAAATGCCCCATCACAATGCGTAATGACGCACAATAGCTGATCTTGCGCTCTTAGAAGATGTGGCGATTAAATGGAAGGATTCGGAGTGAACGCATCATCTTCACAACAAAAGGTGTGGAAAAATATATTATTTATTCAAGAATTCCCTCATTGTGCAGTTTATTTCAGTTAGGACAGTCTTGATTTCGCCCAACTCCTTGGCCACCTCTCTGAATTGAATTAATGACTAGACGCTTTTTTGCTTCGACCTTTCTTTTTTATTTCGGCCACAGTCCGAGGTTGTGAGGCTACAGCATTTACGGCGTCTGCAACCATTTGCCACTCAAGTGCCTTTTTGGCATTAGTAATGCCCACACTGTGCCCTCCAAACAACATTTTCTCCTCTTTCCACCTCGCCAAACGATAACTTCTACTTCACATTGAGTGAAGTTACGTTTTTTTTTATTTCCTCTCTGTGTTTAACATGATTTCGTAATTCAACTAAATATTAACTTGTGGCGTTTTCACGGAACTATTTATGGGCAACTATGGGCGTGACATGAAGCCGCAAAAAGCTGCGCTGACATTTAGATTCTGATCGTGATTTATTAAGGCAAATGTGAGACGGATGCTGCGCGCGGTGTTCATAAATCCGAATATTTCTCTGTGCGCAACGCATCGTCCTGATTTCCGACCGCACACCACTTCTGACGCAAGTCCTGACACAAAGTTTCATAACATGAGGCCCCAGGTCTGTGAGAAGTTCAACTAAGTGAGAAAGAAAGTACAGTATACAGTATACTTTTGTGGGACTTCTACCGCATGTGTCAGATCGGTATTATGCTGGCTGATGCTTTCTCCGTAGCATCTTTTTAAAGTCTTGATGCTGGCACTATTCACTGCCATTATATGTACTGAGCATGGGCACATTTTTTTCTTTAATTGTGGTATGAAAAGAAGAAGGGGGGATGCATTGATCTACATCATTTTCATTTAGGGAGGGAACTCCCTTTAAAGTAGTAATTCAGTACAATACATTCTCTTAGTTTTGGTAGTAATAGCTCTGGATTACTTCCAGATTGTGTTTCAATGTTCTCCAACAGATACTCCTTGGAAGCTGACATTTTGGATGCAATTGATAAGGAAACCTCTGGAACTCTGAAGGACTGCTACGTCACACTTGGTTTGTACTGTAAACACTGGCCTTGTTCAAACAGGCAGCAACCATTTTTTTGTAGTACGAACAGCAAAGACATCACATGACATCTGATTTTCAAATGAAAATGGTGGAAACTTGTGAAATCTTTGAAATCGAATGTCCAAGTAGTGTACAGCTTGTAGTGTGTCTGAAATTCACCCAATTGACTGAGACTTAAAGTCACCATGAAATCTAAATTGACAGTTATTGTTTGTTTCTTTGCAGTATTTATTTTGCAGTATTTATTATAAATGATTTATAAGTGCACATTATCATTTTTCAAGTGCCCTTGTAAAATAACTCCCCCTCCATCTTGCGAACACCATCTCTTTCTTCTTGATTTGGTGATTGTTCGGGACAACCTGCCACTCACATGAGATCACAACGATAGCAAACTACAACAATCCAATTTATTCCTAATTGACAAAAATAAAATCTTATCGAGTAGCTGTTTCACTCAGATATATTGTAATTAGTGTTTCATGCTGGCTTAAAAAGCAAAATGGAAGAACAAACAGGTGTGATGTCTTTTAGAACAAAAAGCGAGTTATCTAGAAGTTCTCTCTGCCTGGTAAACACCTTCAAACTACCATTGGTCAGTGGCGATGATGTAATGTCATGGGTGGGTGTGGCTGTGAGACTCAACCTTCTTTGAGGTGGGAAATCTTCTCCGGTTCATCTCTTCTACAATCTGTTGAGCTCAGACGTCCGTGAGTGAAAACACAAACACACAGGTAGAGCCGCTTTATACTAGTAAAATGGAAGTTGTAGTTATCAAGCCGTAATCAGATTTTGCATTCTGATTACCCTTGAATCAGACTAAAATTTTCTAATTATGTTGTACATTAAAATGAATTAATGATATCTGCAAACTTTAATATTGTAAAGCTGCTTGCTTTTGAACATTCTATTGGTGACTGATGTGACGTGACTTTACTGGAGTGCCAAATTGCGGAGCTGATGCTTTTTTTATTGAAAGGAAAGCGTGCAGCACTTATTTACGTATTCACGTCGAGTCTTAGCAGTCTGTGTGCGGTGTTGGGATATTCGGTTGCATTATACCATTGGCAAACGTAAGGTTATTTTTACCCCTAATCGAAGAACGAAAATTAACTTTTTTTTCATCCCCATCATGAGATTTGTGAATAAAGCCAAGCTGCTAAATGACCCATCATACCATTGATCATCTCTACCAAACTTGATGGTCTTTTTTCCATGAGTAAACAAACACTGTTAAGTTGTCTTGATTGATACTGTGATGCAGCTTTGATGCAATCTGTATTGTGAAAAGCGCTATATAAATGATTTGACTTGACTTGAGCTTATGTTAAAATACTACAATACTAGAGTTTCATAGAGAATTGAGTTTTGTCAATTCTTCTAACCCATAGTGAGGGTTGCTAAGAACCCCCAGCTATTCTTTGCCCGGAGGCTGAACGCCGCGATGAAAGGTGCCGGTACTGGATGAAGACACTCTCATCAGCATCATTGCTGTCGCTCAGAGGTATAATACCTTTCCTTGTTTTGTATGCTTTGAGTAGTATTAAGATTAAGATCCCATTCACACCAAGAAAGATGACTATATAAGTACATTAGCAACGCGTCCACACCAACACACAATATTTTTCTGTTTATTCTAAGCACATGCTGCAGTTTTGTCATCTGTCACTTTAAATGCTCAAGGCAGGATGAATTCTGATTAGCTGTCACGGTTTTTATCATTCATCAGCTGGAAAAAAATCATTCTGAAAGTGATTTCAATTATATTGTTTCTGTGCCATTGTTGTTAAAGTTGTGGTGTGGACTTTGCTATTCTGTTATATTTTTGTAATGATTTTGTAATGATTTTTAGAACCATATCTTTGTAATTCTTTAAGTTATCGTTGTTGGTGTGAACGGGCCTTCAATCAGTATTACTACACTGTAAATATTGAATATGCCTTATCTAATCAAACAAATTGTGGCAACAGATTACAAGCAATATTATTAATGAAATTTAACAAATTAGAAAGTTAAAAGTTAACCATTTAAAACAACAACCAAAAAAACATAGATTTAAGTCACCATTATAGTGATTAGTGTTTGTTTTAGGTTTGTTTTAAAATTACGGTTTTGTCCTTCAGTGATTCTGCTTGTTACTGTAACATCAGGTGTCTTCAATGTTGGCAATATAAAACAAAGAGTTCTTAATTAATCGTTGACATCTGTCTGTTAGTGAGATATTTTTGTTAATTTTTGTAGCGTAAACTTGCTCATTTTGAATGGTTAACTTTTAAGGAATAATTTGATTCATTATTACTCAATTTTAATTTGTTAAATTTAATTAATTATATTGCTTGTAATCTGTTGACACAATTCTATTGATTAGATAAAGCATATTCATTTTTAAAGTGTAGTCATTTTGGGTGTGTTCAGAATAGAGTACTGGAGTGTTGTGTACTGTGTACTGCTCACTGCACAGCATTGACATTTTTAGAAAGTACCATGTGAAACAAACAGCATGCGGTAAATATTTCAAACAGTGGTATGTTTTAAATCCATTATTTTTTAGAAAGAATATTAACAGTCATGAATGGTATTACATTATCATTCAAAATTTTGGGGTCGGTAAGATTTTTTTAAAATGTTTTTTTTTTTTTTTTTTTTTTTTAAGAAATGCCATATGTCATAGGTGTCATTAATTTTGTGGAATATTATTTCAAATTAAAAATAACTGTTTTATATTTTACTTTCATTTTTAAAAATGTGATTTATTTAGAGATCATATTATTTGACCGTTTTACAAAACAGCATGTAATGGATATTCTTCTGATTGAGTAGATTGATCTGGAAACCATTAAAGACATGTACCTGGAGAAAATATGATGTGCCTCTGAAAGAGGCCATCAGCTCGGAGTGTGGTGGAGATTTCAAGCGTCTCCTGTTGGCCATCCTTCACTGAGAGATGCACATTCAGACCCCGATGAGCAACATGGACCAATGAAGCTGTCATTATAGTCCCAATCAAGGCAAACTAACATGACTTGTTTTCTGTCTTTATAGTATGCAAATAACTTTTTTTATTGTGCTAAGATTAAATGGACAAAACCTTCAAATACAATATATTTAATATTAATATTTTACTACACTGTGCAAATATATATGCCTGTATAAATTATGAATATACCTAACACCACTCAGAAATCTCAAGAACAGCTGTCCTCATAAACAGAGACATGGATTTGTGTCCAGTTTCTGTGACATTCCTTGTTCTTGAAACTAAATTGGCCAGTTGGATTTGTTTAGAGTGGAGTCTTGTGGTTTCAAGGATTGGAAGATAACTTTGTTAGCCTACATTATGATAATTATGAGTTGAGAAGTAAGAACATAAATGATGCAAGACCAGCAATTTTATTTACGGTCAAATAGCAGTTGTTGTCAGATCATTTTCCTGCCAGTATTTTGCCATACAAAAACCTCTCTGTTTTACTGACCATTTCAAATGTGCATGACAATGTGAATTCTGATTATGTGTGTATGACATCATGAAGCATGCAGAAAAAACTGCAATTATGTAACATTTTGGGTCAGCATAATGTATGAGACTTCTATGCAGCTAATAGTGTATATCAACATGTGGTAAAAGATCTGCATTATTGAAGTGACTGTTTTGGTAATGTAACTAACATAAAACTAAAGTATTTATATTATTTAGATGGAATATTTTAATATAACTTGCATTATATTTTAATATATCTTTAACACAAGAATAAAGGCAGAGTTGTGCTACCCCCTTCCCCTCCCCACCTCACCTCATGGCCCATGTGTCATTCAGTAAATGTAGAGCTTAATATTTGTGACATGACTATTAAATTAAACTAAGTTTGAATAAATCACATGAGATGGATCTTGGACTATCTTCTGTATTAACACAATTGTATTTCATTACATAAAATGACTGAATAAAAAAGCTGTTTAAAGTAGGCTACACCGGAGTATCTTGCAAAGTTACTGGAGACCTTTCATTATTAATCTATAAATTTCTCTTTATTTATTCATATGGGTATTTTTTATTAATCGTGTCCTTGCTATTATTTAGCAGCACCTACCAGTGTCCTATCACGTAAGAGGATTTGTCACGTGGTAGGTGTTACTTTTCTCACCGATTTTCGATATGGCCCAATCACAGTGAATGTGATTTTCTCTCTATGTTCCCAATTATCAATTATGAAATACAATACATTGTACAGAGTAGGCCTACTAAACTGAGACTTTCTGTTAGAAATCTATTCGAGTGATTAATATCAGTGGTTTGTACGCTTTTTTTAAATGGAAATTTGTTAGATGTTATTTGGTTATTTGCAGGTTATTGCAGTAATAATTCCACGCATAGCCTAAAGAATAATTGGTTTTAAATAAAGTGAACAATTCAAAGTAAAAAAAACAAACAAACAAACAAAACAATGCATTGTATTTCTTTAAGGACATAGCACAAAAACAATAGCGTTTTGTGTTACTGTATTCCTGCCATAACAGTTTTGTCACTATGTTGCCATTCACCAATTTTATGTGAATTTCACATAAAAAATAAATAAATAAATAAATGTAAAAAAAAACCGCTAAAAAATGTGCACAAATAATCGTATATGCTCAATTGAGCCGGATAATGTTTTATAAAAAGACGTGCAAAAACTATGGAAACATATTTAGGCTACCACATAAATCCCTCAATGTGAAAAAAAAAAAAAAAAAAACGATTCATATTTTCATAATTATCATAGGAGGTTGGTAACTTTTTTAAATTTTAGCATATTTTAAATTATAACGTGAATGCAAATAAATAAATAACTAGAGAAATAGCTATTATGCACGTCAAATAGGGGTAATACAATGATTGATATGCAATCTTTTCTCTCCTAAAAATATATATTTTTTGGTCATAAAATCTACATTGTTGATCAAAAAGGTGTCATGATATTGATGAGATGGATAATCATGTACCATACTGATATGCAAATAAAAAGAGAAAGAAAATATATTCTATTCTTTATGAATATAAAGTGCATTATTACATTACGTCAGGGTTTCCCAGACTGAGGTTAGTTTGTGAGTTTAATAAAAAGCAAATAATTAAATAAATCATAAACATATACAATATACATAAATCATTTTAAGATGAAAACAATACAAATAAAAATATAATATATAAATTAACTATAAAAATATTGTATTTGTTTACTTGCATGCCATGTGACCATTAACCAACATCAGGGAACCATAAACTTAATTTGCATTATTATTTATTATTGACCTAACTTTTTGAAAATCCCAGTGGGTACTTGTAGATAAATATATTAGGTCAAAATGGTTCAGCTGACAACAAATTACACCAAAATGTAATGTGTTTGAAAGACAAAAGCCTTCCAAAGTAATACATTAAATAACTCTCTGAGTGATCATTCGAATAATACATAATGTTTGTTCACCAGGAGTTGAAATGCAATGTTTCAATATCGATAAAATTCTTAAAAGTGAAATGATTTTCCACTGATTAAATGCTGTGTCGCTCATGCTTCTTGCCAGTAAACAGCAGATGGCGCTGTGTTTCTGTGACTCTTCATCCGCCAGTCTCCTAAAGAAGAAGAACAAAGAAATCCTGAAAACACTACTGGATGTTTATGTATACAGGTCAGCAAGACGCTTAAAATAATGCTTCATTTGAGCTTTGTACGGGCATGGACATGTTAGTTTGGATATTATGTATAATCCCACGAACACCTATGATATTGGAGGAAAGAAGAAACCAATTGAACCAACGGACCTTGTTCCCATGAATATAATGTTTGACCTAAAGTGTGAAAGCTCTTCAGGTGAAGAGGAAGAGACGGAAGGAGGAGAGGCTGGTTTGACAGCACAGGTATCCAGGTGTGCGAATGTAACATCAGCGGATTTAGACGAATTGGAACACAACCGAAAACGAATCTAGTACCGTAAAGCAAACGATATGGGCAGTAAACTGTTTTAAAGCCTGGCTCCGTGAAAAGCAGTTGACAATCGACTTGAAAACCGCGGAGAAGTCGGAGCTCAACCCGGTGCTGCGCGAGTTTTATGGCTCTATTCGGACGAGCAAGGGGAGTTGTACGGGATCAGCAGTTACGTCGGGCTCCGGGCTGGGTTAAATCGGTTCATCAACGAGCCTCCCATCAACCGTGCGTGGAATCTGATGCAGGACACCGAGTTCAGGTCCGCCAACAATGTTTTTAAAGGGGTTGTCAAGCAGATGCGGCGCTCCGGTAGAGATATAACAGCACATTATCCGCCGATTTCACCTGAAGACCAGCACATGCTGAAACACTCTGCTGCACTGGACCCTGGCAACCCAAAAGGCTTATTAAATAAGGTGTGGTATGACATTCAGTTACATTTTGGACTTCGGGGTAAGGAGGGCAACCGACACCTGCAGCCAGACGTGTTTGCTTTGAACCGAGACCAAAACGGTTTTAAATACTTCACCATGACATTAAACGAGGACACGAAGAACCCGCAGGAAAGGGACAAGAAGAAACGCAAGGCTATGTTTGAAGAGCCTGGCAATCCGCTGTGTCCTGTTGCCTCTCTGGAGAAATATCTCGGCAAAATCCCAACCGACGCAAAAGCGCTTTATCTACAGCCCAAAAGGATGTATGTGATCAGCGATGAGATCTGGTACACTGCGGTTCCTTTGGGAGTCAATTATCTGTCCCAAATGCTGCCCAAAATTTGCAAAGAGGCCGGGACGAGAACGACCTACACCAATCACAGTCTGAGGGTCACTTCCATTCAAAGACTGACCGAAACGAGGGAGATCATGGCGGTATGTTTGCACAGGTATGTTTAGCCAAAATATGAGATGGTCCTCACTGCAGAACACAAAATCCACATTTATAATTACATACCTAAACCTACCCATCTCCGCCCCCTGACCCCTAACCCCATCCCTGAATCCTACCCATCTCCACCCCCCTGATCCTTAACCCCACCCCTAATCCTACTATATCTCCACCCCCTCATCCCTAACCCCATCCCTAATACTACCCATCTCCACCCCCTGATCCCTAACAACACCCCTAACCCCATCCCTGAATCCTACCCATCTCCATCCTCAGACCCCTAATCCCACCCCTAATCCTACCCATCTCCACCCTTTAGATCCAACTCCGCCCCTGGATCTTTTGTACTGCAGTGAGGTGCTACTGCAAAATATTGATGCAAAACGTTAAAGGCAGGGTAGGCAATATGTTCCAGAAACATTTTTTTGTTATGCGGGTTGAAAGTCTCTTCACATTCTTATCGCAACCATTAAGTTAAGTGGTCTAAATGTATTGTTTGTTGAATAAGAATAACCATTAAAAAGTTTGTCCAATCATTGCATCGGTCCTATATGATAGTCTACCTTCCTGTCAACTTGTATAGAGGGAATGCATTGCGACGTCACTTTCCCGCTGGAACAACCCCCTCAGCCTGACTGAGTGGCAAAAGATCTGCTGCGTGACTGGATTTAATAGGGGAAACTGCGAAATGCGAGTAAAACGAACAATTTTATCAATTTAAAGTTTAAACTAAATGTTGGACTCAATACATGCAGCCAGGAATCGTGTTGCCTGACATTTATGTTTGCCTGATTTCGACGCCGGGGAAATAAAAGCAATATAGACGGTAAACATAAAGCAAATTTGCCTGTGAACGCTTTATATAAATACAATATGGCTCTTAAATCCGGGTGATCACTTATATCAGTGTTATATCTATATATATATATATATATATATATATATATATATATATATATATATATACACACACACCATATCGTCCAGCCATAAAACTTTATAGTTTTTTTTTGTTTGTTTGTTTTTTTTTGGTCAGTGTTTATTAAGAAACATCCAATAATTCAGAATATGCAATGATAAATATTTAATTGATGAGTTCTGATGAATACAAAATAAATGGGTATGGTTTTACAGCTAAATTCAGCATATTGACACAAAATGATAACTGCAGATCCACCTTTTGTTGACTGGAGTCCAGTTGTTTCTGTGAATTGCAGTGATCCATTTGCTCCTCTTTCTATAGCAGTCTGTAAAAATATACCTCTGATTTTTTTTGTCAAATCTAGTTGTACACTCAATCGCAAAGCTCTCTCCCACTTTATATGTGTTGTGTTTGTTTTTTGCGGCATTCATGCTGAAAACATATACAGCTGCTCAGTCTTTTTGCCACTCACTGTGAGAAACTGCAGACACGTGACCGGACGATGGCGTCACGTGCATTCCCTCTATTTCCATACCTCCACGCACCTTGCTCATGCAGACATCACACTTTAACAGCGCGTTTCATGCTATGCAGAGTTAGACAGTCAGTCAACTTTACAGTTCCTCCTGAACCAAAACAACAAGCTTATGCTGCGTTCACGCCAAAACCACTGTAATTAGGAAGAGATGAAAACCTGTGACCTCATACTCGGAACGGTTCGTGACTCAAATTTCTGCATTTCAATGGCAACTATCAATGCCGAAATCGAATCTGCATCTGTCAGGTAATACAGGTCAATGCTCTTTAATTTGTTTATGCAATTGCTTTGAGACATGAGGCAGTTTAATGACGTCTCTTGTCTCATGGGTAGGGATGTAGCGATTCACTCTTACTCGTAATGCTCAAGACGATTCACGATATTGGTTTCATGATACGATTTTGTTATGTTAAGGTTTAAGACAAATTAAAAAATGAAGTGTCCTTTTTACCTCTCAGACACAATGCTGCACATCTCTTTATACATTTAAAATGTTTTATGTAATGATAACACTAAATTGACATTTTAAAACAAATCCCCAAAAAAGTCCCTCCAAGCAGATCTTCCAATGGTGACATTGGCACCTTCTTCCCCCTCATCCTGCACAGAGGAATAGCAGAAATAAAAACACCTACTAGTGACACTTAGCAGAATTTGCTGTATGTGTTCATGTGTTTTGAAGGACAAGTAGCTTTGGGGTCGCATATTTTCAAAGCTAACTTGCTATTGCTAGCCACTCCAAAAATTGCATACCCTACCTTTAAAAGTTTAAACAAAACCTTTCCAGGTTCCAAACTGTCACCAAATTTATATTCATGCAAAAGTTATATACATTCTGGTTATTTGTTTGACTTGGACATGTGTAAGGAATGCTCATATTTCGTATAACAAAGTTGGACCTTGAATGTCTCACTCTACTGTTCTGTCTAGCTTTGGAATGAAAACAAACGTTGGATTCAAAGGGTTTTTTTCCCTTCCTGTTTCTATCACCTCCTTGAATCTTGAATCCTAGAAATGTCAATTTACGACAAAATTTATCTTTTGTGTGTGTGTGTGTGTTTCACAAAATAAAATCATACAGGTTTTGAACGACATGAGGGTGAGTAAATGATGATGGAATTTTTTTTGAAAAAAACGTTTCTTTAACTTTTTAAATTCTACTTCGTTTATAAGCTAAATTGTTTAAAAGCAAAATCACATTCACAGTTGTGCTTGTCTCCTGAAGGTGCCTTCACACGGCATGTCGCAATTAACATTATAAAACCTTTAGTTCCAAATTCCAATCCTTGATTTTGATTGGTCAATAGCTGTCCTTTATTGATGGATATATGATAAAACACGGCTATGACCGCTTCAGAAATCAACCAGGCTCCACAAATGGCAACAAAAACAAACTGCGGCAACCCGCTCCACAAAACATAACAAACTGTTCCAGCCAATAACTGACAAGAAAGCCCTGGGGGTGGGGTTCTGGGGGGTCAGTGTGCGGATTAGGAGGAGGGAGGGTCTATCTAGCCTCTGTTTTGTTTGAAAATACTTTAAACGTCAACAAGAAGTTCCATCACCCGACATCGCTTAGCCTTAGAGCACCTGTTGTCATCTCAAAATAACAGATTAAGACATCGGAGTAAATCTTAAAAATGGTATTTCATTTTTTATGTTAAACATTCTTTAGTAACTGGCTTTCAGATGTTTACTAACGTTTTAGTTGATTTAGTTTTGTTGTAATATTGCACTGCACACATCAATAACAGCGTAAACTGGTCAATGCTGGCAAATGATAAGCGGGATAATCCATGGCTGGCTGTACATTAGACGATTTAATGGTTGGTCTTCATTTCGTGCATTAAGTCAGGGATAATCCACAGCTAGCCATGCATTAATATAGTTTAATGGACAGTTAGACTGACCTGCACGGATTACCCCTTACTTAACTAATAACTTATTATCACATACAGCTGTTGGATAAAAACCATGATGAAATAAAGTAAATCAAAGCTAAATAGAAATATGCAATACAGTACACACACTCATCAGCCACTTCATAGTACCAGGTTGAAACACATTATCATGTTCAAGAAATCAGATTTGAGCTTTATCCTGCTGGAAGTAGCCATCAGAAGATTAGTCCTCTGTGGTCATCTGCATGTGTATTACATGTTCAGTCTATAGGCGCGTAGTGTTTCTTTACAAAGTGACATTGCCAGCTACTGGCCCGGCAGCAGAATACATAGTTTTTAGTCATTTTCGTGGATCAGGGGATTGTTTTGACAATGTTGTCGTCTGTACGTTTTTAGGACATCGTTGTTGTGTAAACATACCCTAAAGGTGATGACACAGGGCAACTTTTTGAGCAATGTTGCCATCAAATGGGCAACCAAATGAGACACAGGGCCCACAATCCGATCTAAATTATCCAGATAGAAATTTATTGCCCATTTTCAATGGGAAAGTGCCCAAGCAACAATCACTCAGCAGGATTTCCCAGTAACATTGCTCAAAAAGTTGTCCTGTGTATCATCACTTTAAGATGTGTTGACTCTAAAAGTGTAAAGAACATTATTGTTGTTTTATTACACCATATAACATTTATCAGTTATTCATAAGTTTTGTACAACTTTTTTTTGTAAGACATACAGTATATTCAAAGGTTACATTTCTTTACATTTAGAAACTGCCACATGAATGTTTGAAGCACATTGTCATCTTGAAATAACCTGACTCCGCCAGATGGATTTGCTCCGCATATCCATCTGGAAACCTTCCGTTGAAGTAGTTTTGGTAAGGGGCGAAAATACTGGTTAGCTGATTGGCCTATGTTGGTGATAGACGGGCCAAATCAACCAATCAGATCAACGAAGCACATGACGTACTGAACTTGCTGCTACAGGTAAACCTCGTTAGCTCAGCAAATAAGCAACATGTCGGCAAAGGATATTTGCCGTTTATGTAACTACAATTTGCGAATAAAAGGCACCATTTCAGCTGCCCGGTCCATATTTCACAAGAAGGATGCAAGAGAAAAAAGCATTAGCGAGCGGCTAAAAGAATTAGGACTACCGCTGTCTGAAAATGTTTCTCAGATCGCGTTGCTTCCGCTTGATTGCGTCACACCTCAACCCGCCTCAAAGCCAACGCTGATTGGACGTTCGTTTGGTGAACTGCTCCCAAATTTTCTTTAACGGAAAGTATCCAGACTGATCTGCGAGTGAAACCTTGAAAGCTCGCGAGATCAGGATGGTCTCGCGAGGCTAATCTTGAAAGTCCTTATTAGTCTTCATTGACTCAAATACTGTTTTGTAATATGGTATGAAATATCTGTGAATATCAGCAATATAAATGAACAAATAGTGTTTTAAGTAGGACAGCATTCAAATCATTTGGAAAGTGTAATTATGAGACTATTGATTGATTTTGTTCTCTTACAGCGTTCCGGTTGAGATTAACACTCAGTGGCAGCAGGAATCCGCTCCGTTTTCGCCCAGCAGTGAGCTTGACTCCAGCTCAGCCAAACAGGAGAGTCCCGTGAGCAGCCACAGCTGGGTAAAACAGGAACCGGAGCCTGAAGTAATCCAATGGGAAAACATGAACTCGGAGGCCGCCACTGATGTGGAGCAGGACAAATCTCTGAGCAGTGCTGTTGCTGGTACGAAATCTATTAATTTTTTTGAGAATCCATATCAATGAGCTCTTTAAGCATCTCCACATTTCAATTATTGGACGTATATTGAGTGAAAATACATGACTCTTTTCTCAGCAGCGGACCCGAACCCCGATGGAAGGGTTTACCCAGCGGTAGTTATGCTGAACATTACTAAACTCCAGTGTCTGCTGGAGAGTAAACAGGAGAGGATTGAAGCTCTGGAGAGACAGGTGCAAGACCTACAGGAGGATCGCAGGTTCCTCCGCTCTCAGATTCGAGAACCTCACCGGCGCTCGCTTGGTTCCCGATGCCTGAAGGTGTGGTGGAAAGATGAGAGAAAAAAAAAAGTTTGGCCTTGTTCAAAAAACTTTACTCAAGAGAAATGCATTATAATAGATATATTACCTTGAATAGACACTGACATACAGTATATATATATATATATTATTTAAAATTTCATGACATTGCATTTGGTTACAATTACTTTGTCAGAATATAGCATTTATCACATGCAAAATTACAAAGTATAACCCACATGACATGCAGTTTTCTCTGAATGATCTACAAAACATTAAAATAATGTTCTTGCTAAAATAGCAAGGCAGTAAATAACTGTAGTGTCTTTTTGACTGTCACTGTTCACATTAATATTCCAGACAAATGATGAATGAATTTTGCAGTTGATGTTCTATTTCCTGTTATACTTGCACTGGCTCATGTTCTCTTGTTTACTACCATTCTGGTTCCTACAGCGAGCACATCAGTGTTCTCAGGGCCCAGATCACGTAAAAGGCGGCATAAGAGCTCATCCAGCTCGTATGCCACTGATGAATCCAGCAGCTCCTCTTCATCTGAAGAGTCCAGCATTGTCAGGAAAAAGAGACGCCACAAGAAGAAAGGCAAGAGAGGTACATGACAAGTTGCACTTTTACAGTAACTTGGCAAATGTTCTTCCAGTAAAATTTTCCACTGGATTGCTCATAAATTCACCTTAACTGTTAAGGTCCATTATTTTTGCACTATGTGAACGCAATGGCCAATCAGAGGTGATTAAGTCAGAATCCACTCACCAGTCAAAACACCAGAGTTTTTTTTTTCTGTGCTGGGTTCTGCGCCTCTCACAATTCCTCTCACTATTACAAATGAAGTATAGAGGCGATGTAAATAAATGACTCATTGTGCAGTGTAGACAGCTTTATTGATTATATCGAAATTGAGATTGTGATTCAAAATTAGTGACAGCTTTTTTTTTTTTTGCATACAGTAGCCTATGCTTGCTTTTCTGTTAATTAAGTTTGTGATGTTTTAATCACAAAATAATTTATCGGGAAAGTTGTGCGAGTATTATGTCATGAATCCATTTTTAAAACTGTGTTATTGTCTTATCTGAACCATGACAGTACACCTATAGTAAGTGTGTATATTAGGACTATTTTAGACTGGTTTGGGTCGCACCACAGCGTACCAGCACATGACTCGTCATAGACAAACAGAGAGAAGAAGCTTGCAACAATGTTCTTCCGCAAGACGCATGCAGTTCTGTTTATGAACCGTTAGAGTAGTGCTGGGCGGTATGACCAAAAATCCACGTAACGGTATTTTTCATAACTATACCGGTTTCATGGTATATAACTTTTCCCTAAGCATGACTGGGTTAACCACATTTTTACTGAGTGAGAAAGGATATACTGCAGTAGAATGACTTAGATTGCCCTATTTTAATGTCATGAGTGAATATTGTTGGAAAAAAATCTACACTAGTATTAAAGGGACAGTTCACTTTGAAATTAATATTTGATATCTTCTAGCTTACCTCAAGGGCATCCAAGATGTAGGTGTCTTTGTTTCCACAGTATTTTCAATTTTGGTATTTTTAGGTCAAACCGTTCTTGTCTGTCAGTCATATAATGGAAGTTTATGGGGTCCACCCTGAGTTCACCTTCAAAGAGCACGCACTGAGAAGTCAAAGTTAAACATGATTGACTCGTAAATGTAAGTACACATTGATGGCCTAAAGACACGAAACGAGCGGTTTGTGTGAGAAAGCTTTTTACCTCTTGTAATCACAGTCACGTCCAAGTACTCTGAGGGCAAAGTTGCTATTATCTGCGCAAGCACGCTGGAAAGTGATCTCTCGCATGTGTACGCTCACTCGTTGTTTACACAGAGATTTCAGAAGTGTTGTCCTTCACTTTGAAGATCTAAACATATTTAGATATACAGGAAATTGGGAATGGAAGACTGATTTCGATATATCAAAAGATATATCTGTTTGTTTTCTCACACAAACCGCTCATTTTGTGTTTTAGGCCATCAGTGTGTACTTAAATTTACAAGTTATTCAATCATGTTTAATTTGGACTTCTCTGTGCATGCTCTTTGAGGTGGACCCCATAAACTTCCATTATATGACTGACAGACAAGAACGGTTTGACCTAAAAATATCAAAATTGAAAATACTGTGGAAACAAAGACACCTACATCTTGGATGCCCTTGAGGTAAGCTAAAACATATCAAAAATGAATTTCAAAGTGAACTATCCCTTTAATACAGGTTTGTAAGGCTGTTTACATTAGGTACCAGCAGGAGGCGCTTTAAGGAGTGGCAGAAACTGCGGTTTCCCCGGTAATGCCTGTACATAAAGCAGCCCGACACACATAAACGCTGCTTTATCTTGGAAAGATTCAATCGGTAATAAAAAGAAACTTTTCTAAAGACTGTTAGTTCACTTCAGATACATTCAGATAAAAACACCCATGCCGTGTTTTGACTATGAAACGTGCAGTGCTCATGTTTATTCAACGATGTCAATGACAACCACAAATAGATTTTCCAAAAGGATGTGTTGATGTTGTGAACCAATGTATGGGAAACAATAATTTGACAGCTATCAATTATAGTTTAACCTATCCATCTTCAATTCACAGTCACGCTTGGTAACACATGCATCATCACCACAAAGTGCAAGGGACCCTCTCAAACAGTGTCTTGCGAACCACGTACCAATTGTTATTAAAGCTTCGTACACAGGTATTGCTGTATATTAAAATTTCATATCATAACAAAAATAAACACCGGTATTCAGTATGAACCAGCATACCGCCCAGCACTATGTTACAGCGACAAAAGTTACGGACTGCAGCTTTATATTTGTAATTACACATTTATTATCATTTCAAAAATGTGTTAATTTTAAATGTAATGTCAAATAACAAACTATAAATTATAATCAAGTACATACTATACACTATACATGTGATTTAGTATGTGAATCAACACATCAAATAAGTGTATTTTGTGTGTATAGTGTAACATTTTAACAAAAGGTCAAATTTGATTTGAGCTGTAATTTAATTTCTTCTTAACAGCATATGTTTCCCAGTGTGACTAGGTATTGATCTACCTTCATCAAGAAGAAGAGTATGAGCTGGGCTTTTCCATCCAGGACAATGTTTACGAGTGAGCCTCCATGTGCCCTGGAGTACAGTGGGCTATACTGTAAAAGGACCTTATTCGGGCCCTCCATCTTCTGGCCTGGCCGCCGTGGGACAGCGCTGTCCCCAACACGACCCTCCGTGACAGAACTGCTGCTGGTTTCTAACAGGTCTGTTCCTCTGGTCGGTCAGCGTCTCTGCAGAGCTGTTCAGTTTGTAATTCTATAACCTGGAAAAGACTCAAGATTTCTGAGCCGTGATCCAGTGGGTTTTGATTTATGAGTACATATGAGTGTTATTTTTGCTTTAAAAATGCAAATTGCTATTGAGGTAACATAGTAACTCACATTCTTCTTATGCTACTCTGAAAACCATTAGGATAACCCTAAGATAACCTTAAGTCTTCCGGGGTCAGCCTACGATATCACAACTGAACAGCTGTTTTGTGATGACGAAGTCCTCAGAAGAAGGATGGAGTGGATGAAGGCTTCTACCTAGGACTGCTGAACAAACAAGGATTCTCCGTGTTTGGACACTAGAGGGCGCTCTGAGACTATTGCAAAGTGAAAATGAGAGGCTGTGGAGCCTGGAAGGAAATAGTAATGGGTGACATTGAAACAAGTGTTATGCATTATCACTAGTTTTATCATTTGAATTACCGTGCGTATGTCTCATGGATTATCTAGTCCACTCTGGCACAGATTTGGTGTGTATGTAAGCGTTGCTTGCATATTGTGTCTGTTATTTGTTTTCTTCTTCACATACATAAACTCTGCCAAGTTTGTATTCTCTAACAATTCCATCACATGTTCTTTTATGTCAGGGTAATTTAAATCTGGCCCTCGTGGTCCACTGTCCTGCAGAGTTTAGCTCCAATCCGAATCAAACACACAGTACCTGCTGGAGTAGTAGGACATTGCAGGCTTGTGAGTGATCATAGATCAGGTTTGGAGCTAAATTCCCCTCAAGAGCCAGAGCTGAAGAACACTGCTTGTGATTTATTTTCATACGGTTTTGAAATGTCTGCAGTTGTTTTACAATTAAAGGTGCTGCAAGTGATTTTAGCCATTGTGCTAAATGTCGCTGACCTTTCAATATGTTCCACTTTCTTTATTAATAACAATTTGTATATATTTAAATGTTTAAAGAACCATTTATACAGTAAAATACTGTTAGAAATGTGTACAATATAATCTCGAAAATTTTTAAATGTATTTACTTATCTGTCTGTTTTTCTACCCACCGTTAGTGTACTGTAAATAAAGCAAAGAAATAGGACCAGTTGGAACCCCCCATCTGAAACCACATACAACACCAAATGCCCAAAATAACTGACAGGAAGAAAGGTCATTTGATTGCAGAAACCTTTACCTTTAAATTCTGTTTTCTATAAATTCTATATTCTATTTTGAGCTGTTGCTCGTTACTTATTTCAAGCACATGACGGAAAGAACACCTTCTAGACTAGAACTCATATAAAGAGATATTACTTTATGTTATATGTTCTTTTTTTCTTATTTCCCCCATCTACTACAAGAGACTACTGTGCATGCACTCTTGTTTTGTCATTCATTTCTGGTTATCTGGATTCTGGAAGTAAGTCCTGTCCAGAGATTTTCTTTTTTCTTGATTGCAAAAAGGCACATGCGATTGGGGTCACATGTTGCAAAAATCAGATACTAAATATTTAAAGACTTATTGCATACCCTGTTACCGACCCCTTCATTCGTAGAGATGCACCACTTTTTTGCCCTTGAACAGTCTCCTTTTGACGACGCTGGAAGGGACGTCCGACTCATTTCCGCGAATCGGTTCATATGAACAGTTCGTTTCAAACAACCTGACAGTTTGGAGATTCTTTTAACGTAATTACGTCATTACGCTGTGCCATCCTGTGTTACATAGCTGTTTATTATGGTCTTTGAATATACGATTTGATATCATTGCATGTGTTTTTTAAACCACTATTAAGATCGAAAACAGTAATTTAGACACTCTCCAAATTGGGCAGTTTGACCTGATCAAATCCTTGATTCACTCATGCTGTCAGATCACCACGGTTCTTGTTCAAATGAGTCGAGCGGTTGACTCAAGATCCACGCAGTTTCACTCAGACTCCAATTCGTGAAAGAAGCGTTCATTCGGGAACCCGTGCAACTAAAGGATCCAGCAAAAACAATCGTTCACGAATAAGTCACCGTCCCTTAATAGTTTTAGGTATTTGACTCGATTCTCTGATTTAAAACGCCTATTGATATGTTGTTGTTGGTGGTGGACAAAACATGTCTAGGTGGTGTAACCGTTGTGCTATTATGAATAAAATAAAGTCTTAGCACAAGCTTGAGATCCTTGAAAAACAACGTATGAAGCATTGTGTATAAGTATTATTTCTATGAAAACGTGCAGTGAAGCTGACTGTTCTGACTGTGTGGTGTAACCAGAGCCCCTCCCCCATCCCTGGTGTAACCTATGGGTGTAACTGACGACACGAAGGCAGCCGTTCTGTTGTCATGTGACCGGGTGAAACAGGAAATGGTGTGACTGAGAACACTGCAAATCCTCATTGCTATGTGTCAAGGTTAGTATGTCTTTCAAAATATCAGATCATTTGATCTTTCTATGGCATGGATAGTTTGTTAAGGTTCACATATAAATGGAAATGTCTTTTGGATGGTCATAATTCAAAAATCCTTTTTATTCAGGAAAATATGGAAACTAAAATGTCAAATGGTGTCACCCCAATTAACTCTCATGGATATACGTATCTAACACACAAACTATGGTGATTTATTGATGCGGAATATGTAGCCTAAAGGCATGTCCCATTTATATTCTTACCTTAAAATATAATTAAAAATAATAAAAAGATACTTATTGTATTAATAATTATTAATAATTATTGTGTTGTAACACAAAGTGTTTTTCTTCTTCTATTTGTAGATGCCATTATCAAACAATGAGAAATCGGCTCAACACAGAGCGAAGGTGAATGCTGATCCTGTTGCCAGGGCTAGATACCTTGCAAAAGAAGAGAGAGGTGTTTGAATTTTATTCCACATCGAATTATAAATGGCAAACAATTCACTTATTCAAATAACCTTGATCTTATCCAAAGTTGTACTATATATATATGAAGAGTTCAGATGCAAAAGCCTCTAAATGCCATTTGAAATTTTCTTCTAAAATGACCATTTTTTATTAGCTTGTATATTTAAGTTCAGTAATTTCACTTCAATGACAATTAATAGGTAATCTTCATTGCCATTTAAGTGAAATTACTGAACTTTAATATACAAGCTTGATAAAAATGATCATTTTAGAAGAAAATTTCAAATGGCATTTAGAGGCTTTTGCATTTGAACTCTTCATATATATATATATATATATATATATATATATATATATATATATATATATATATATATATATATATATATATATATATATATATATATATTTTTATTTTTTGCATATATTTTAGTATGCAAAACTTAAACAATGTCTTTTTATTTGAAAATTCTTAGCTATCAACGAAGAAAGACAGAGGGAAAGACGAAACATCCTGCAGTCGCTGAACTCTCTAATGAAAGACAGGCAGAATTGAGGAACAAATGGAGACAATACCAAAGAAGCCGCAGACACAAGATTCGTAGTTTACCTCTGCAATCCGGGTATGTTCCTTCAATTGTTGCAAAACTGAACATGCACTAACCATTATTTTGTGTCATTTTCATGTCTTTCTAGTATTAATAAAATAATAATAGTAACAATAATAATTATAATTTGGTTGTAATTACAAAAAGAAAAAAAAATGGATAGAAGCTGCACAGACACAACCAAAGTTGTTGTTAATATTCTCATTATCCACTAATAATGGATGTTTATTATTAGTTAATGTAAGAAAATAACATGTAACCACATAACAAAATTAGTTTTTAAAGATTTGTTCATCATCTTGAAAATCCTTGAATAGTAATTTGTAAACATAATGGATATAATGAAATTCAACACGCTGTATACACAACCCAGTGTACTTTCTCTTTCTGTTTTTTTTAGTTTTACTACATGCATATATGACTAATGCCCAAAAATATTAGTATAGAGGGAATGCATTGACATCACTTACCCGCCGGAACATGTCCCATCAGTCAGAATGAGTGGCAGAAGAGCTGCTGTGTGTCTGGATTTTATAGGAGAAACTGCGGAAACACGAGTAAAACGATTATCAGTTTAAACTAAAGCTTGGACTCGATATAGAGTTCCTTTCAACTTACCAAAGATCCAGTGATCCATGGATATTGAAATGCAGCCAGGAATTGTGTTTCCTGACATTTATATGTCCCTGAATTCGATGCCAGGGAAATACATACAGCAAATCTGCCCTTGAACGCTTTTTATAAATACAATATAGGCAGGTCTAAATCGGTTGATCACTTATATCAATGTTATATATCATCATATCGTCCAACCCAAAAACTTGTATAGTTTTTTGTCAGTGTTTATTTAAAAATGTCTAATGATTCTGTATATACAGTGGTACATATTTTATTGATGAGTTGATATAACAATATAATATATATAGGGTATGATTTTACCACTAAATTCAGCATATTGACACACAAATGATAACTGCAAATCCACCTTTCGCTGCCTGTCCAGTCGATTTTCCAGTACAAGACTAGAAACCAGACAGTTTCTTGTCTCATTGACTCTAAATTTTTTCCTACTATGGAAGTCAATGAGACCAGAAACTGTCTCAGTTACTGATATTTTCTAAATATCAGAAAATTGGCTGAATGCATTCGAAAACGGCAAAAGTCAACTGTTTAACTCTAGGGGAGTTGTAAAATGAGCCTATTTCCAAAAAAAGTGGAGTATCCATTTAATTGAGTTAATTGTAAAGCAGTATTCTGTTAATTAAGCGTCAATTCATTATGGCTGTTGTAGCGGCTGTGTGGAATTTATCTTCAAGGAACTACTGTGTCTATTAATGGGTAAAGCTACAGTAACCTTTAGGTAGTCCGCTTATGAAGTTAGTTATGAATGTTTTATGAGCAGTAGAAGAACCATATTCACAGTCAAAGCCGAAGCCCAACCAAAACAATGTTCTACTGCAAAATGCATGTCGTTTTGTTTTTTAACTGCTAGATGACCAAAGGCAGAGCTGCCAACTTTTGAGTTTAGCTTGGCGTGAGATTTCTCCAGGGGATGGGGAGAATAGCCTATTATTTGCACTAAAGCCTCCTTTAGTGCCTGTCTTTATAACAAAATCACGAGACAGCTACAGTGGTGTAAATCGTAAAGTGTGTTGTTCATGAAAGAGTTAATGCGCTAGGACCCGAGTTCGAGTCTGCCTTTTGCCAAACATATGAAAATGTATAAACTAACATGAAGGTCTCTAGCGTTATATTTTGCCAATTAACTAAAAAAACGAAACCATGATATTGCCTTTTGCCTTCATAAAACAGCACAAGACTTTAAGAAAAGGCATTCTGTTTGTGCTGGGTGTTTTAGAGAAATGTGTGCACTTAGCTCACGCAGACGGAGCAGTTTTTCCTGTGAGTGAGACTGGAAAACCCGTAGTGGATGTAATCGGAGTGATAACAGAACGCTTAGAGTGCAGAGAGGAATTGGCTTTGACTCCAGTCCTGGTTTTGCATCCGCCGTTAGGAGCTCAGCATCTGTCTCGTATGCACGATCGCTCTAGACTAGATTAGAGGATATTTTAACTAATTTGCAGTAAAACTTGTCGATCACGAGTGGCTCGACTGGTGAATTTATAGATAAGCTTATCTTTCAGTTATTTTGCCAACTGGCTTAACACTTTAGCGTGAGAAATCGGGGGTGTGGCGTGAGAGCGTGAGAATTAGCTCAATTGCGTGAGTCTCACGCTCAATGCGTGAGAGTTGGCAGCCCTGCCAAAGGTTACATAGTGCACCTTTAAAGTAAAATAATAAAGTAAAATACATAAGAGGAATTACTCAATGATTGATGACTGTTGTATGTTATTGTCCTCCTGCAGCTCTCAGGATGAGATGAACTCTCAGTGCCTGGAGGATTTCGCTCCGTACTCCCCCAGCAGTGAGCTTGACTCCAGCTCCGCGAGACAGGAGAGTCCCGTGAGCAACTACAGCTGGGTGAAACAGGAACCGGAGACTGAACTAATCCAGTGGGGAAATATAAACTCAGTGCCAGCTGATAATTCTACAGTGCAGGACAACACTCCGAACAGTGCCGTCTCCAGTATGTGATTTTTCATTTACTGAGAAAGAATAAGATGTTAATTTCCAAAATGCAATAATGGGACAGAGTTAGAGAGAGCATTCAAGTATAGAGCATCACAGTCCCGCCCACAGCCGGTGCCGGAAGTAAAAATTCAATGCAATTTCTCCATTGACATTTGGGATATAAGCCATAAAAACGTAACCATACATGGTAGACTTAAAACCAGCTACGGCTGTACTAAGTGATTGTATATGCTCATATAAACGCCAAAAGATCATGGGGCACTAATCTTGTTTTAAGATAAATCCCTTTTATTCGCGATGTATTGGATAAGTACTTTATTACCCACAATCCTAAACAATCCCACAATCCCACAGTGATGCATCTGATTGGTTGAAGTCGTGTCACGTGTCTGAAACCCCGCGAAGGCGTTTGAAGACTGAAGATCGCGTAATGAGAAAGATCGGCTAAGTTCATTGGCCGCACCTCAGAGACGACCCCGCGCCATTGGATGTACAGTAGCCACAGCAGAGCCAATGAGCGAGCCTGATGCTCAATGTTTTAGCATGTGCATAAGCTTCAGTAAATCGAGGAAAAGGAGTTTCCCTGCACATTCAGTATATAAAATTCACTGGAGGAAAAAGTTCACGCGGCCGTCGTCAGATTTGAAGTCACTCAAAAGGCTCACTCACGGTGGCTTTCAGACGACTTCAGTGAGGCGCGGTGATTTATGGGAGGAGTAGTTCCTTTGCTCGGAAATGAAAATATGTACACAGGCTTGTACCTTGTAGATTTTCTTTTAGTTTTTTCACTCGAAATGATACGTTGTATGCTTATGAGTTCAGCCGTAGCTGATTATCCTCAGACATGCTCTAATACTCTTTAGATATGGATTTTACAAAATGTCAATGGGAGAAATGAATGGGAAATTTACTTCCGGCACCAGCACTCTCTCGGGCTGTGGGCGGGACTGTGATGCTCTATTGCCTGTAGTGATGTCAGGGCTGGCCCAGGCTTTGTTGGTGCCCTTACTGAGCCCTTGCTGCGATTGTGTATTATTCACATATTCTCCTCTTTCGCTTCCTCCTCTTTTTTCAGCGCACATAAAAACTACAATTGCCAAAGTGCGATTCATCTCGCTCTTTTTGTTATGATGTTTTATTCTTCTATACTAACTTGTGATGTAGCCTATGATTCAGTAGGTCATCATCCTACAGTTTACATGCATGTTGTTCCAAGTTTATTAGACTTATTTTTTTATTTCCTACTCTGCATTGTTTCCTTTTTGTATGGAAGCTTGTTTCCGCCATAGAATGAAAAATATAAAAGGTAATTGCGACTTTTTATCTTACAATTCTGAGAAATAATGTCAGAATTGCAAGATGGAAAGTCAGAATTGCAAGATATAAAGTCAGAATTGCGAGATATAAAGTCAGAATTGCAAGATATAAAGTCAGAATTGCGAGATATAAAGTCAAAATTGCGAGATATAAAGTCAGAATTGCGAGATATAAAGTCAGAATTGCGTGATATAAAGTCAGAATTGCGTGATATAAAGTCACAATTGCGTGATATAAAGTCGCAATTGCGAGATATAAACTCAGAATTGCGAGATATAAAGTCAGAATTGCGTGATATAAAGTCAGAATTGCGAGATATAAAGTCAAAATTGCGTGATATAATGTCAGAATTGCGTGATATAAAGTCGCAATTGCGTGATATAAAGTCAGAATTGCGTGAAATAAAGTCAGAATTGCGAGATATAATGTCAGGAATTACGAGTTATAAAGTCAGAATTGCGAGTTATAAAGTCAGAATTTCGACATATAAACTCGCAATTATGTGTTATAAAGTCAGAATTACGAGATGCAAACTCGTAATTGTGAGAAAAAGTCAGAATTGTGAGATAAAAAGTCACACTTCTATGGAACAACTTTATATCACACAATTCTGACTATATCTCGCAATTCTGACTTTATATCTCGCAATTGCGACTTTATATTACGCAATTCTGACTTTATATCTCACAATTCTGACTTTATAACACGCAATTGCGACTTTATATCACGCAATTCTGACTTTATATCTTGCAATTCTGACTTTATAACTCACAATTGCTACTTTATATCACGCAATTCTGACTTTATATCTCGCAATTCTGACTTTATAACTCTCAATTGCGACTTTATTTCTCGCAATTCTGACTTTTTATCTCGCAATTCTGAGAAATAAAGTCAGAATTGTGAGATAAAAAGTCACAATTATTTATTTTATTTTTATATTCAGTGGCGGAAACAAGCTTCCATATTTTTGTCAAAAGTGTATAATTAAATGAGAAAATTATCATAGAGATAACTTTTTTCTTTTGTAGGAACAAATACATACACATAGACGGTTTGTTTTGTTTCTATCTTTCTCAGCAGTGATACCCCTCGATCATGGATGGTTTACCCAGCGGTGTTATGCTGACCATCACCAAACTTCAGTGTCTGCTGGAGAGCAAACAGGAGAAGATTGAAGCTCTAGAGAGACAGGTGCTGGACCTACAGGAGGATCGCAAGTTCCTCCGCTCTCAGATCGAAAACCTCACCGGCGCTCTCTCTGCTCATGTCTGTCGAGGGATTTCAGATGAAGCAACTGGAAAAAGTTAAATGGATCCTATGAAAGTTTTCAAGTCAGTGCATCGGAGCTAATACCAAAACTGTCACAACATTCTTTCTCTACAACGACATCAACCAGCAGAGCTTACCCAACAAAATGAATGAAAAATGTAGTTTTAGTATGAAATAAATTATCTGCGAAATCAGTTACAATGCCATAACACTCTCAAGCACCCAAAGCAGAGCGTCTAGCAGTTTTCAGCTGGCTAAAAACTGTTTGGCGGACACACGGCCTTAGGGACAGATTTACTAACAGCTTGGCCAGTGCGAACCCTCCTATGGGGTTAAAAAGCTGACCTAAACTACTTGTCAGGATTTACTAAAGACAAGCAGTGAAAAATGAACCCTGAAAAGGCGCAGACAGTTATCTTTACTGCTGATCATTATGGAAATGATCCGGCTGCGCCTGTATTCTTTTAATTTGCATGTCGTCAGTATGATCACGTGCAGAACTTTCCGTTTCCCATCGCGCTTTTGTGGGTTTGTGCTCTCATGCTAATTTGCCATGTTAAGTTAATCTGGCCCTTAATGTTCAAATGTTTTAATGTTTTTTTTTTCATTGTTACTAATTTATTTGAGTTTTGAACAGTTACCAGTATGTATTAGCTAATCAATATCTATTGTTATTATTAGGAATAGTTCATCCTAATGAACTGTAGTTCATTTTCACAAAATGAAAATTTTGTAAATTTACTGAGAATTGCCTTATGTCATTCCAAATCTGTATGACTTTATAGGCCAATAAAACGTCTTTATCTCTGTCGCTAAAGATGTGTGTTTATTTACTGGTGTTTAGTTGATTTTCTCTGGCAAGTAGGCCTACTTGGTTCATCATGCAGATTTAGAATGTTGCTCAAATTTTACTGGCAAAATTTTATTTGTCCATTTTCAGTAGTGTAGTTTAGCAATGCATGAAGCCCTGCTCACATGGATGATCTATACAGCAGGCTCTTCACCTCAGAAACGGCAAATGTCCCTGCTGAAAGAAACCGCTAAATCCAGTCTAAGATTATTGGCTGGTCTTAGCTGGTTTAGCAGGATGGGTTTTTGTCATGCTGATTTTAGCTGGTCAGCCTGGGAGACCAGCTGAAAACCATCTTAAACTAGCCAGCTAACCTTTACCTGATGGTTTATCCAGTAGGGGTGGCCACATAATCATGACATCATGAAATTAATGTTACTTCGAGTAACCAATGAAAATGCATTGCTTTGGTGCACATGTAGAATGAAAGCACTCTGCTGTTTGATAGCTTATAAGAAAAAACATACAGAAACATAAAGAAAAGGTAATGGGTATGTTTTGCATTTTTGGAGAAACCATTTTTAATGCAAATAATAAAGGATATCTATTTCTAACATAAGCGACATTCGGTGATATAAAGGCTACATGGGCAGTCACTGGTTGTCACCTATGATATAAATAGCAGAAAGGGTCTCACTTCCACCAACACAACTTCCTGTTTGTTGAGAAATCAACGAAATCACGAGCGAAGTCAGCGAACTGCACGCCTAGACACTAGAGGGCGCTCTGATACCTCTGTTGGATCAGCTTATTATATGAGCAAAGCCCATAGACTGTAAAAAAATAGGCAAAGCCACGGGACAGCTTGCTTGCTCCTTTCTCTGCTTGCTCTTTCTGCACAGAAGAACTTTGGGCGGTAAGTGGGAGCCTGAACCTATGGGGTGGACGTCGAGAAACATACAATTTTAAAGGCATAATTCATTCAAACTGTATATTCTGTCATCATTTAGGCCTACTCACGTGATTCCACCTGTATTAATTGTGTTTTAATGGTGGATTGGGCTTTAAAGTACATTTATGTTCTACTCATTTTTTTGTTTAACTATTGGTGAGTTATCTATGTTTCAATGAAGAACCTTTACAGAACCTTTCAAGGCACAGACGTTTATATTTGGCGCTTTTTTTCTTCTTTTTTTTTACTGTTTACTTATTAAAGGTATAGTTCACTTTGAAATTAATTTTTGGTATGTTTTAGCTTACCTCAAGGGCATCCAAGATGTAGGTGGCGTGGTTTCCGGCGCAGTAGTTTCAATTTTTATATTTTTAGGTCAAATCGTTCTTGTCTAATATAATGTAGGTCACCACCTCAAAGAGCATGCACAGAGAAGTCCAGATTAAACATGATTTAATGACTCGTAAATGTAAGTACACAAACGAGCGGTTTGTGTGAGAAAACAAACAGTATTTCTATTGTTTTTAACTTTACCTCTTGTAACCACAGCCACTTCCAAGTGATCTGAGGGCGCGGGCGGATTCGGTCTGCGCAATTGCGAAAAATTCAATGTTGTCTGTTGATGTATCAAAATCGTCTTCCATTGCGATTTCATGTATATCTAAATATGTTTAGATCTTCACAGTGAAAGGTAACACTTCGGAAATCTCTGTGTAAATAATGAGTGACATATACGCGCAAGAGATCACTTCCGACGCTTGAAGCGCCCGCGCTCTCAGTTCACTTGGACGTGACTGTGGTTACAAGAGGTAAAAAAACTGATATAGAAGATTTAAATACTGTTAGTTTTCTCACACAAACCGCTCGTTTCGTGTATTAGGCCGTCAATGTGTACTTACATTTACGAGTCATTAAATCATGTTTAATTTGGACTTCTATGTGCATGCTCTTTGAGTCCGGTGACCATAGACCTGCATTATATGACTGACAGAATGAACGGTTTGACCTAAAAATATCAAAATTGAAACTACTGCAGAAACAAATACACCTACATCTTGGATGCCCTTGAGGTAAGCTAAAACATATCAAAAATTAATTTCAAAGTGAACTATCCCTTTAAAGGTTCTTTGGGGTTCTTAAAATGGATCTTGTCTTACAGGTTTATCACTTCTGTGGCATCACTATGAAAACCCACTTTGGGAACATTTAGTTCCTTTTTCATAGTTGATATAACTCGCACTTGTGCTACATTTAAATGCCTTTTATGTTGAACACTTAATTGTTTACCTTTGCCCCAGTCTTTCAATCTTAAACCATGGAAAAAACATAATTATACATTATTTTTATCTATCAGCTAAATAAGGGTGAAATGTTCTGTTTGAAAATACCAAAATGGCTTACCTTTACTTAGGATCTGATGTAATTTCCATCAAAATGAACCTTTTTGCCCATTTTTTCCCCAAAAGTTAGTGCACTTATTTACCCATTAGACAAGAAGACAAGAACATGAGGTGAAGTATGAGACACTCATGTGAAGAGAAAACAGTAAAGATAGCTTGCGTACAGAATTGTTTTTTTTTTTAGAGAAAACTGTCTTTGTGGCTGGAATGGTGTATTGACAAACCAAGATCCAAGACAGCTGCTATCCATTTGATACATTTTTATTCTGTATAAATCTACTGTAGATGTCTCTATACAGCTGATGTCTTCACCAGTAGAATGAGCCCCAGATGAAGGTTCTTGCGAGCTTGTCTTTGGGTAGCAGGAAGTGACAGTTCAGCGTGTTTTCACTGTCTTCCTGCTGTTTGCCGTTCAAGTAGAGTGACAAATTAGTAGTGCAAAGCCATTATAGCCCTCCACTCACTGTTTATCTTTCTGCGGGACTCTGTCTTGTCATTCACACACTTTTTCTCTCGGCTTCCTCTCTATCTCTCCTTCCAGTTTGCCTCTCTCTCCCTCTCTCTTTCCAACAAAGCATTGCCATTGCAGTCATTATTGATGGGATGACTTCCGATAAATAAACCGTCTGAGTGTGTGTGAGAGTGTGTCCACCTGCTGTCTTTTCAGAGCTGACAGCTGTAGTCCTCTTGCAGACGGCTGAGGGAACCGAAGGGTCTCGCTGAAGGGGACGCCATGCTTTGAGCCTAATGGAGCCTGAAGCATCATAACGGACGTGACTGGTTTCTTACGAGCTGAATGTGTGGCAGGTGCAGTGGCATGATTTTGAGCCAGAGTTCACCATCATTGCTCCCAAAACTGTGCTTATGTAAGATCCCAAACACTTGATGAATAGAGCACACCTGCAGGCTTATTTGACCAGTCATGACCACTATATTCCCTACATCTGTCAGGTTGTTATGAGAACATGTTTTCAGCCAGGAGCTGTAATTTTCACTATTAACTAACTAATAACTATGACTTTTGCCTCAGTAAACTACTAATTACTGCTTATTTGTAGTTAGTAAGATAGGATTAACGGATGTCGAATTTGGTCATGCAGAAATTGAATAAGGAATTACTATGTGCTTTAAAGGTGCTAATAAACAGCCAATATCATAGTAGTTATTGTGAGAAATGGACCCTAAACTAAAGTGTTACCATTATTTAAATTAACGAGAATGATTTAATGGTATAATATAACTTTAAGGTGCATTGTGTAATATTTAGAAGGATCTGTTGCAGAAATGCAATATCATATGTACAAAACGTTTTATAAAGACCTTACTTTATGAATGGGCATGCCCCCCCTGGGAGAAAATTTTCCACATTTTAAAGATAAATGCATTAATCTGGTGCACTCCGCACATAATTATGGAACGTTTTCTGGCTCAAAATTAGGTGGTAAAAAAAATCCAGATCATGTGTACACATGAAAGTGTACCGTGCCTTCAACTGGCTGAAAAAAAAAAAAATATATAATTTTGCAAGCATGTTTTTTTTTTTAGGTATTTTAATAATCAGATAATTAGATTTTATTTACAGTTCATAGGGGCCATATTAACAACAGTGTAGTTGAATAGCAACAAGCATTTGCTTTCATTTACACAACCAGAAAAACATGGCTCTATTTCAGATTTTTCAAACATGAACCTTTGGTCTAATAAAACATCGGTACCTAGTCAATCGTTCTCTGAGATTAGTTTTCATGATAATCGAATGTAAAGAGTTTTATCTCTAAAAACTGTTTAGCATATAATGCTAGCACTGGGGGCATTGACTAAGTAAAAAGAAATCGCTAGTTTATACCACTAACAAGGCTCAAAATAGCCCCACACTAACGCAGTAACATAATGAGTGTCCATACATGCAAAACGAAGCATTGAGAACTTTGTAAGTGTACAGACCGTTTAATAAGAAGATACGTTAAAGACAGTTCACTTCATGTATACAGACAGGAGCCATCTTAGAATATAGTATCGATCAGGGATGGGCATAAATACAAAATACTATGTGGAAAAATGTATTTAAATACAAATACAAAATACTGTGTGGAAAAATTTATTTAAATACAAATACTGTATTTTGTATTTTGAAAATACAGAAAATACTTGTGAAATTGGCGATTCAGTGCAGGCATCCCTATTAAGCTGAAATCTATCTGGGCTTATTCTGAATGCCAACAATTATTTAGATGTGTGCAACAACTTAGAAACCTTCGTTTTCATTTTATACTCTTCCCTTCCCCAGCCTTGTAGGAAATACAAAACTACAAAAAAAAAAACTAATTTCAAACATCTTTTATTATGTTTTATCACCATCATTACCTCGCCCTCAGTAACAAGAACTCAATAACACAAAGTCAATTATATTTTTAAAAACTGATGGTGTACTCCTCCAGGTGGTGTGTTTCAGACATCCATCTATTCGATACCCTTTAGCACCACCTACTTTTCAAAAAGTTTGTGTTTAAGGCGTCGTCTGTGTGACCTATTGCTTAAACCCGAAAAGGAAAACAAGCGCTCTACAGGAGCTGAAGAGGGAATGATTGTGTTGAACCTCACAAACAGCTGTCTAATAAGTGGATACTGGTTCAAGATGTCCAAATCCTTCCTCTGATCTTCTAGGAAAAAGAGGTTGACTGGCTCAAAGTATTTTGAGTATTTTGAAAATCCAAAAATACTCATCTTAAATGTATTTAAATACAAATTACATTTGATTTTTTCCAAAAGCTTTAAAATACAAAATACTAAATAGTATTTTGTATTTCAAATACGTAATTTAAATACATGTATCTGAAATACTGCCCATCCCTGGTCTCGATAAGTCAAACCACGAATGTCGTCCTGAGTGAGCTGAACTGTATGAAGTTCGGCGAACTTCTGAACTGTTTGAATGGTGTTCGGGGATCGACTTATCATGACTATTCTAAGATGACTCCTGTCTGTATACCATAGATTGAACTGTCTTTATAACGTATCTTCTTATTAAACGGTCTGTACTCTTACAAAGGACTCAATGCTTCGTTTTGCATGTATGGACACTCATTATTGCTCCGTTCGAGACCAGCAAGTTTAAATGCTTTTTCTGATGCCGTCGAAATGCGCAGAACGGTTTGAGAATGGACACAGGCCGTGAACTCGCAGCGGAACCGTGTCGGTAGAAAAGAGGTATCTAATCATGTGATTCCCTGACTTGAGTTTTGTCGAGAGGCGGAGGCGGCCCGAAATTTGATGGAGACGGCCGCCTCATAATTGTCTATGCAGGAAAAACCCTGGCTTCACCTCGATAGAGATGATAATCAAAAAGGCATGAGCTGTAAAGGCTACGGTCTTTTCTGGAAAGCAGGGTGGGAAGCACTAGCTCATTTGCATTTAAAGATACATTTAAATTTCCTTCTACTCAAAAATGGGCATTTACAACATGATATAATATATGATCTGTTGGGTATTTAGAGCTGAAACCTATTCTGGAGATAACTGAGACTGTAAATTAATACACAATTTAATTACACTTAGATTGTGTAAAAAGGGGCATACGAGTTCCCCTTTAAACACCTTTCATGTATTGTTTACCCTAGATGTTCAATCTTAAAATATTACAGTCCATCATAAATATAACAATTATACAATTTAAGAACTGATCTTTAGAGGTAAAGTAAGCCCTTGAAAATCAAATATAATATCAGATTTCTATTTGTCTTCTTCCAAATCACCCCTGCAGTATGAAATGGAGTGGGATCATGTAGTGTTTCCTGGCACACATCTGTTTGGTTCGCTGTTTTTGTCCAGCATAAAATCTCTCTGTCATTTGCAGCTATTGTATCTCATGCCAGTTTGGCTCTGGACCGCCACACCATCCTCTAACATTGTTCGTGCTGTGTGTTTGTGCCACAGGGTGTGCGACTGGTGTCTTAAAATAACCAACATGCCATTCTAAAGTGGGTCAGAGCAGGAAGTGGATGCCAAAGGCACCAATGGACATACTGAGCTACATCCTGGTCATTTTCCCTGCAAGCAATTTTGAAGAATGATACGGTGTCTGGTTAATACAGGTCAGTGTATCATTGACACTTACATTATAACAAAAATAAACAGGACAGCTATGGATACTGCTCTGTTTTGACATTGTAACAATTTTAAAGGGACACTATGTAATTTTTTTTTTGTTTCAAATTCAAAATAATTTAAATAATCAATACATCAATCATCAGAGAGTCAATACATTATCAATCCTTTTTGTTTTCAGTCCTTTTGCTTTCAGTTTTTGTCTTACCCCAATACACTATGGTTAGTCTATTTAATGTTTGAATTAGGGCTGGGCAACGATTAATCGCGATAATTGCATCCAAAATAAAAGTTTGTGTTTACATAATATATGTGTGCGTTGTGTGTATAATTATTTTGTATATATAAATACACACACATACATGTATATATTTATATTATATATATATATTATATATTTATATATTTCAAATGTGTTCTTAATATATCAAATATAATATTAAAGGTTCTATATGTAACTTTTTTTATAAAATGAATCCTTTTTTATTGCCTGTGTTTGAAGGGGTTGTAATCACACATTGCAATGATCCACTTTTCGAGTTTTGCTATTACCTCTGAAGGCCAATATTCATATTTATATGTGAGGTCTCCGGGCCGGGTCTGCGAAATCCATCGGATGTGACGTGCATGCGCGCTCCCAAGCCTCTCTATCCTTATTACAGTCTATGCGACCCATAGACAGTAAAAGAAATGGACACAATAACCCCGTTGATTTCAACATGCGACCAGCGGCACTTCAGCTGACGACACGGAGTCTGATAACTCCCAAAACGTCCTGCCTCCAGCACAACACAGATTCCAACACAAACTCCACAAAAATACAATAAACAAAAAAGTTTTATCTGCTGAAGCTCGTCAGGCAAAACGTGAATCTGAACGACTCCGGACGGCAAACGCGGTCATCGGCAACATATCATAGGCTACAACATATTAGTAAAGTCTAGTGAAATAGCAGGGTAAACTTCATGAAACATGACATGAATACAAAAGAATGTTCCAGGATAACAAAAAGTCTGTGCTTTAGGATGTAACTTATTTTATTTACTAGATCTAGTTACTGACTAACGTCACTCATCCACTACTATTATATTGTTTATAATACACATTTCCAGACACGTTTAGTACAGTATTGTCACTTCCTACGATCTTACTGATACACTGAAACTGTTCAGTCTAGTTCACTAACCGTTTTCGTTATCATATTAAAGGCTACATTCACCTATGTTGACATTGCTGATTGTGAAAGATACACTGAATAGTTAGAGAAATGGCTTTGCTATAACATCGTATGTTGGCTAGACTAAATGCAGTTTACTCTAACATTATCATGGACAAGCACAGAGCATTAGTTCAATGTCAAGCTAATAAAAGTAGGCTATTGTAACTGCAGTGGGAGTTTACATTAGTTTCCAGCATGTTGTGTGATTAGTTCGCCGTTGCGTCGAAAGTCTCCGTGTGGCTGGTAGCGAATGCTCACTCTCTGAGATCTAGCACGCATATGGGCACGTAGCGCTCTTGTTGCATTCCGAAACATCACCGCTAGAGGCCGCTAAAAACTCCATAGAGTACCTTTAATTATGTATAAATATATATAAAGTATATACATGCAAATATTTCTTAAATATATACCATGCATGTGTGTGTATTTATATATACAAAATAATTATACACACTACACACACATATATTACGTAAACACAAACTTTTATTTTGGATGCGATTAATCGTTGCCCAGCCCTAGTTGGAATACTTTAGACTTGATGGGATTGATTTTGCGGGAAATTCCCGACACACATCCTTCCCCCTTGTGCGTCTCGTTATATACATAAATAGAGAAAAGTTGCTCCAGTGTTACAATATATTCAGTTACTGAAATATTTGGTTTCACTTTTATGTATATTCATGATATTCTCCTATTGCGGGCATGTTTTTGAGACAACTCGAAAATGAATAGAACTGAAAATATTACTGCACGCTCCTCAATCGCAACTGTTTAATGGGCTGTTTCGAAAAGGTAATACAAGTTTAAAGGGGTGATGAACTGAGAAATCACATTTTCTAAAGATTTTAGATTATTTAGATTTTAGAAATCTAAGAGGTCATCATATTAAAGAATATCCTGTAAGTTTCAGAACTGAAAACGTCCGTGTTAGTCCAATAAAAGCTTTTATTGACACCAGCCTCAGCAAACGACTCGTTTTTAAAAGTGGGGAACGATGACGTCAAAGAGGATAAAACACCACCCACAGAAGAAGATCAATGCCTACTTCAACACGGCTGGTTTAGCCCCGCCCACCGTTTCACGCATTACACGCATAGCTAAATAACATAGGCCTGACTACCTCGTGATGACAAACCGGTATCGAGCTACCGAGCAATGCAGAATATTGTGCAGTGCCTGGTTGTGGAAGACAGTCGCTGCATAAGCTTCCTCTGGATTCCAATAGGACTGCATGGATAAACTTTATTTTTTAATGACGTTCCAGCTGATGAGGTAAAACATTGTCTGTCTGTTTGCTTCATTTCACTGAGGATTGTTTTATAAACAAGACTGGATTTGCAGGCCAATTAGCCGCTTTCTGACCGGAGGGACTTTTGCAGTTCCTAGAACCTAACTTTCCTATAACCCTTTTTTTCTCGTGTTCCGACCGGACTAAATTGGGGATTTTTTAGTTTTTCAGACCGTAGTTCCTATAACTCTTTCAGTACCTAGTCTAGAGTGAGGACTTTTTCAGTTCCCTTTTCCTAGGTCTACGTTGATTGGTTCAACTTATAAGTCATGCCCACTGTCAACACGGAACTTGTAGCGCGCTGTCTGCCATACGCTGTGTGTTTTGCAAAACATTACAACGAGGATTAAGACAAACATAACGCATTCAACCAGCTAATTGCTAATAGCTAAACTTACCCGTCGTTTTGTTTGCCTCCTGCGCTCTGCTCTTTTATCTTCTTCCATCATATTACTTAATATCATATTACGCTAGAGCCTTCATCTTCTGTGTTTCTCTGTACAGAACTCAAGCATAATCTTTAAACGCCGCCGTTCGTTGTCCGTTATTAAGGTCCCGGCAAGGCAGTTTGTTGTTGTTGTATGTGGCCGCGCTACGTCTCAGCGATGACGCTATAAAGACTGTCGCCGTGCTTGCGTTACCCTACCAGTTCCTATGGCCACTTGGCCAGTGCGAACGCAAGCAGCAAAACCGAGTTTGGGGGAGAGTAGATCTTAGAACTGTTTAGAAGTGGACAGTTCCTATAACTAAGTTCCTGTAACTACTTGGACGGAAAGCGGCTCAATTAAGAGTAAAGAACTGTGCTGTGCCGTCTAGATTGGATCTGAAAGGAATGGTGCAACCAACGCAGTCTCATCCCAATTCGTCATATAACTGACGTTTTGGGGACAATTCGTCAATATACGACTTTTTCAGGGCCCTCTTAAACGTCGGTAGATGACGTTATGGGATCCTAACTCTACCCCAGACCTAAACCTAACCCTAAACCCAACTCGTCACCTAACTGACGTTAAAGGGTCACAGCGTCAGTCGTATGACGACCAAGGATCGGTCATCTACCGACGTTTAAGGGGCCCTAAAACGTTTGTATATTGACGAATGGTCAAAAGAATCGTCACAAAACGTCAGTTATATGACGAATTGGGATAAGAATGTGTTGGTGCAACACATGGACTCTGGGTCGAACATGTATGGGGGAATCATTCCGGTTGCCATTTTACAACATTGGACGCTTTTCAGAGCAATGAGTTGAAACTCATTATAATATGCAAAACTGTTATCCACTCACAGCAGTGGGAGTTTACTTCCAAGTCTTCAGTGCGAGACGCCCATAAAAACAGACCGTTTTTCAGCTAGGCTCACAACTTGGGTACACAATAGCCTATTACTTATTCATTTTGATGTTTTTAAATGCAAAAACCAAGCGAACGTCATAAGTTGACCTCAGACAACAATATAATAACATTTAAAAAGCCAGTTCATGACCCCTTTAAATATTAAGCAACAATGAGAAAGACAATGAAACATTTAAACAATATGTGGAATGCAAAATTAAGTTAACAATTATTAAAACGGCCTTAGCACTCAATAAAAAGAGCTTCCTTGTATGTCCAGATCACACTCTGCCAGAGCTACCAGTTACTTCAGCTCTCACACCCAGTCTGAAATGAACAGCGACTTTAGAAGATGAGTATAATGTGGAAACAAAAGCACAAAAAAAGCTTATGCTTAATATTGGAGGATAAAATAGGAGGATATCATGAATATTTATGAGAGCGTGACTCAGTGGAACCAAATATTTCAGGAACTGAATATCTTGTAACATTGGCTACTTTGACGCGTGTATGGTGTGGCATAGGTTAGACAAACAGAGGAGAGTTTAGTCTGCTGGCAAAAAGAGAACGCAACAGAGCCAGTAATAAAACAAGAATTAAATCAGATTGTTTTTTTTTGTTTTGTTTTTTTGGGCGATGACGAGAACTGAGGGATTTGAAATTCTGTAAAAGCAACATGAAGATGACGTTTTTATTTACTAAACATGCTGTATTTTATTGATAAATTGCAATTTATTGATAAAATGTAGCTCTCTAAGAGTTCATTGTTGTAAAGCAGTATTCTGTCGTGAAGGGTCAATTAATTATGGTTGTTGTAGCGCTATCTGTGCTGGAATTTATTTTTAAGGCAGTACCGTGAATAATAGGGATAGCTAGAATACTGTCTTCAGTAGTCAGACTGAGATCCTTTTTATCTAAGTATGTGTGGGGTTGTTGTGATTTTGGCAAGTAAGACATGTTACTGGTTCAACATCTTTTGTTGATCCTGGAACAATTCTGCCCAAAAACATAGTTCTAAAACCTGTGTGTGTGTGTGTGTGTGCAGTATGTAATTTAAAAAGACAATTTGGTAACACTTTATTTTACATTCCTGTTCCCCATGTGCGTACTATGTACTTATTATAGTAATTACAATAACGTGGTAATAACTTAGGTGCTAAGTCTGAACCTTGATAAATCTATTACATATATAAATATATATGTATATTAGTATTTTTAATATTATTTAAAAAGTACTTTCACATTACTGTAAAGAGGACTATATGATTTAAATGGGCTTATTTATCATGAGAATATTTTAAGAAAATCACAGAGATCCTAAAATCATTGTTTCTTTCTGATTTTTGGGTGAAATATGCCCTTGACGTTCCTCAGTTATTTTCAGACACAAGGGGGCAGACATGCATTCTGCTGTAAAAACTGAATTGTTACATGTCTCCATGGCATATACAGACATACATGATTATTGTGGTTTTGGGGGATGTATTTGTAGAATATGAGTCAATTGGATGCTTGTTGGGCTTGGACTGAAGTCAAACTGTGAGATTATGTGGTTCATGTCCTGTAATCATGTAACTTGCATCCACAAAATTCAGTGTTGACGTCTCCATTGAACACAAACGACGCATACACACGCCTAGGAAAACAGAAGCACATCAAATACATAAACTCATTGTCTCTAGCCATAAACCACCAATGGAGCTAAAACGAACCAGAGAATGCCTTCAATGTCTTATACATATTAAACAATTAAGCTACATATTAATAAGATTTCATTACTAACCAAATCAAGCCAGTAAACCTCAAAATCTTTAATTTCAGATTTCTGGCTGTATTGTTTTATCAACAAGTCTGCAGGTAATGACATCGCTCACATGTTCTCCATCTGGTTGGCACTGATAAGAACTTCCAAAGGGCTTCTGGGTAATAGTCTTCACTGACTTAAAAAGCTGGAACGTAATGTATTCTGGTTGAGATGGCCCTGCCGGCAGCCTGCGTCTCCTGCCCTGAACAATCAGCTGTGAAGTGTGCGGTTGTTAGAGGCAAGCGTCTCTCTGAGACTCATGATTCATACTGCACCCCCATTTCAGAGAGAAAGAAACAAAATGGCTGCTTTCAGGGCCAGAGGGGGAGCCAAAAATCCTCACAGCAAACTGAAAATTGCAGCAGAGGTTGAATGGAAAAATACTGTTTTACGCTTCCAGATTAACCACTTCAATTTAGATATCATGTTGGTTTCTTTTGGAACTGTTTTATGATCAAATATTTGCATACGTGATGAAATGTTGATGTCACTAAAGAACATGTATGTGTCAGACATGTACAGAAATTATGGTAACCAACTACCATTGCAAATAATAATAAAAAAAACATTACATCACAGTAAACATCCAAATGCACTACAGTAATGAGAAATATGCAGAGGCAGTTTTTTTTTTCATACAATGTTTTTGATAGATTCACCCATTTATGTCAATGCATTATTATACATCCAATATACTACTTGCAAGTGTATTCGTGTCTTCTCTGGGTGCATGCTCATGCTCAGAGGCTTGCAGGATGGAAAAAGGACACAACCTCTATTTTCTGGGTCATGAGCTACGGTTTATGCCCCAGGAGTCAACTTCGCAAGGTGCATGATGGGATGCCAGATTGTATAGATATTACATGATGGGAGGCAGGAGGGGGGCGTATATCTGGAATTTTCCAGAAGTCTCAGTAACTTTCCAGACTTCATAGTTGAATTTTGTATAACACTGTAAAGGTGAGCTACTCTTCTACATACCATCCTATAGATTTTAAATTGATAGTTTGTATCACATTTTGGTTATACACACAACAAAATTATATATAATATAGATTTAAATTAACATACTAATTTTGACAGCCCTAATATACATGCGTACATATATCAAAATTATATATATATATATATACATATATAGTCAAGTCATATATATACACATATATACACATATATACACATATAAAAAGTAGTATGGTTAGTATGCAATAACAACAGGAAACTCTTTATATTGGTACATTTTGTGCATGTCGAAAGATTACATTTTATTTTGACATAAACGCGCACATCAACCCGAATTTGTACCCCACTTTATTTATTCGTTCACTAGGCCTAAACACTGTTCGGCTTCATCAATCAGAATTAATTAATTCTTTTTGAAGCAAAAAGTGTCCATGTAAGTGCTAATGTTAATCTAAGGAAAATCACTCTTGACTGAATAACTTTTGTAGATTTAATAAGAATAAGTTCTGCAGCCTATAGACTTACCTGAAAATCTTATAGCAAAGCAAATTTCGTTCTTTTTTTTTTTCATTTTAGCTGGGCAAGTCAAAATCTGAAAAAAAAAAAAAAAACCTTAGCGATGAGCCCTGATATATTAAAAGCGCAGCTAAATGTGACATTTATTACAATAAATTTATGTGAAGATTGTTTTAAGTTCACATAAATTAAAAGTTTGTTATTTTTTTTTACTAATATTAACTTTCAACTATACAGTAATATTGAATGGCTATAATTAATGGCAATAATTAAGAGGAAAAATCCACTTAATAGAGACATTGTCACTATCAGCACTGATATCATTGATACTGCTAGTATGTGCTTACTAAAAAGATGCTATTAAACAAATAAAAAAACGGTCTATGTTGTTTCTACATTGTTTTGGAGATTACAATATAGATTAAAGACTTGAATGTTAGTTTTGATTAATCAACATGAATTACAGAAAAAATGTGATGTGTGTGTGTGTGTGTGTGTTTTTGTGTGTGTGGAAAGCAGTGCTTTACAATCATCAAGACAAAGAAGACTGATGACATATTATGCAAAAAAGCAGCAAAACGCCCCTTTCCACCTCCTCCGACCCAGTTGGCTCCAAGCGCTATGACGAAAAGACAGAACAGACATTCAGCAAAGTACGTACGTAGAGAGGTCTCTCTCAGTCCCCCCTTGCCACTTCTTTTTCTTTTTTTTTAGTCAGACACATTTTCAGATTTTGTTTCTTTCTTCTTTTTTTTTTTTTTTAGAACACGTGCCAAAAATCTCGCCGTGTTTGACCGCCTTGTGTTCTCTCTGAGACAGGGGAAATGACAGGGAAAATTAGAGGACTGAAATTATGTAAACTGCCGTCATTATCAGCTAAAACAGATAAAAGGGGTGCAGGGTGGTAACCAATGGAAACACATTGGTTTATGCCAGTGTACATGGTGCCTTACAATGAGGCGCGATGGGATTTTAGCGGGTTAAGGGCAGTGACTTTCCTGTTTAAGCGCTCCATGATCCTGTTAATGGTCTTCGGAAAGCATAATCGTGTCCTTTGCGAGGAAAAGGGATAAGCAGATGCCATATTCTTTACTTTCTCTATCAGTTTGACCCTTCTGAATAAGCTTGGTTAATGACATGATGATTGGGCTCACCTGTTCAGCCACAAAGCAAACGTCTGCTGTTTGGGTTCAGGAGCACACATGCGAGCACTCTGGCAGCATTGCTCTGTGAACCAATTGGGATACTGAATATAGAAATAAAATTCCATTTTCCTGGAGAATAGAGTGCAACACTCACTACATTGAAAAAGAGCCAGCAAGATCATTGGAGTTGATCAATATCTATAGCCAAATTGTACAAAGAGCTTAGTCTTAAAAAGACAAATTTAGACAAATTATAAATGATTCAACCCACCCTCTTCATCAGAATTTCTTGAAGTAACAGATCAAGTGGTAGACTACTGCAAAGGAAAATTAGGAACACAAGGAACAGCAATTCTTTTGTGCCTACATCAATTAGAGTGTACAACAATCAGCTACGCAACATTTAGCTAGTTTATTTACTTACACATTTGTTGTTTTGTCCGCCTTGTCCGTGTTTTTTCTTTTTCTTATGTTTTATGTTTAAATATTTTAATGGGTTTGTATGCTTTTGTATCTGTGTTTTTATTGGTATGCAGCAGGGTTTTTTTTAACAGTAGAGCGTGTAATTGTGACCACATGACTTTCTTATTTGAGGATAATAAAGTTTGCCTTGACCTTGACAAGTTACACTCTAAATGCCAGTATGAGCAATAGTGACGTTTGCATTAGAACACCATCACTGATTCTACAATTCAAAGTGTAACCTTTTGCTTTCAACTGAAAAGACTGAAATGGATTATTTCTCTAGCATTAATGAGTTTCTAGCATGGATACTATTTCTGTCCATTTTTGTGTTGTTTTCCATTGATCGTGTCATATGCGATTACCTCACAGTGGCGTATCTGCAGGAGGGTGTAGTGAAATATAAACGTTAATCTGGCTGGCTGGCTGTTAGTCGTGCTCAGGCGAGGTGACGCAGACTGCTGAGAGACTAATCAAACCGAGGCAAGAGCTGAGATGAGACGGTGGAATATCCTCCCTCAGGCCTGTGGGAAGCGTGAACCAAGCACAGCCCCCTCACATTCAGAATGTCATTTCTCATGATTTACGCAACATTGTCAGTGGTCCACCAAAAGATAACACCCAAATAGATGTTTTGATTGGATATAATTTTTATTATTGCTAATTAATGGTGTTTTCTAAGACAGAGCATACTTTTACTTTTGCTCATACCCAGAGTTCTGAAATTTGAGTTGTGTGTAACTCGTCCTGCAACGTTTGTGCTACAGACATTAATATGTCAAATTGTGGAGCTTGTTGAGAAGAGGTTTGCAATTACATTTCTGCTCTTGGAGGGCCACTTTCCTGTGAGTTTAGGTCCAAAACACTGTTTGGATTTGAATGTAATGCATATTCTGTGAGGACTGAACTTCGCGACTACAGTATATCAAGTGTAGCGTCAGTTCTAACACGTCAAATTAGTCAAGCTCGCATCAGCTGTCTCTCAGCTGATCCGACGTCAACCTATAGGTATATGATGCCTATCTCTTTATACATACAGACATGGTCAAAATTAATGGCACCCCTGGTAAATATGATCAAAACTGGCTGTAAAAAATAAATCTGCATTGTTTATCCTTTTGATCTTTCATTCAAACAATTTACAAAATTCTAACCTTTCATTGAAGTTACAGAATTGAAAGTGGGGGGTAAATCACATTATTAAAAAAAGTTTTTTTTCTCCAAAACACGTTGGCCACAATTATTGGCACCCTTTGATTAAATACTTTTTGGAATCTACTTTTGTCAAGATAACAGATCTGAGTCTTCTCCTATAATGCCTGATGAGTTTGGAGAACACCTGACAAGAGATCAGAGACCATTCCTCCATACAGACTCTCTCCAGATCCTTCAGATTCCCCGATCCATGTTGGTGCTTCTTCTCTTCAGTTCACTACACTCATCAGGTCAGGGAACTGGGATGATCATGGCAGAAGCTTCATTTTGTGCTCCGTAACACATTTTTGTGTTGATTTTGATGTTTGTTTTGGACCGTTGTCCTGATGGAAGATCCAACCACGGCCCATTATAGGATTTCTAGCAGAAGGCGTCAGGTTTTGATTTTTTATCTCTTTGTATTTGCTAGAATCCATAATACCATGTATCTAAATAAGAAGTCCAGGACCTCCAGCAAATAAATAGGCTGCCAACATTAAAGATCCAATGGTATATTAAATTGTACACATGGGGTACTTTTTTAAGTTTCATCTGACCACAGAACCCAGTGCTGTTTGACCACTGAATATGCTAGAGTTTGTTTTTGGAGGAGCGAGGAGCATTTTACTTGAAACCCTCTCAAACAACATGTGGGGATGTAGGGGTTGTTTGATAATTTTTTTTAGGCTTTTTGACCCCAAGACTCAACTAATCTCTGCAATTCTCCATCTGTGATCCTTGGAGAGTCTTTGGCCACTCAAACCTTCATCCTCACTGTCCATTATAACTTCTTAATTATTGGCCTGATGGTCAAAATGGGGATTTTCAATTCTTTAGCTATTTTCTTACATCCACGTTGTATTTTGTGAAGCTCAACCATCTTTTGATGCACATCAGAATCATGTTCTTTGGTTTTATTCATTGTGATGGATGATAGGATTTGGCCTTTGTGCTTCCTCATATTTAAACTCCTGTGAATCAAGAAGTCATGACTGGACAATTTAATGTTCCTAGTCACCCTGGTGTGCCAACAAAGGTAAATATTAATGGGAATAAACTTCATAGATATTTTTCTCATAACATATTTCTAGGGGTGCCAATAATTATGGCCAGTGTGTTTTGGAGAAAAACATTTATTTCATGTGATTTACCCCCACTTTCAATTCTTTTGCTTCAATGAAAGGTTAGAATTTTGTTAATTTTTTGAATGAAAGATCAAAAAGGATAAAAAATGCAGATTTATTTTTACAGCCAGTTTTGATCATATTTACCAGGGGTGCCATTAATTTTGACCATGACTGTATATCAGCTCCTCCTTTAGTATTTTTGGCAGCTCAGGAGCTCAGGAGCTAATTACCCTCCTCCATCCCCAGCTCCTCCTCTTGCCCAGTCAGGATTTGGCGTTCTGAATTACCCTTTGAATCAGAATAAATTACTCGGATTATGTTGTATTTTAAAATCTTGAATTCATACATGTTGGTTTTGTTCTGTTTTTTTTTTTTTTTTTTTTTTTTTTTTTTTTTTTTTTCAGTTATTGCTGCTCTCCCAGCTCTTATCAATGCTAGGCTGCATGGATGCGCAGGGAGTTATTGCCCAGAACGGAACCAGCGCCAATCCCCAAACTGTATGCTAATTGTCAATCGTATTTGATGATAGTGGTCCTGACAGAAATAGTGTTAAAGTGTGTAGCATGACATCTGCCATGTTGTCATTGTCATGTGACTTTGTCAGTTGTGTTGCTTCAATGCCATTCACAACTCTTCGTTGGCGTCATGGGATATTGTCCATCAGATGCACACTTCAGAATCTCAGGGGAAGTAGCAAGCCATTCAGGTACTTTTCGGCTGCTGTGTAATGAATACAGTTGTATGCAACTATTGTTTCTCATACTTTTTGTCACCCACTATATAGGCATAATCAGATTCAGCGCTAGTAACACTGAAGACCTTGCTTCATTCGTTCAGGTGTTTAAATACAGCCTAAACTGTGAGTGATCCTGCCAATGTTTTCATGGGCAACATTGACCATTTGTTTTATTTATCTAATAAATTGTTACTGTACTACTGGAGTTAGTCATATTGCCAGTATTCATAAGGCTGGAGTGAGCTCATCCTTCTAGTGGATTAATATGGATTAAGTGTAATGCAACTCTGAAGGTTTGTGGAGCCATTTACACTCACTGTCAAGCGCCTCCGTCTGACATATAATGTCACCTCCAGCTATCCACTTAGTTGTCAGGTCAGTAGAAATGCAAAACCAGTGGTTATGAAACGAGCATAACTTTTTTTGGACATGGCTTATGACGTTTTTCTGTTATAAATTATATTTAAAAGTCAATTTTGAGAGCTCTGGTCCAAATTCACAATGACTTAGGTTTAGTTATAGCACAGGAGGCCTACCTTTCAGCAGATTTAGCTCTAGCTGAAATGAAAGACACTTGAACCATGCTAAGGTCGTCAGGATCACTAGAAACTTCCAGGCAGGAGTTATTCTAAAATTTTGCTGGCAAAAAAAAGTAAAGCATGTATAGTCTTGTTTATGCACTGTTTTCTTCCTTAAGCTGGACGTTTATTCAAATGGCACTTGATGTTTGATCAAATCATTAAAGCAATGAATAACCATTTCCTGAGGAAACTGAAGTTCAATTAATATGTAGATTAAATGTAGAATTAATTTTGTACATCAAACATGTCTATACATTTAGATTCAATCAGAGGCACTGCATAATGACTTCAATCAAACCAGATCAAATGAAGTAAAATTGTACAGCCTTTGTTAACCAGCCTCAAAATTGAAGGACATACTAAATGTGTGTTTTCTTCCTTTCTAGTGACGTACATCCGAGTGAAATGGATTATCAAAAAAGGACGGGGACTTTAGTTTATGCATCAGTTGTTAATTGGATGGAGGCAAGATCTAAATGCGAGCTTGACATTGAATCTAAAAAAGGGGCAGGGTTTAAGCAGATGAATGGATTGGAGAAGTCTGGGGTACATCAGTGAGAAATCTTGACAGTTATGGTTAAAATTGTATGGCCAAATTTAGTTTCTAACTGATTTATTTTCTTCTTGCATAGATGAATCATTGACAAAAAGATCATCAGATGCTTTTAAGAAAATAGATCTTGGAGAGTTTCCATGACTGTACGTGCATTTTAGACTATGGTTGTGTGTGGCATTGCTGCCACATACATATTATTTTTCCCTCAATTATGTTGTAATAACGAGATCTTATGTCGTAATAACGAGATCTTATGTTATTTAACGACAGTATTTTCTCGTAATAACGAGATCTTATGTCGATTAAGCGACATATTTTCTCGTAATAACGAGTACTTATGTCGTTTAAACAACATATTTTCTCGTAATAACGAGATCTTATGTCGTTAAAACAACATACTTTTCTCGTTATAACGACATAATATCTCGTTTTAATGACATAAATATCTCGTTTTAACAACATAAATATCTCATTATAGCAACATAAATATGTGGTATTTGGACATAATAAGGGGACGTTGTAATATGCATTAAGCTACATTTAGCGTTCTTATAATGAGTTTCTATTTGAGGAAAATGCTTAACGCTTTGCGTTCATATTCTGGACGTAGCTATCTGATTTTTGTAGTATACTTTATTATGATTTTAGTATTAATAATGCACACACTTATCCGTGAACTTAATAAATGTATGTTTTTATTAGGCTACTATATCCACAAACAAATTGCTTTCAGTTGTGTGCAAAATTCAGAATTTAACGAATGTGCAGCGATTTGTACAAATAGAGACTGTTTGTGTATAAAATAGCCTACATTTGTTTTATTTTGTATTAGTGATAATTTGCGCATCCTTTTATTGGGACATTCTAAAACACTTAATATTAATAAAAGGCTTAATGTGGCTTACTGTACTAAGACAGTAATATTAAAAGACCGATCTCAGTAAACATCATATTAATAAGCTATACTTTGTGTTGTGCAAAAAAAAAAATATATCATGAGCACAGAATAAATGCAATGCGTTACATTAGCCTACACGTTAAGTATTTTCCTTCCATAGAAAACTGTTATTAGAAAAGGCTTAACGTGGCTTAATGTTTCTAAGACAGTAATATTCAAAGACCAAACTCGTAAATCATCATATTAATAAGCCAGTGCAAAAAAATAAATGAGCCCAGATGAATGCAACAGCGTTTAATTACACGTTAAGCTTTTTCCTACCATTAGAAAACCGCTATTAAAAAGCTTAACATAGTGGCTAGCTTATTAATATGATGTTTACTGAGTTTGATCTTTTAATATTAATGTCTTAGTACAGTAAGCCACGTTAAGCCTTTTAATGTTAAGCGTTTTAGAATGTCCCAACATAACTACAATGCGTTCTTTAATTCCCAGTCTTGAAATGAATACAAACCTTAACATACAGTGTTCAAACCACAGTAAATAATCATACTAATAAAGTATATGTACAAATCTGCTGAGCTCAGAATATAAACTTGCATATGTATAAAACGGCAAATTGCCGTCAAATGAGTATCTCAATAAATGGACGCGCAAATTACTCACTAATACAAAATAAAACAAATGTATTACACAAACAGTCTCTATTTGTACAAATCACTGCACATTCGTTAAATTCTGAATTTTGCACACATAACTGAAAGCAATTTGTTTGTGGATATAGTAGCCTAATGAAAACATACATTAATCAAGTTCATGGATAATTGTGCGTGCCTTATTAATACTAAAATCATAATAAAGTATACTACAAAAATCAGATAGCTAATATAAATTTAAAGCGTTTAATTTTCCTCCCTTAGAAACTCATTATAAAAACTCTAAATGTAGCTTAATGCATATTATAATGTCCCCTTATTATGTCGAAATAACAAGATATTTATGTCGAAATAACAAGATATTTATGTCGATTATAACAGAGATATTTATGTCGTTAAAGCGAGATTTTTATGTTGTTCAAACAACATATTTATGTCGTTAAAATGAGATATTATGTCGATATAACGAGAAAAGTATTTTGTTTTAACGAGAAAAAAACTTTAACTTTTGACCACTTCTGTCCTGATTTCTTCAAGGGGATCACCTATGTATGTGTTTTTTTTTTTTTTTTTTGATCTTTCGATTTAATGGATTAAATAAGCTCACGCAATTTACATATGGATGTGACTGGAAACAACATGAAAAAAATGCAGAGAGCAGCAGCTTTTGTTTCTGCTCTGACAGCAGCAAGAACAGGCACACGCTGTGAGTGTGTGTCAGAAATCAGGAATGGTGAGAGAACATTGTGCTTGGTATGTTTTTAGACTTAAAACCACACTTGGGTCTTCAGCAAAGTTTCAATCCTTTCTGGCTAGTGTGCATCTCATTATGTTTATGCGTTAGGTCAGTAGGCGGAGCCAGAGAGAAGGCGGTCTTTTGTGGCTGTTCGAACACATTCAACCACATGAAGCATTTACACTACGAAAGCAATCCGGTCAAATGCGTTTTCGACTACCTCTGGAAAAGGTCAAAAGTCAACATGGCATCATGATTTTTGTATAAACAAAGGATGCTAAAGGATGAGAATGGGCTGACATACACGCGGATCACACTCAGACATTTACACGGCGTAGACATACACGCATACATGCAGATAGCTAAAAATGCGTATAGATAACACGCCACTTGACTTGAAAGTGGCATGTTACCTATACCGCATTTTGAGCTATCTGCGTGTATGCGTGTATGTCTACGCCGTTAATGTCCGAGTAATTCGCGTGATGTAAGCCCGTTCTCATCCTTTACGTCACATAGAACGCTATATGACAAAACGGCGCTATACTACGCACATGGCACCCTTTATTGTTAATATATATATTATAATATATAAACCCAAGGCATCATAAATCCTTTAGCGTAATATAGAGACTACCCTACCCTACCCCACACCTAAACCTACCCAGCACAGCGCGTGTTATATTAACGCGATAACGGGTACCATGTGCGCAGTATAGCGCCGTTTTGTCATATAGCGTCACCTATATGACGCTAAAGGATGAGAATGCGTTGTGTATGTACACGCCGTTAAATGTCCGAGCAAAACGAAGCCCAAGATGCAGATCTACATCTGGGGAGCGAAATTATTTTTTTCCTAGGATGGTACGGGAAGACTCATAAATGGGATTAACCCCAGTGACGGTTGGTTTAGGGACGGGATTGGGGTAGGTCATAGATTTATATATACAGTAATGTAACGTTAAGTCATGGCGTTCATAAACACGCTGAAAATCGATTATGCGTGTTGATAGCACGCCAAAAATGGAAATACGAATTGGTGTGTCATACATACGCCATTTCATGAGATCAGTCTGCAAAAGTGGCCAAGCTCAAAACGCATTAGACCCCGTTTAAACTTGTAAACTAAATTAAGCATCATCTACTTGTGATCCGATCCAACCAAAACGCATCTTAATACCAGGTGTAAACAGGGCCATAGATTAGACAATGAGGTGAAATCACTTTACTATAAAATATTCACACCAGTTCTTTTGTGAGATGTGGTTAACACCTGCTTTTAATTATCAAACATTTGCAAAATTATGCTTTAGTAGCAAGAAAACACTAATATCTAGAGAAAGTAAAGAAACAGAACTCTGTCGGCAGAAATCTGAAAGGAATGGTATGATATTGGTGGTCAAATTTATCTACTTTTGTGATTATGGATCTTATAAACCAATACATCTGCTATCTCCAGTGGCAGCTGGTGAGTCACGCTCCAGTAGCCCCTCACAATGGTGAGCAGATTTAGCAGTGCTCCAGCAGGAACACATTCATCTCACGTCCTCCTGCACGACAATGGCCTCATCATTGGCCACATCAGTCTATTGATGCATGCCTGCAACCTTCAGAGCCCATCAAACCTGCCAAGAGAATCTATGGCTTTTCACAAATATTTTCCAAACACACTGTCTCTCTCTCTATCATAGCAGAATTAAAAAAAGTATAATTAGTATATATATATTTTTTTTTTGAATTCAGAATTTACTGTAGAAATAAAATTTCAGGTGAATGTCTTTGTTTATTAACAGCATCATAATAAAGGCTGTTTCAGTTGATTAGCATATTTATTTTTAATTTATTTTTTTTGTTTATTTATTAGGGACCATGCATATTAATGAACATAACAATACACCATGTATACACTAAAATACACTAAAATAAATATTACAGAATTAGTAAAAATAACTACTTTTTCATCTGCACCTGCACTTATAGTTCATATGTAGTTGCGGAGGCCAGCATAGTATGTGCAAGGAAACCTCCTGGCCTCAAGAGGTGAGCGAGAGGCTGCAGTCTGTAGCGTCTTTATTAGCGCTCCCACCTCCCACAGTAGTGACATTGGTTTAAATCCTACTCTGAGCTGGTGCAAGCAACAGACACATTGGTGCCGTGACCCAGATGCGAGTGAGGTTTAGGGGGGTGAGTGTAACGAAGGCCAGCAATTAAAGAGCTGTGCAAGTAAACCTCACTTCCTTTGCCTCAAGAGGTGCACTAGCATCTATAACATCCTTGTTAGTGTGCCCCCTCCCAAGTTGGTGGCTCACTTACATAAGCAGGGCTTAAAGTATTCCGGCACCGTGCCGGATCTCTAAAAATTGTGAACTTGCATTCGGTTTAATATTTTCGAGTCAATTGATTTCACCTACCAATCAAATGAGAGGAACGCAGCTCTAACAAGTTACTAGCCTATCAGAAGCAGAGAAGGGCAGGTCCAAGCGACACAAGTGTGATAGATTGAGATCCATGTGTCACGTCGTCGGTGAAAGCATGGAGTGAAAGTTCATAAAGCCCGGGTATGATGTCTTACCCATGGGTGTAATTTCCTATGCGGACATGACCCCCCTCCCCAAAATTTGTTTGTTGTGAACCCATCTAATCTTTCAATTGACTGCCGGAGCATGTAAACAGTAGCTCACCTTGCTCCAGCGTCAGCTGTCCTGGCATCCCTCCCCTACTCCACCAACATAATTTAGGGATCTTGCTTTCAGACTCATCTTCCAAGCATTAGTAATCCCATTGTGGGGTATGTCTAGCTCGAGTTGAAGCATGCTTCCTCCACTGTTGACAGCAAGCCACATACGTTTAACCTTAATAGCTTATAGTTTAAATGGGCAAACAAATTGGTGAAATGTAAAGTAAATGGAATATATAAATCTCCTGCTTCTCGGATGTTTCTCCTGCCAAAACATCCAACCTGATCTAACGGGAAAACATAACTATATATCAAGTTGGTGACTTTGTATGAATTTGTACAATGTGAATCATACAAAAATGTACAATTATAAAAAAAAAGAAAAAAAAAAAGGTTACACTTTATTTCGAATAGTCACTTTAGACATTCTACTAACTATAAGTAACTTTTCAACTACATGTTAACTAAGTGTCATTAGGGTATTAGTAGGCTGTAGTAGACTGTCAGTAGACTGTTAGGTTAGGGTTAGGTGTTAGGGTTCAGGTTCAGGAGAACAAGTTGACTTGTAGTTGCTAAGTTACTGAGGCCCTGTTAACACGAGAACGATCGCGGGTGAAAACGTAAAAATATTTTATCGGATATGCCTTTCGTTCACACGGCGACGGCGTTTAGAGGCTTAAAAATGCAAAAAGTGAAACCACCCTCCAGAGTGGAAATCTTAAAAACGCTCCACCGCCGTGTTCCCGTGTAAACGGTAAAAACGCAAAAGTCTGCTTGACAGTGAAGGTTGTACACAGGCGCGTGGACTTAGTGTTGTTGTAGTATGCACTCCTAGCCGCATGGAGTGCATACTACATTGAATTTCACACACTTTTGCGTCACCATTTGCACGCGAATTTCCCACACAAAACGCTCGTCTAAAAGCAGAATAAAAATTGATGACTCAACGCCACTTTTGCGTTTTCTCTTCAGAATCGTTTCCGTGTAAACATAGCCTTAGAGTCAGTTGAATGTCTGTTGGGGGACCAACAAAATAAAGTGTTAGCAGATATTAAGCTGACAGTCTACTAATACTCTAATGATAGTTAGTTGACATGTAGTGGCAAAGTTACTTATAGTTAGTTGAATGTCTAAAGTGGACTATCAAAATAAAGTGTTATCAAAAAAAAAAAAAAAAAAAATATATGAAGCATTAAGCATAGGCCCACCGCAAAAAATACCCCTCCCTGGGGCGGATAAGCATATCATGAAAAAACATGAATGAATGTACAAATTCGTACGAATAAGCCACCAATTTGCCAAAATGTAAAATAGTTAGAAATTGCCATGAGTTTCAGAGGAGATCCCAAAAATCTCAAACTGTGTTCGGATTTGCAATCAATTGTCGGAGATCTCAACCATTTCTCATCAAATTCTCCCATGACCTATTATCTGAACTATGCTATCCATTTTTTTAAAGCTCTAGATTATTTCTGTGTATGTCAAGTATCGTTTTATTTGTGCCCTTTTTTCATTTTTGGAGAAACATCGTGGAGCAAATTTAAACACTGATAAAAACAAATAAAACACTGAACTGCAAGAAGTATCTTGTGAAATGCAAGAATGAGCAATGTTTCAAAATGCATGTTTTTTTAAAAAAATTTTTTTGACTTGCTGTCCTTCTTTCCCAATAGGTAAACTTCTTATACATTCGCAGCGATCTGACATTTTATGATGGAGAATGTTCTGAATGACAGCTATTATGATGATTATCTGGTCGTGAGTCCAGTGTGTGGGCTTAGATGCTTTCTCCCACAGAAGCCACTTCACTTTGGATGAGATAATTGTGCTAAAAGCAACCACACATATCCAAATCGCTCAGTGCAGAACTGTCCAACCATGTCTGGAGACAGCTGCATTCACCTCTGGTAAGAGCAACACTCTACTTTCTACCATAGATCCACTAGATTTGATTTCTTTCCAGGAATCCATCATTTCAGTCTTCATAAACTGTTACTCTGGCAAAACATTGATCATCTTCACCATCACTGTTTGCACCAAAATTTTCTATTAATGTCAGTCAGAACTGTATTCTTGCTAGCGTATAGACACTAGAATAATTGATTGTTCAACAGGGTCAAGTGTATTTTTTTTAATTGTTTCCTGGAAGTTTTTTGTATTATTGTTCAGATGTTGCTCTTGCATAGATGGATAATAGAATGGAAACCTTAATTGAAGTTCATCTCAGATGTTTCTTCTAATTTTTATTTGGAGAAATGCAAATAGTTTAGAGATCCAAATTAATTGACACATTTGGTCTTGAAGAAATACCTTGAGAAATGTTTAAGGGCATTTCTGAATACATTTTGCGATAGTGTTTGTTTTTTTTGTGGTTTCACAACCCCAAGAAGTTCCATTTGAAAATGATTGAAATGATTAGAAGCAAAATTAAATCGTAACTAAAACTGAATCGTAACTCACTGAAATAAGCAATTCAAGTCTTAAAGGCTTGCTATTATTATTGCTCATACTTGTAGTTAGTGAAATGAACAGACCCCGATACCTAACTTTTGTGATACAGACATAAATGATATCTCAAATCATTTGGCTCACTGACGAGAGGTGTGTATATACGAATTTTTGTAACGATTTAAAAATGCAACCACAAAGTGGCATGCTAAATCTCCCTCAGAACAACTTAGCAATGTCTTGGCAGTTACTGACTTTCAGCTACTGACTTTTCAAGTGCCATCATTTTTTTTTCAGCTGTTTTAGTTATTTTGTTCTAAATTTTCTTTATTTAAATTTAGAATTATTTTCTCAAAAAAAAAAAAAAAAATCCTACACTCCACCCAACCAACCAAATTTTTAACTCAATGGTTGTGTTTGCCCATATTAGACTCAAAACCCAGCATTCTTTTTTAGAATTTGGATAAAAAGAGCATTGAAATTTACACATTGGAAGATCACTAAAAGTCAAATCTGTACTTCTTGATGAGTAAATTAACCTTGGGTGGCCCATCAGTGGTGGGGGATTTGATGAATTTGACATACTTGTCACCCTGAGGCAAAGCCATTTGAATCAACACCTGCCTCACAACAGCCCAGACTCAGGCATTGTGATTGTTTCCATACACACTTGTGTAAATACACTGAATCTCCAGCTGTGATGCACTGATTGTGGATAGAAGCAAAGAAAAAAAGAGAAATATGAAGAGACAGCTGTGTGTCTTCTGTCGTTAAAGCTAATAGTGTACACAAATAATGAGTTAAGGATCACATTTCCCTTATGTATAAATACCTACTGATTTTTCATAATCAAAATTGCAATCCATGTATTGTTTATTGAAAATGAAGTATGACATTGGCCATTCCTGTTATGTAGTTCCTCTGGAATTCTGTAGCTTTATGCTTGCATTGCAATTTAAGGAAACATTTCTATAAAAGGGTAAACTTACACTGTGGTAGGAAAAATTATGATTGATTTATATAATATCAAGATTTTTTTTTGATACGTATATTATACCTACATGATAGGGACATAAAAATGTCCTCCTTATAAGGAATGAGCTCAATATTGTATCTTCATAATCATGAGCATCTTGCATTAGGCATCTGTCAGCATGGCCTTTTTTCTCATTATGATCTTCATTGTCATGTAAGGAAATGGCAAGCATAAAATGTCAAACAGTGAGTGAATAATGTTCTGAGTGGGATGATGCACCACAAATCTAAGTAGGGCATATGCCTAAAGCATCAGCACACAGTCTAATAGATAATGTAAAATGTATGTTCCCTGGTACTGTTCAATTACAGATTTTAATTCATCTCCATAACCTGCTTTGAATGGGTTTTGCTGATAATTTCACGCATTTGATGATGTAACCTGCGAAATCCTTTTAATTACAGAAGACAAAGGATCACCAATAGATTTATGTCACTGATTCATTGCAGAATAGATAAACACTGCTGGGCTGCTTAATGTTTGGTAACCAGTCGGTAGCTCTGTCTTTATGGTCTCACTAACAGCTTGTTATAGCCAACCATCACATTATTGGGGCAGCTCTAAGGGGCTGTTTACATTGCACACTAAAACAAAAGAAATTGAATGGCTTTTCCCCATTCATTTACACGAACAACAGCGTTTTCAGGGGCCTGAAAATGCAAGCTTTGAAAACAATACCATTATAGTTTCTGTGTAAACTACAAAAACACAAATTTGTGAAAATGGTGACAGTCATGCACATGCTTATTACATTTTTCAATTCCCTTTTTAGTACATTGTTGTTGTGTAAACGCCTCCTTAGACTGACACTGTGTCTACTGAGGAGACCAGTGTCATGTCACGCTGCACCCCAATAGCTAGAAGCTGTCTACACTGGACGCGACACAGCAACCATTGCAAATCCAGTTGCAGAATCTTTAGAAGTTGCGAGAGTGCTTGGAATAACGTCGAAATGGGAAAAAAAAAAAAATTACTGTTGCAAATTTGTCACATGGCATCATGACGCTGCATCCAGTGTTGACAGAATCACTATTTATAAATGGGTTCTATTTGCTTTTGTTGCATCACATAATGCCACTTGCATCTGATGTAGACCCTTTGCTAGACTCAGTGCAGTTTTTACCTTTTTCAAGGTCGTAATAAAAATGATTCTTTGTGACCAAAATATAAGTATCCGTGTGAAGTAGGAATGCAATCTGGACATACTTGATCTGCCATGCCATCAGTACATATGGCATTAGCTGCATAATGTTTTCCTGCCGTTTACGACTAACTTCCTTTGGCCTCATTCTAAAATAGTAAAGTGTTCATCAGATTGTTCTTCAGAATCTTACTGTTGGGCGAATACTGTGTATTAAGGCTACTTATTTGACATAGTTTTTCATATACTAGAAAGCATATTCGGACAAAGCGATGGAGACTTGGTGTTGGGCTTCTTTTTTTATTTTTTATTTACTTACCCATCTATGACTTAACATATTCTAGCAACCACCCAGAAAACCCACAACAACCACATAACTATTGTCTAAAAACATTCAGAACAACCGTACAGCAACATGGTTTTGATTACATGTAATAATAGTTTTTTGGTAGATTGATTTCCATTTGTACAACCACAGTTTTACAACAAATACCATGCATTGTTAAACTGTGGTTAGTGTAGCAAAAATAAAAGCTTTATCATAAAGTTCTGCCAGGAAGACTTAATTACTACGTCATTATTCCCTTTACATTTACCCAATCATGTCCTTATGCTCACGTATAAAAGATCGGGTACTTACTCATGTTTGAGTTCGGCAGATACCGACGCGACAACACCCTCCACCATCTCCACCACCACCAGGATGGTCCCGTCCATAACCCCCGGGGCAACATGACATCAAGACTTTTGTGCAAACATACATGCCACTTTCAAGTCAAGTGGCGTGTTATCTATATGCATTTTGAGCTATGCTTGTATGCTTGTATGTCTACGCCGTTAAATGTCCGAACGAAACAAAGCAAAATGTAGATCTACATCTGGGGAGCGATATTTTTTTCCTAGGATGGTAGGGGAAGACTCATAAATGGTATTAACCCCATTGACGGGTAGGTTTAGGAACGGGGTTGGGGTAGGTCATATATTTATATATACAGTAATGTAACGTTAAAGAGCCCCAATCATAGCATTTGAAATGTTCCTTTTTTTGTTTTGGGAGTTCCCAAAAACAGTTTAATGTGCATGCAAGGATAAAAAACACTTTATTTGTCTTATAATATCCATTTATTTATACCTGATTTGCTTAACGACTCCCAAATGATTCGTTCAACGATTCATTTTCACAAACACCTCCTTTGAGTGATGCGAATCTGCGGCGATTGGTCAAATGACCCAGTCAGTTGTTATTGGTAAACCGCAGGACAGAGATTGTCGGCAACGGAATGCCATCACCATTAATGGATTATAGCTTGTCAAGTGTTTAAAATTGTATACAGTGCATGAACAAATATCTCAGAAAAAGTGCACTTTCCACAGGGTCCCTTACTCGTGTCTCCGTCAAGAGCAAGCTTTCCCAGCGAAACTCACATTGCGCGGCTTTTGAGGGGCAGTGCTTATTATATAGAGCGAAGTCATATTTGGCTAAGTCGTTTCAGAGGTAATTGCCATTTTTCAGTGAATGTCTGGTGCATATCAAAAACAAAACTAACTTTACCCCACTTAGAAGCTGCGTGGAGTGTACACAACACACAAAACACAATACAACTATATTGTGCATGCTACAGAAAACATAACAGCAAACATTATTCGTAATACTTACAGATTGTGATTCGGAGGAGGACGAACATGATCCACATACACTGGATACTGAGCCCTCCTTTGGGAACAACTGGCTTGCAAATCCACATTTGAAGTCATTTATGTTTTTGAAATGATTCGTCGTCATTAAAATGATGAGAACACAAGGTTCGGGCTATACTGTTGTGGTATCATTGCAAATATGAACTCTAACCACTGATTCTTCAAATGCTCGTCCCTGGGCAATGAAAAAGTGGCTGAACTGTCTTTGCAATGTAGAACACAGCGTCTTCTCAACATAAAGCTGAAGTATTTGAATGTGTTTACACTTCCGTCTGCACGCGCAGTTGTTAGGAGTGGCCAATGAGCTAATTTTTCGTATCTACGTCACTACGAAACAGCTAATGACTCGTTTAAAAAACAATTCATTTCATAGACTCAGAGTTGACTCTCACTTTTGAAAGACAATAACTTTATATACAGTGCACTTTCAGATATAAATCTTTGCAGGATGTTTCCATTCCCTTAGAACTATAGTCCACACTACATGAACAGTCATTTTCAAAAATACATGATAGGTGCTCTTTAAGTCACCGCATTCATAAACACTCTGAAAAGCACTTATGCGTGTTGATAGCTCGCCAAAAATGGAAATACAAATTGGCGTGTCATACATACGCCATTTCCTGAGATCAGTCTGCCTGGGGGGTTAGCTGACCCCTGCCTTTGCTTCAGGCAGTATATGCAGATCCGCTACCCTCAGATTATGAACAACGGATGGGGCCTACACCAAACAGCTTTATAAATTATTGCTGGCTGGGCTGTCAATAAATTAATGCTTGTTACATCCCTATATCTGTCGAGTCTTTCTGGTAGAACCATTTGTAGTTACCATGGTTTAACTCTAATAACCATGTTTATTTTATTTGTAGTAAAACCATGGTTAATTTTCTTAAGGAACACCTTAACATTTTTGTTCTGGCTTGCACAGTACCTTTTGATGGTTAAATCATATTTGTTGATAGTTAAATCATAACCACCATAAAAAGGGACTGGTGCTTCATTAAGACTGTACATATCTGCTTGAATAGAAGTAAAAAGCAGGTAATCTCTGTCTGGCTCTCTGTCTGAATTGGGGGGCTGGTCTTGGTACAGAGTTTCAGTCCAAGTAGATTGTGGGCCCAGTGCCCACACTAATCATGGGGTCATTATGGCCGCTGCTGTGTCTCCGCCTGTGGGTTGGACTGCACCATTTGTAACCCAACAGAGCAGGAAATTTGGCACTTTAGCTGTGGTAACTCAAGCCTGTGAGATCCAGTTGAGGGAGCACCACTTAAAGAGGCTGATCAAATTGGGCCCCTTTAGAAATGAAGGCCGTCAGAGGCCAGGGAGACCTTAAGAGGGGGCTGGGACGTGTCACCGTGATGCATGACAAGGGGCCTCCTCGTGGGTCGGGACGTGGACGACTTCATACAGAGTTATTGATTGCCTGTGGTCCTCCCATCGGCTTGTGATTGATGGTCCTCTTTCTAGAGGTTGAAATATCAGTCCTGGCTTCTCCTCACTGCTTCGAATTATGATGTTTGCCTGGGCTAGTCATATGAGAGAAAGTACTAAAGAGAGAGAGTGCGAAGGAAAGAAAGAGACAGGGAGGGTAAAGCGAGATGATCAAGGTGCACAGGAAGAGGTAGCGGCATCCTCTGTTGGAGTCTTCCTGGGTTGCACACGGCAAGTGTACTGCATGGCATCTGGCGTCTCGTTCAGTGTGAAAATTTAACCACGTGTAGGAAGGGACCTAATGAACACTACGGGAGATTCATTGCAAACCAAGAGAAACAGAGAAGCAGCCTTGAAAATTTCAGTTTTTTCGCAGCTCTTCAGATATAATACTCTATCTCTGCAGGCCACACAGATAAACACACACATATAGAGGTTGGGCAGCAACCCCTTCTGGTAAGTGTTGTCCCCAGTGATGTGTGAAAAACTGCTGAAATTGATTGACAGAGAAGATGATGCTTGTCAGTGCTGGCCAATAATTGGATGTTATAATGGGAGTTGAATGCTGTAACTTACTGGACACCCAGTCAAGCAAAGAGAGGATGCTACAGAAAGATTTTAAGTCAGTTTTGATTGATGCAGAAAAGGGTAGAATGGATTGATGGCTTGCATTTGTATGTGGCATGCAACAACTCATTGAACTGATATGTCTAAATTGGGTCTTAGTAACACCTTAGGTTCAGCAGAGAATGGTCTTGAAAGTTATTGAGGTGGCTCTTATATGCATCACAATAAATGTGGTTTTCTAAATCAATGGATGATAAAAAGTTCATTGTGGAACTTAAGAATGTTCTCCAAAAATACCAGGCTTTAAAACCCTAAAATTAACAGATGGTAAAATATTCTGTGGAAAAAAATGAACTCAAGAACCTTCTGTATAAATGTGCAACAAGAGTAAATCCCATATTAAATTCATGATATCCTTTGTAATCACAGTGACAGTGACTAAAGAAATATCAAAGTTGATGACTTCCATAAAACTGCTAGGTCTTTCATTTACACTGGCTTCCTGTTGAAAATTGAGTAGAGTACAAAATTCAGCTTCTCATTTTTAAAGCTCTTTACAATCTTGCATTTTCATATCTCTCCGAACTTGCTTCATATTTACACCCCCAAGCGTACTCCTAGATCTTCTTCATCTGTTTCCCTTGTTCGTATAGACACTATGGGGTCCAGGCGTTCAGCTGTGGTGTTCTTCCTCTCTGGAATTCTCTCCCACAATTTATATGAAAAAGTGATTGACTGATTACATTTAAATCACATTTTAAAACTTACAGTATCTGTTTAAATTAGATTTTTTCTGATAAATTTTAAATTTTAAGCTGTTGTTGGTTGAATTACTGTCTTGTTTTATGACTATCACTCAACTGCACCACCACCTTGGGCCCTATTTTAACTATCTGAAACGCAAGTGTCAAAGCGCAAAGCGCAATTAACTTTGTGGGCGGATCCCGGCGCTGTTGCTATTTTCCCGGCGGGATAAATGCCTCTTGCGCCTGGCGTAAATCTAAAAGGGGTTGGTCTGGAGTAGCTTCATTATTCATAGGTGTGGTTTGGGCATAACGGAAATAAACCAATAAGAGCGTCATATCACATTCCCTTTAAGAGCATGATGAACGAGATGCGCTTGTTCCGTGGCGCAATTCTATTTTAACGGCGCATTTACCAGGCGCGCTTCAGCATCGGTTCACAGCCGAGTAGAACGATGTTCTCGTCAGGGCCGTAAAAGAAAGAGAAGGGACACTGGGTATGGGACAAACCCACCCAAATTAGCTTCGGGTTAAACATGCATATAATAATTTGGGTAAATGTGTAAGCTTTATGCCTGTTTTTCCCATCATCATGGACACAACAATGATTTCCCTCATGTTTATATATTTTTCCGTATAATAATGTATCATTTGCAAAAAGTAAAATGCATCTGTGTTGATGAAAGAATCATCTACAGTGTATCCGCGTTGTTCACACTCTGTATTATGGCCAAGCATGCACGCTTAAAATAGCATCTGAATGTACGCGCAACGCGCCACTGACTTTAGACCAGGTTTTTTCTGGTCATCGGCGCAATTGTTTTCTGGAACTGCAAAATAGCACCAGGGATTGTTTGCGCCGACACACGCCTCCTTTTTGCGCCAACCCGCCCAGGAAGCGCAAGTTCATTTGTTAGTTTACCGACGTGCCGTCTGTGGAGGAAAAAGCCCGCTTTGCACGAGTGCAAAATAGGAATGATAAATGCGTCAGTGTATAAAGTCATTTGCGGGTGCAAGATAGAGCCCCTTGAGTGTTTTGAAAGGCACATTTAAATAAAATGTATTATTATTATAAATACATCATAACTACACATCTGGTAGTTACTAAACCATGGTTGGAATTTGTTATGTCAAATGTGATAATATTTTCCAATTTTATGGATGTTGCCATCTTTAATTTTTGGGTGAACTTTCCTTTTAAGCACAAGTGGCCATGTGTACTTTTTGTGTACTACTGTCACTTTAAAGGGCGGGACACACCGAGCCGAATATCAGACGCGTGTTATTCGCCAGTGTTATTCGCCAGTGTTATTCCTCAGCGATTTTCAACATGTTTTTTTGTGTTCACACCCAAGCGACTTTCACTGGCGGTGAGCCGATTGAACATGCGAATTCATTCCCTGACATTAGATGGCGCTTAATGTAAAACAGAAATACCACGGTACACATGTATATGAAAGATAATTAAGTGAAATGAAACTCATTGGGCCCATTTGAAAATCAAATGGGCCCATTTGCTCTGCAATACCACTCCATAACAGTTCTCTTTTATCAAGATTTTTGTAGTCGCTGTCAAGTTTGTCATATAGTTTTTTTATGTTCCGACACCAACCCGGAGACCAGCAGCTCTACAGTCATCTTGTCTTGCCTTGCATCTTCTTCATCTTATTTATTCCCGGCAGTGTAGATGCTACTTGCCGTATATCTTCTTTGCCTTTACGTATGCTCGACAAGACCATTTTACTGTAACTTCAGAAGCTCCAGATACGTGAGCAAAAGCGCCAATTTCAGTGGTCGGATAGTTTTTGACCTGGCACATCAAACCAAAAAAACAAACCCAAGGCGGGGTTTTTATTTTTATTTATTTTATTATTTTTTTTTAAATTATGCTTTTACGCATGGACGAACCAAGGCAGATTGGCATCAAGCACGTCAGAAACCACCAGATGAAATCGAAAGCCCCTGAAGATTGAAATAGTGTGGCAGGCTATGCAATACTGAGTTCCCTACTCTCAGGGAATCAAGGTTTATTTAAGCCTAATTCATCCTACATAATTTTAAAACATCGGGCTGGACTGTGCGGTTCACACTACATGACCTGTTCATTGTGAAATCTTTGAAATCTCTGTGAAAGGAGTGTTCAAGTTATTGAGCTGTTCACACCACACAACACAACGTGATTGATCCACAACAGCAGGTAATGCACTACATGTGTTGTTGACAACTGTGTCACCCAACGATTCTATCTTGACTACAAACCACATTTTGTCATGAAAAATCATGCGATAAAATGAACACGGAAATGATGCGAAACAGCACGCGCGCCAATCCCAGTGAAGAAGATGAAAAACACAACGCACGAATATGGACGTTTTAGGACAGAAACTAGTGCTGCAAACTGTTTGCAAGATGATTTGTTCTGTAAAAAAACACAAATAAAGAATAAGATTTACCCGATGACCTCACCCCATGTCTTGCTCTGTTTAGCTGTAGTTTATGACATCACGTGAGGTCACCGAAGCACACAAACAGCTGTTCTGACTGCCTGTTCTGACTGTGCCTCTGCCCTGCCGAACACACTCCAGATGCAATGGATAGTCTGAGGGTTGAGAGACCATTCCCCGGAATGGTCCACACCAAGATTCTGGATTCCCGGGACATGAGGGAGCGCAGGTTGCCTTGTGCCCAAATGAGGAGTTTTTTATCCATGACACACAGGTTGCCTGACCTGAGGACACCCTGGTGATTTATGTAGGACACCACCGACATGTTTTCCTTTCAGACTAAGACGTGGTGTCACCTTAGGTCCAGCAGAAAACCTCTGGGAGCTAAACTGACTGCTCTCATTTCGAGGCAGTATGTGTAAGCTCTTCCCATGCTTGACCAAGAGGTCAGAGATAGGTTTGCCCTCGTGCAGTGCCCTGCAACCTAGGTTGAAGGCTTCTGCGAAATATTGTCTTTCCTCTGAAGAGCACACCCATGGCCACACCCAACTGGTACCAGTCAAGTTTTTTTTTCCAGGGAGCTAAAGCCTTTATGCAGCTGTGGTTCGCATTGATATGCATTTGGCACACAGAATTTCAGCCTGTGCTGTAGTGGGCACATATGCAGAAGTCCTAGGGCCCTATCTTGCACCCGGCGCAAATGACTTTGTACACTGACCGCATTTATCATTTCTATTTTGCACCCGTGCAAAGCGGGCTTTTCCCTCCACAAACGCTCATTTCCAAACTAGGAAATGAACTTTAGCTTCCTGGGCAGTGCAAAAAGGAGGCGTGTTCGCGCAAACATTCCCTAGTGCTATTTTGTAGTTCCAGAAAATAATTGTGCCAATGACCAGAAAAACCTAAAGTCTGTGGCGCGTACATTCAGATGCTATTTTAATCGATTGCATGCTTGGCCATAATACAGAGTGTGAACAACACGCATACACTGTACTGTGCAATGATTTTCTCATCTACACAGATGCATTTTACTTTTTGCAAATAATACATTATTATAAGGAAAATATTTAAACACGAGGGAAATCATTGTTGTGGCCACAATGAGAGGGAAAAATAGGTATAAAGCTTACACATTTACCCAAATTATGATATGCATGTTTAACCGAAGCTAATTTGGGTGAGTTTGTCCCATCCCTAATCACTTCTTCTTTTACGGCCCTGACGAGAACATCGTTCTCCTCGGCTGTGAACCGATTCTGAAGCATGCCTGGTAAATGTGCAGTTATAATAGTATTGCGCCATGGAACAAGCATACCTTGTTCATCATACTCTTAAAGGGAATGTGATATGACGCTCTTATTGGTTTGTTTCCGTTACGCCCAAACCACACCTATGAATAATGAAGCTATTTCAGACCAACCCCTTTTAAACTTGCATCAGGCGGAAGAGTCATTTATCTCGACGGTAAATAGCAACAGCGCCCAAGACCCGCCCACAAAGTTACTTGAGCTTCGCGCTTGATACTTGTGTTTCAGATCTTAAAAATAGGTCCCCTAGTTGGACTACTGACGATACTGAAGCCATAAGACCCAAAAGCCTCTGAAACTTCTTGAGTGGTGTGTGTGCGCCTGCCCTTAGAGAAGTCGCAAGGCTCTGGATAGAGAGGGTCTGGCGTAAGCCGAGACTCTCATTTGTATAGATTTTTATAATTGTGCACAGAAAGATTACATTCTGGCTAGGTGACAGTTTGCTCTTGGAAGTTTTGATCATTACAGATGGCCGAGGAGCCAGGACCTGTGTGTCAATAACTTCGGTTTACGGGTTTATTATTTTAGGCTTATAGGTCTCTACGACCGCCCTGAAAGCACGGGGGTCTGCGAGCGAATTGGAGCGAGTAACCTCACTTTACAAAATTCATTACCCAATTTGGCACAGCAATGGCCTGCCAGGCCTGGGCCCATGTGGATAGGGGTTGAGTGAAAACTGTGGATGGCCTGCCTAGCATAGGGGGACCTATTTCCAATGTTTTGTGCACGTACTCAGTATGGGGTAGCTCGCGCGAGCCTCGGCTTGAGTGATCTGAGATAGAGTGACAACTGGGGATGGGCCAACTATTGAAGGGGGACAAGTTACCTGGGCGTTGTGTGCTTGAAACATACTCTTTTTGTGCTTTATTGGGGTCGCTGTAGAAACAGCGTTTGTTCACGTTCAGTGCAATGGGGCCATTGACTACAGTATAAAAATTTCCAGCCGCCCAAGCTAAACAGGGAGCTGCTAGATGAGCAATCTATCTTTGAGGGTGGTCCGGCCAAGGTGAGACTCAGCCTCTCTTTTTGTCCTTTTGCTAAGAGTTCTTGGGAGGCTGAGGGTCCAAAACAATCTTGGCTCTGGGCCCTGTGGCCGCAGGTGCGGGTAGTGTTTAGCTGGACGTGAGCATCGCTGGGTATCAGCCACAGGGCAGGGCTGAGAAATCCAGGCGGCGCTGGCTTCGGCTTGCTGAGAAGGTGATGCTCTTTTGGGTTCGGCTGAAAGCAGAACTGAAACTGTGCCTCAGGTGAATCACTCCGTGAACCCCTTTACAGCTGGGGCGAAGAGGCCATGGCTGGAGCCTGGTGAGTCGAGGAATGCTGTTCTGTCAGCCTCCCTGATTTCGGTGAGGTTTAGCCCAAAGATGCCGTTTGAGCACTATCAACTTACCCGTACCTCTGGCGACAGCTCGAGCAGTAGCCTTAGTTGCAGCACAGTGAGCGGGTAGCATGAATTCGTCAGTACTTTGTGCACCTCAGGAGAAATGGTGCTGGTTTGTGACGGGGGGCCTGCCGGCACCTGGTGGAGTCCATCCATCTGTCTAACCTGCTTTTAGCAGGCTCTTTGGGTGAAGCCCACTCAAGCCCACGGTCCCGCCACCACTGTGATGAGGATTCGAAAGCATCTCCGCATCACAGTTGTTACTCAGTGCTAACACTGGCCTGTGATAGAGGGATGGCCCATCTCACCACATTGGAGAGGATGTCGTCAAGCTGTTCCTAATCCGAATCACCGAAGACAATGCCCGCCGTTTTTTTGGAGAGGGCGTATGTCTGTCTGTGTAAAGAAGTGGACTGTGATGATTATGAATGATGCATGCAGGGACGTGGCTGACAGTGGGCTCACTTAACTCAATTTACTCAAAATAAAGGTCAATAAAGGTCTATGTACTTAGATAAATGCAGAAATATCTAATAAATGAAATGTTCTATACTCATATCATGCTGATACTGAAATAACCCTGTCTTGCTAGGTCATGGTGTTTTCATTGCCAGAGGTAGAGACACTAGATGTCTCTCTAAGATAGATAAGTGGCATTAAATCTTTGCAACAGTGTAGACCTGGATGTAATGGCAATTGCAATACCATCTGTTGCTCCTTTAGTCATTAACAGCTGAGTCAAAACACAGAACACTGACAATAATACTCCAATCGAAAATCAAGCTGTCTGTCCTAACCCTCCTTTTACATAGTGCCATAGGTAGAAACTCTATCACAGTACTCTATAGTCATGCGCTGTCACACCCTTTTACAGTACAGGGTGTTCAGACAGATGTTGTATTCTGTCATCTGCAAGTGATATTGCATGCCTTCAGTCCATAGGTCACCTTAGCCAAGTAGCAACATCTGAGAGTGACATTAAAGCAACAGTCAGAAGCCAAGCATAGTGGGATATTGTACAATATTGTGTTACTTTTTGTTGATGAATAATACATAAAACAGAGAGATAACCCTAACTGTAGCTGTAACAAGCACAGTCTCCTTCCTCTGCAACGGAGGCTATGAGCTGATTGATACCTGAGCATGTAGAGGCAGCAGCAATTGAACATAAGTTAGTTACTCGCATGGTGTGGAGCTTTTACCTTTTGTTTTGAAAGTTTAGATCTTAAAGCAGGTGTTGATAGGTTATTTTAGAGTTTGAGAAATTGCAGTATTATTCAATATATTGTTGTTCTTTGCAAATATAGAAAAAAACTTGGTTTGTTTTTACAAAAGACAAAGCATTAGAGCTTTCTGTGGAACTATCTACATTGCATTTGAGGTGTATTAGTTATACTGAAAGCATTTCTTTCAATGCCATAGATTAACTAAGGGCAGGGCTTAAATAACCAAATTCGACTGATTTGCTTATATTCAGGTGTGGGTTTGACTGCAATTGTTGCTTGAATGTGTACGATGTACATGTGCCTGTGCCTGTGTGTGAGTAAATGTCTTAGCCACAACAAAAGTAAATAGGGATGTGGTTCTGATTTGCATCTAAAGTGTCAGGTAAAGATCAGTTACATGTTTTTGATTCAATGACAGCACTTGACATTGAAAAGCAGTATGGATGGTGATATGGCTGGATATTTTTGCAGTACATCTATTTATCATAAGTGAGGTCAAATGTAAAATGCTTGTAATAACAAAACATGTAGGATAAAAAAGTTGCTATTGTTGACTTATTAGTGTGCAAATTAATAATGTCTGATCATAAAACAATGCTTGTATTTCCTTATCTAATTTTCTAATATTCTTGCAAATACTACTTAAATTTAGCTTATATTAGTGGCTTGAGGATCATTTGTGGTAATGCTACATTTTTCTTACAATAAGTTGTTTTCCTCTGTATACTTTGTCCTACTAAGGTTAAACTGAAACCTCAATTCGCTCATAGCCTTGTAGATTAGCTCAGGTCTCTTGTCTTTCTTCCCTGGCGTCCTGGCTCCTGTTCTCTTACTCTCTCAAGTTGCTTCAACTTTTGTTCTTCAAAAAGGTGAAATAAGGAGACAAGCCTTACCATAGAGCAAAATGCATTATCTTGTAATGTTTCAGAGTGCTGAGCACTTTCATGAAGTTGCTCTCTGGATGCAAACCAGGCAGAGATGACATCTGGCCAAAACAGGTATGCAAATGTTGGGTGAAATCACTATTGCACTACATTTACAACTGCACCACTTTTGTGCACAGTATTTCAGTGCAAAACACTGCACCTGCGATACAGTTTAGCTAGGTGTTAAGTGATAAAATAGTGCTGTGCTATATTAAATCAGTCATTGTCATTCTTTTGATGGACAACCACTTCCTTTCTATGCAAATTAGCCTCATTATGTATTGTCCATATTCACTAAGATCATTGCTATTTGCTGTGGTACAAAGAATTGTATTAATAAAATAATACATTCTGTTGTAATGGCTGAAATAATAGAGCAAATCATGTAGATGATCATTGCATGCAAATCCAGATACAATGTTAGCATTTTCACTTTACCTGATTTGCATAAATTCTTTAGTTAACCAAATGCTTAACCAGTGCAGGCAGCATGTGCAAATAAATTGGTACCAGCTCTAATTCTAGTGAATTCTCCCTTGTGTGTCTAGCGAAAATTTGCTTTGATTTAGTTGTATGTCCTTCTGTACCAGTTAATTAGGTACAGAATTAATGCAAACATACCTAGCTTCTTTACTTTTGATTGCTTCAAGGTGAGTCTTGCTGCCAAAAGGTTAAGGTGGGGGTTCTCATCTCTGGCACTCAAGGTCCACTTTCCTGCAAAGTTTAGCTCCATCCCTAATCAACTGAACAAGCTAATCAAGGTATTTAGGATTACTTTTGATAATTACCGTAGTCTCGAGATGACAACATGTGATGTTAAATTCAGAACTGTTCACGTCCTCAGACACTATGGCTCTGCCTTCAACGCCTAAATGAATCTGCAACGGTCAGGTGGCACAAGTAGGACCTCTCAGAAAACGCACAGGCTGCAATTACGAGCTCTACGAGGTTGTGAACCGTTTTTACAAGTTTAATTCGTGGAATTATGACATGGTATGAACACACCTAAAGATACTGGCAGGTGAGCATGATCAGAGGTTGGAGCAAAACTTTGCAAGAATTTGGAAATTAAGGGCAAGAGTTGAGAACAAAGGTGTTCTGGGAGGTTGCCAGAGTGGTTGGTGGTTGTTATGGTGTTCTGTGTGGTTGCTTGGTGTTTGCTTAATGGCCCACATAAAAAGAGTCCATTATCATTAATGCATCAAACCCTAAGTATGAGCAGCAATAGTGATGCTTGCCTTTGCAAGGCCATTTAAAAATGCATACACTAATGCATCTAATAACCTCTAAGTACCTCAGGTAGGGGAGTTCATGTTACATACTCACACCCAATGTCTTGTAATTTGTGAATGCTAAGGTGGGCTAGTCTTATCTTTTGGTTTCTCCTGTGTATCTGTGTCATGGAGTTTTGTAACATATAGAAGCTCCATTCATTATTAAACATGTCTGGAAGTTCCTTGGCTACTATACATTGAGCTGTACATGTTCTCAGTTACATGCAACTTGGCCGTGCAGTTTAGAAGGCTAATCTCTTGGCATAAGTAATGACTGATAATGTCCTATCATGCTCAAATTACATTTTATTCCAGGTTTGGTTGTTTTTTAAACTTTTTGATATCATTTATATGGAAATTTTTTTATTATGGAAATAAATGTTCCAAATAATGTTACAATTGTAAGTGAATCTACATACATAGGGCCCTATTTTAACGATCTGAAATGCAAGTACCAAGCGGGAAGCACAAGTAACTTTGTGGGCAGGTCTCAAGCTGTTCCTGTTCGGTAGGTGGTCTTTGTTAGAAAGGGTTCCTCAAACCTTCATTCGTTTATTTTCCCTCCTTTCGCCGCTCATATATAAAAATAGAGCAA
>JAQIUQ010005180.1:0-116861 GCA_030378365.1 Hybognathus amarus
CTTTTTTTTTCTTTTCTTGTTGTTTTTTTTTCTTTCTTTTTTTTCTCTTTTTTTTTTTTTTTTTTTTTTTTTTTTTTTTTTTTTCTTTTTTTTTTTTTTTTTTTTTTTTTTTTTTTTTTTTTTTTTTCTTTTTTTTTTTTTTTTTTTTTTTTTTTTTTTTTTCATTTGTTTTTTTTTTTTTTTTTTTTTTTTTTTTTTTTTTTTTTTTTTTTTTTTTTTTTTTTTGTTTGTCTCTCCTCCTCTCCTTCCTCCTTCTTCGTCTTCGCTTCTTCTCCTCCGCCTCCTCTGCTCCTCCTCCTCCTCCTCCTCTTACCATCTTGTCGTCTCCTCCCCTCCGCTTCTCCTCTCCTCTTCTTAGTCTCCTCTGTTCGATTTTTTCTTTTTTTTTTTTTTTTTTTTTTTTTTCTTTTCTTTTTCTTCTTTTTTTTCTTTTTTTTTTTTTTTTTTTTTTTTTTTTTTTTTTTTTTTTTTTTTTTTTTTTTTTTTTTTTTTTTTTTTTTTTTTTTTTTCGGGTCAAAATTTTGATTTTCTTGAAACTCTGGATTCTGATAGAGGGCCATGGGACTTAGATCTGAGTGCAAAAATGGAGGCTCTAGACCCTTCCAGAGCTGAGATATTGAGATATTTATAATGGCATACAGAGCTGTAGATATTGAGATATTTACAATGGCATAAATGCTATCGTGAAATCTCATACTCTCAGCTCTGGAAGGGTCAGAGCCTCATTTTGCACTCAGATCTAAGTCCCATGGCCCTCTATCAGAATCCAGAGTTTCAAGAAAATCAAAATTTTGACCTCGAAAAAAAACGTAGAGGGGTACCACTGTACGTTTTTTTTCGGGTCAAAAATTTTGATTTTCTTGAAACTCTGGATTCTGATAGAGGGCCATGGGACTTAGATCTGAGTGCAAAATGGAGGCTCTAGACCCTTCCAGAGCTGAGATATTTAGATATTTATAATGGCATACAGAGCTGAGATATTGAGATATTTACAATGGCATAAATGCTACGTGAAATCTCAATATCTCAGCTCTGGAAGGGTCTAGAGCCTCCATTTTTGCACTCAGATCTAAGTCACATGGCCCTCTATCAGAATCCAGAGTTTCAAGAAAATCAAATTTTGACCCGAAAAAAAAAACGACAGTGGTACCCCTTACGTTTTTTTTTCGGGTCAAAATTTTGATTTTCTTGAAACTCTGGGATTCTGATAGAGGGCCATGGGACTTAGATCTGAGTGCAAAAATGGAGGCTCTAGACCCTTCCAGAGCTGAGATATTTAGATATTTATAATGGCATACAGAGCTGAGATATTGAGATATTTACAATGGCATAAATGCTACGTGAAATCTCAATATCTCAGCTCTGGAAGGGTCTAGAGCCTCCATTTTTGCACTCAGATCTAAGTCACATGGCCCTCTATTCAGAATCCAGAGTTTCAAGAAAATCAAAATTTTGACCCCAAAAAAAAACCGACAGTGGTACCCCTTACGTTTTTTTTTTCGGGTCAAAATTTTGATTTTCTTGAAACTCTGGATTCTGATAGAGGGCCATGGGACTTAGATCTGAGTGCAAAAATGGAGGCTCTAGACCCTTCCAGAGCTGAGATATTTAGATATTTATAATGGCATACAGAGCTGAGATATTGAGATATTTACAATGGCATAAATGCTACGTGAAATCTCAATATCTCAGCTCTGGAAGGGTCTAGAGCCTCCATTTTTGCACTCAGATCTAAGTCACATGGCCCTCTATCAGAATCCAGAGTTTCAAGAAAATCAAAATTCTGACCTCGAAAAAAAACGTACAGTGGTACCCCTGTACGTTTTTTTTTCGGGTCAAAATTTTGATTTTCTTGAAACTCTGGATTCTGATAGAGGGCCATGGGACTTAGATCTGAGTGCAAAAATGGAGGCTCTAGACCCTTCCAGAGCTGAGATATTGAGATTTCACGTAGCATTTATGCCATTGTAAATATCTCAATATCTTAGCTCTGTATGCCATTATAAATGATCTAAATATCTCAGCTCTGGAAGGGTCTAGAGCCTTCATTTTTGCACTTCAGATCTAAGTCCCATGGCCCTCTATCAGAATCCAGAGTTTCAAGAAATCAAAATTTGACCCCAAAAAAAACGACAGTGGTACCCCTTACGTTTTTTTTCGGGTCAAAATTTTGATTTTCTTGAAACTCTGGATTCTGATAGAGGGCCATGGGACTTAGATCTGAGTGCAAAAATGGAGGCTCTAGACCCTTCCAGAGCTGAGATATTTAGATATTTATAATGGCATACAGAGCTGAGATATTGAGATATTTACAATGGCATAAATGCTACGTGAAATCTCAATATCTCAGCTCTGAAGGGTCAGAGCCTCCATTTGCACTCAGATCTAAGTCCCATGGCCCTCATCGAATCCAGAGTTTCAAGAAAATCAAAATTTTGACCCGAAAAAAAACCACAGTGGTACCCCTTACGTTTTTTTTTTCGGGTCAAAATTTTGATTTTCTTGAAACTCTGGATTCTGATAGAGGGCCATGGGACTTATCTGAGTGCAAAAATGGAGGCTCTAGACCCTTCCAGAGCTGAGATATTTAGATATTTATAATGGCATACAGAGCTGAGATATTGAGATATTTACAATGGCATAAATGCTACGTGAGATCTCATATCTCAGCTCTGGAAGGGTCTAGAGCCTCCATTTCTGCACTCAGATCTAAGTCACATGGCCCTCTATCAGAATTGAGAGTTTCAGAAAATCAAAATCTCGACCCGAAAAAGAAACGCACAGTGGTACCCCTGTACGTTTTTTTTTTCGGGTCAAAATTTTGATTTTCTTGAAACTCTGGATTCTGATAGAGGGCCATGGGACTAAGATCTGAGTGCAAAAATGGAGGCTCTAGACCCTTCCAGAGCTGAGATATTTAGATATTTATAATGGCATACAGAGCTGAGATATTGAGATATTTACAATGGCATAAATGCTACGTGAAATCTCAATATCTCAAGCTCTGGAAGGGTCTAGAACTTCCATTTTGCACTCAGATCCACATGGCCCTCTATCGTAATCCAGAGTTTCAAGAAAATCAAAACTTGTGACCCGAAAAAAAACGACAGTGGTATCCCTTACGTTTTTTTTTCGGGTCAAAATTTTGATTTTCTTGAAACTCTGGATTCTGATAGAGGGCCATGGGACTTAGATCTGAGTGCAAAAATGGAGGCTCTAGACCCTTCCAGAGCTGAGATATTGAGATATTCACAATGGCATACATGAGCTGAGATATTGAGATATTTTACAATGGCATAAATGCTACGTGAGATCTCAATATCTCAGCTCTGGAAGGTCTAGAGCCTCCATTTTTGCACTCAGATCTAAGTCCCATGGCCCTCTATCAGAATCCAGAGTTTCAAGAAAATCAAAATTTGACCCGAAAAAAAACGCAGTGGTACCCCTTACGTTTTTTTTTTTCGGGTCAAAATTTTGATTTTCTTGAAACTCTGGATTCTGATAGAGGGCCATGTGACTTAGATCTGAGTGCAAAAATGGAGGCTCTAGACCCTTCCAGAGCTGAGATATTGAGATTTCACGTAGCATTTATGCCATTGTAAATACTCAATATCTCAGCTCTGTATGCCATTACAAAGATCAAATATCTCGCTCTGGAAGGGTCAGAGCCTCCACTTTGCACTCAGATCAAGTCATGGCCCTCTATCAGAATCTCAGAGCTTTCAGGAAAATCAAAACTTTGACCCGAAAAAAACCGAGGGGTACCACTGTCGTTTTTTTTCCGGGTCAAAATTTTCGATTTTCTTGAAACTCTGGATTCTGATAGAGGGCCATGGGACTAGATCTGAGCGCAAAACTGGAGGCTCTAGACCCTTCCAGAGCTGAGATATTGAGATATTTATACATGGCATACCGAGCTGTAGATATCTGAGATATCTCTATAGCTTGTATGCCATTATGAAATCTCAATACTTAGCTCTGGAAGGGTCTAGAGCCTCCATTTTTCATTAGATTTAGTCCCATGGCCCTCTATCAGAATCCAGAGTTTCAATTGAAAATCAAAACTTTGACCGAAAAAAAACGACAGTGGTACCCCTTACGTTTTTTTTTTCGGGTCAAAATTTTGATTTTCTTGAAACTCTGGATTCTGATAGAGGGCCATGGGACTTACGATCTGAGTGCAAATGGAGGCTCAGACCTTTCAGGCATGAGATATTTAGATATCACATAATGCATATAGCAGCTAGAATATCGAAGATATTCTACAATGGCATAAATGCCATGTGAAATCTAATATCTCAGCTCTGGAAGGGTCTAGAAGCTTCCATTTTGCACTCAGATCTAAGTCCCATGCCCTCTATCAGATCCAGAGTTTCAAGAAAATCAAACTTGACCCCGAAACGACAGTGGCACCCCTTACGCTTTTTTTTTGGGTCAAAATTTTGATTTTCTTGAAACTCTGGATTCTGATAGAGGGCCATGGAGACTCAGATCTGAGTGCAAAATGAGGCTCAGACCCTTCCAGAGCTGAGATATTTAGATATTCACAAATGGCATACAGAGCTGAGATATTGAGATATTTAGGCAATGCATAGGTGCTGACGTGAGATTCTCAATACCTCAGTCTCCGGCAAAGAGGTTTAGAGCCTCCATCTTCGCGCTCAGATCTAGCTCCCATGGCCCTCTATTCTCAGAATGTCGAGAGTTTCAAGTAAAATTACAAACTTGACCCGAATAAAATTGTACAGTGGTACCCCTTACGGTTTTTTTTCGTGGTCAAAATTTTGATTTTCCTGAAAACTCCTGGATTCCTGATAGAGGGCCATGTGACTTAGATCTGAGTGCAAACCGGAGGCTCGTAGACCCTTCCAGAGCTGAGATATTGAGATTTCACGTAGCATTTATGCCATTGTAAATATCTCAATACTCAGCTCAAAGTCAAAGTCAAGTCACATTTATTTATATAGCGCTTTTCACAATACAGATTTGTATCAAAGCAGCTTCACAGTGATAACATGACAGAAGTACAACACAGATAAGTAATATTGTTAAATGGTAAAAACCCAACTAAGCAAGCCAAAAGCAAGGCAAAGCAAGGCGACAGTGGCAAGGAACCAAAACTCCATCAGATTGGATGGAGAAAAAACCTTGGGAGAACCCAGGCTCAGCTTGGGGCCAGTTCTCCTCTGGCTTACATTCATATTGTTTATATATAAATATTAAATATAAATATTGTTCATATATAATATGGAGCCATAACATATCGCCAGCGTTGAGTCGTCTCTTCACAGGCGTCTGGGGCATCTGAGATCCCCGTGAGAGGCTGGATACAAACTGGACCTGACAAACGCCATTCTCCCGGGACAACCGTCCCGAGATAACAGCAGAAAGGCAGATGGGAGATAATTAGCATAGCTGATGTTCAGAATGATTTCCATTATACAGGAGTCAGTGTTAGAAAATCACTATCTCACAAACTCTCCGCAACCCAACCATACGCGCCGAACGTGTTCGAACCGTTTGTCTCAAAAGGCTGTCGAGCCCCGCTGGTGCGTTAAGCAGTTTCAGCGGCAAACGGTTCTGTATGGCATAACAGAGGACTAAAAGGTAAGCGTTATGTGAATGCTTGACTGAAGAGATGCGTCTTTAGTCTAGTTTTAAACTGTGTCAGCGAGTCAGAGCCTCTGAACCGTATCGGGAAGGCTGTTCCAGAGTTTTGGAGCTAAATGCGAGAACGCCCTCCCTCCTTTAGTGGACTTAGATATCCTAGGAATGACCAGAAGCCTTGAATTTAGTGATCTTAAAGAACGCGGTGGATTGTAGGGCGAAAGAAGGTCCGTTAAGTACATTGGAGCTAAACCGTTTAGGGCTTTATAGGTTAGTAGTAGTATTTTGTAGTTGATGCGGAACTTAATAGGTAACCAGTGTAGAGATGATAAAATCGGTGTTATATGATCGTATTTTCTTGACCTAGTAAGAACTCTAGCGGCTGCATTTTGGACTAACTGTAGCTTGTTTATTGAGGATGCAGGACAACCGGCTAATAAAGCATTACAGTAATCTAGTCTCTAGGTCATAAATGCATGAACTAACTTTTCTGCATCAGAAACAGATAGCATGTTACGTAGCTTAGCAATGTTTCTAAGGTGGAAAAAGGCTGTTCTTGTAACATATGAAATATGATTTTCGAAAGACAAGTTGCGGTCTAGTATAACACCCAGGTCTTTTACTGTAGAGGATAAAGTAACAGGACATCCATCTATATTAAAGTTGTATTGTAAGAGGTTTTGTGAGTAGTTTTTTGGACCAATAAGTAAAACCTCCGTTTTATCTGAATTTAATAGCAGGAAATTACGCGTCATCCAGCATTTTATATCTTTGAGACACTCTGTCAATTTAGATGAGTTAGTGTTTTCGTCTGGTCGTGATGAAATATATAATTGAGTATCATCAGCATAACAGTGGAAGTTAATTCCATGTTTTCTTATAATGTTACCAAGTGGCAGCATATATATTGAGAATAGCAGAGGGCCTAAAACAGATCCTTGCGGTACTCCATAGTCTACTGGCGTTATCTTTGATTTTTCCCCATTTAAACAAACAAAATGAGAACGGTCCAATAAGTACGATCTAAACCAGCTTAATGCCTGTCCCTGAACACCAGTGTAGTTTTGTAGTCGATCCAAGAGTATTTTATGATCTATAGTGTCGAACGCAGCGCTAAGATCAAGTAGGACTAGTATTGAGATACAGCCTTGGTCAGAAGCTAAAAGTAAATCATTTGTAATTTTAACTAGCGCAGTTTCTGTACTATGATGCGGTCTGAATCCTGACTGGAATTTTTCATAGATATCATTTTCTTGCAAAAAAGAGCACAATTGAGCGGACACAACTTTTTCTAGTATTTTTGACATAAATGGAAGATTTGAAATAGGTCTGTAATTTGCTAAGTTATTTGGATCTAATTGCGGTTTCTTAATGAGAGGTTTTATTACTGCCAGCTTGAATATTTTTGGAACATGACCTAAAGATAAAGACGAGTTAATAATATTGAGGAGAGGCTCTTCCACTACAGGTAACACTTCTTTTAGTAGTTTAGTGGGTATTGGATCTAATAAACATGTTGTTGGTTTAGATGCAATGATAAGTTTATTTAGCTCTTCCTGTCCTATCGTTGTAAAGCGGTGTAGTTGTTCTAGAGGGGCCATAATTGAGGCTGAATCATAAGACACCAAAGAGGATTGTACATTTATAATTGCGTTTTGGATGCTTTCTATTTTCTCATTGAAGTAATTCATAAAATCATTACTACTAAACTGTAACGGTATATTTTGCTCTGGCGATGTCTGTTTATTTGTTAGTCTAGCCACGGTGTTAAATAAAAACCTTGGATTATTTTGGTTATCTTCTGATTAGTTTGCGGAGATGCTCAGCCCTGGCAGTTTTTAGAGCCTTTTTATAACGTGACATACTGTCTTTCCACGCGACTTCTAAAGACCTCTAAATTAGTTTGTTTCCATTTACGCTTTAAGATACGAGTTTCTCTCTATAGCATGCGTATCACTGTTGTACCAGGGTGCTTTAGTTTTTCTCTCTAACCTTTTTTAATCTAATTGGTGCAACAATATTTAATGTACTAATAAAAATGGTGCTCAAACTGCTAGTCATTTCATCTAATTGATCAGTTTGTTTGGGTTCACTTAGCAGCTTAGATAGATCAGGTAAGCTATTTGAGAATCACCATCCATAGTGGTTGGAAGGATTGTTCTGCCTTTTCATACGGCTTGCGCAACATGACATATTTCGGCAGTACGTATTGCATCAGATATGCAAGTCACCATGTAATGATCCAGTGACATCAATTTGGCTTTGTCGGCATAATATTTAGATATGCGAGTTGGACTGGTTCCATACTAACAGAATTAAATCTAGTGTATGATTCAGACGATGAGTGGGACCACTGACGTTTTGCTTGACCCCAAGGAGTTTAATAAGTCTGTACGCAGCCCTAAAGACAATTTGTATTATCTACGTGATGTTAAATCTCCAAATTATTGCTTTATACATTCACCACAGTTCTAGAGAAAGTCTGCAAAACTCTTGAGGAATTCAGCATATGGCCCTGGAAGGTCATATACAGTAGCCAAGGCTAGAGATAATATGGATTTCTTCTTACATCTAACAGTGGAACATTAGCACAAGTACTTCAAAAGAATTAAACTTGTGACCTGTTTCTGAGTAACATTAAAAATATCTTATAGATTGTCGTACACCGCCGCGCGACCTATCAGACGAGGCTTATGAACTTACAGAACAGTATCCTGGTGGACTATACTCATTTAGACCAAAATACTCATTTGGTTTAAGCCAGGTTTCAGTAAGGCATAGAACATCAAAATTACATTATCTGTGACCATTTCATTTATAATAATGCTTTAGGTGTGAGCGATCTAACGTTCAGAAGACTTAGCTTTAAAAATTGTTTTTGTTCACTGATATTTAGATTTTCTGGTTTAATTACGATAAGATTTTTGCTAAATCCTGCACGAGATTTATTGTTTGGCTTCACAAGGAGGAATGGACACAGTTTCTATGTAACGCTCCACACTATGCATATCAATTAAGTTTGGAACAGGCTGCAATTTGGCTTTGACCTACCAGTCATCTGGTGACGTAAAACGCCCTTGGAGATGTTGTCGACAGCACACCCGCCCCCACTCTGCTGGGGGTGGAGCTGGCTCGCCTGCCCGGGTACAGCCTGGGGTCGCTCCCAAAACAGATGCCAATTATTTACAAAGAGCAGTTTCTGTTCATTACACATTAACATTAGCCATTCATTAAATGCAAAAAGTCTACTAAACCTTTCCTGTCCTTGTCTGTACGTGGGAAGCGGTCCGTACACGATGGCGATTGCTTTAGGCGCTGTGGTGTATACCGTCTGATCAGGCTCATGTAGTCCTTTTCTTCAGAAGCTTGGTTGGCCGCTGCCTGATGTCGTTCGCTTCGCTTCCAGCACAACAGCTCCGATGCCGCGCGTGTCACCGCCCATCACGATTCGGACCCTGAGCGGCGATATCAAGAACACGGGCACCGGGGAAACAGTGTGTGCGTACATTACCTTCACCCGAGAGTTGCACGGACATGCGTGCTCAGACCCTTCCCAGAGCTGAGATATTGAGATTACTCACAGTAGCATTTATGCCATTGTAAATATCTCAATATCTCAGCTCTGTATGCCATTACAAAGTATTTCTAAATATCTTCAGCTCTGGAAGGGTCTAGAGCCTCCATTTTTGCACTCAGATCTAAGTCCCATGGCCCTCTAACAGAATCTGAAATATCTCAGCTCTGGAAAGGAAAGCCTAGAGCCTCCATTTTTGCACTCAGATCTAAGTCCACATGGCCCTCTATCAGAATCCAGAGTTTCAAGAAAATCAAAATTTTAGACCCGAAAAAAAAACGTACAGGGGTACCACTGTTCGTTTTTTTTTCGGGTCAAAATTTTGATTTTCTTGAAACTCTGGATTCTGATAGAGGGCCATGGGACTTAGATCTGAGTGCAAAAATGGAGGCTCTAGACCCTTCCAGAGCTGAGATATTTAGATATTTATAATGGCATACAGAGCTGAGATATTGAGATATTTACAATGGCATAAATGCTACGTGAAATCTCAATATCTCAGCTCTGGAAGGGTCTAGAGCCTCCATTTTGCACTCAGATCTAAGTCACATGGCCCTCTATCAGAATCCAGAGTTTCAAGAAAATCAAAATTTTGACCCGAAAAAAAAACGACAGTGGTACCCCTTACGTTTTTTTTCGGGTCAAAATTTTGATTTTCTTGAAACTCTGGATTCTGATAGAGGGCCATGTGACTTAGATCTGAGTGCAAAAATGGAGGCTCTAGACCCTTCCAGAGCTGAGATATTTAGATATTTATAATGGCATACAGAGCTGAGATATTGAGATATTTACAATGGCATAAATGCTACGTTAAATCTCAATATCTCAGCTCTGGAAGGGTCTAGAGCCTCCATTTTTGCACTCAGATCTAAGTCACATGGCCCTCTATCAGAATCCAGAGTTTCAAGAAAATCAAAATTTTGACCCGAAAAAAAAAACGTACAGTGGTACCCCTGTACGTTTTTTTTTTCAGGTCAAAATTTTGATTTTCTGAAACTCTGGATTCTGATAGAGGGCCATGGGACTTAGATCTGAGTGCAAAAATGGAGGCTCTAGACCCTTCCAGAGCTGAGATATTGAGATATTTATAATGGCATACTAGACTGAGATACTGAGATATTTCAATGGCATAAATGCTACATGAATATCTCAATATCTCAGCTCTGGAAGGGTCTAGAGCCTCCATTTTGCACTTAGGTCTAAGTCCCATGGCCCTCTATCAGAATCCAGAGTTATCGAGAAAATTAATTTTTTGCACACAAAAAAAAACATAAGGGGTACCACTGTCGTTGTTTTTTTTTTTGTGCAAAAAAAGAGTTTCTCCAATAACTCTGGATTCCTAGAGGGCCATGGGACTTAGACCTGAGTGCAAAATGGAGGCTCTAGACCCTTCCAAGCTGAGATATTGAGATATTTATGAGATATTTATGACATACTGAGATATCCTCGAGCCATTATAAATATCTCAATATCTCAGCTCTGGAAGGGTCTAGAGCCTCCATTTTTGCACTCAGGTCTAAGTCCCATGGCCCTCTATCAGAATCCAGAGTTATTGAGAAACTTTTTTTTTTGCACAAAAAAAAAAACATAAGGGGTACCACTGTCGCTTTTTTTTTTTTTTGTGCAAAAAAAAAGTTTCTCCAATAACTCTGGATTCTGATAGAGGCCATGGGACTTAGACCTGAGTGCAAAATGGAGGCTCTAGACCTTTCCAGAGCTGAGATATTGAGATATTTATGATGGCTCATTTATGACAGTACTGTCATAATATTGAGCCATTATAAATATCTCAATATCTCAGCTCTGGAAGGGTCTAGAGCCTCCATTTTTGCACTCAGGTCTACGTCCCATGGCCCTCTATCAGAATCCAGAGTTTATTGGAGAAACTTTTTTTTTGCACAAGAAAAAAACATACAGTGGTACCACTTGTCATTTTTTTTTTGTGCAAAAAAAAGTTTCTCCAATAACTCTGCATTCTGATAGAGGGCCATGGGACTTAGACCTGAGTGCAAAAATGGAGGCTCTAGACCCTTCCAGAGCTGAGATATTGAGATATTTATAATGGCTCAATATCTCAGTATGTCATAAATATCTCATAAATATCTCAATATCTCAGCTCTGGAAGGGTCTAGAGCCTCCATTTTTGCACTCAGGTCTTAGTCACATGGCCCTCAATCAGAATCCAGAGTTTCAAGAAAATTGGAGAAACTTTTTTTTTTGCACAAAAAAAAACGACAGTGGTACCCCTTATGTTTTTTTTTTGTGCAAAAAAAAAGTTTCTCCAATAACTCTGGATTCTGATAGAGGGCCATGGGACTTAGACCTGAGTGCAAAAATGGAGGCTCTAGACCCTTCCAGAGCTGAGATATTGAGATATTTATAATGGCTCAATATCTCAGTATGTCATAAATATCTCATAAATATCTCAATATCTCAGCTCTGGAAGGGTCTAGAGCCTCCATTTTTGCACTCAGGTCTTAGTCACATGGCCCTCAATCAGAATCCAGAGTTTCAAGAAAATTGGAGAAACTTTTTTTTTTGCACAAAAAAAAAAACGACAGTGGTACCCCTTATGTTTTTTTTTTGTGCAAAAAAAAAGTTTCTCCAATAACTCTGGATTCTGATAGAGGGCCATGGGACTTAGACCTGAGTGCAAAAATGGAGGCTCTAGACCCTTCCAGAGCTGAGATATTGAGATATTTATAATGGCTCAATATCTCAGTATGTCATAAATATCTCATAAATATCTCAATATCTCAGCTCTGGAAGGGTCTAGAGCCTCCATTTTTGCACTCAGGTCTTAGTCACATGGCCCTCAATCAGAATCCAGAGTTTCAAGAAAATTGGAGAAACTTTTTTTTTTGCACAAAAAAAAAACGACAGTGGTACCCCTTATGTTTTTTTTGTGCAAAAAAAAAAGTTTCTCCAATAACTCTGGATTCTGATAGAGGGCCATGGGACTTAGACCTGAGTGCAAAAATGGAGGCTCTAGACCCTTCCAGAGCTGAGATATTGAGATATTTATAATGGCTCAATATCTCAGTATGTCATAAATATCTCATAAATATCTCAATATCTCAGCTCTGGAAGGGTCTAGAGCCTCCATTTTTGCACTCAGGTCTAAGTCACATGGCCCTCAATCAGAATCCAGAGTTTCAAGAAATTGGAGAAACTTTTTTTTGCACAAAAAAAAACGACAGTGGTACCCCTTATGTTTTTTTTTGTGCAAAAAAAAAGTTTCTCCAATAACTCTGGATTCTGATAGAGGGCCATGGGACTTAGACCTGAGTGCAAAAATGGAGGCTCTAGACCCTTCCAGAGCTGAGATATTGAGATATTTATAATGGCTCAATATCTCAGTATGTCATAAATATCTATAAATATCTCAATATCTCAGCTCTGGAAGGGTCTAGAGCCTCCATTTTTGCACTCAGGTCTAAGTCCCATGGCCCTCTATCAGAATCCAGAGTTATTGGAGAAACTTTTTTTTTTGCACAAAAAAAAAACGACAGTGGTACCCCTTATGTTTTTTTTTTTGTGCAAAAAAAAAGTTTCTCCAATAACTCTGGATTACTGATAGAGGGCCATGGGACTAGACCTGAGTGCAAAATGGAGGCTCTAGACCCTTCCAGAGCTGAGATATTGAGATATTTATAATGGCTCAATATCTCAGTATGTCATAAATATCTCATAAATATCTCAATATCTCAGCTCTGGAAGGGTCTAGAGCCTCCATTTTTGCACTCAGGTCTTAGTCACATGGCCCTCAATCAGAATCCAGAGTTTCAGAGAAAATTGGAGAAACTTTTTTTTTGCACAAAAAAAAAACGACAGTGGTACCCCTTATGTTTTTTTTTGTGCAAAAAAAAAGTTTCTCCAATAACTCTGGATTCTGATAGAGGGCCATGGGACTTAGACCTGAGTGCAAAAATGGAGGCTCTAGACCCTTCCAGAGCTGAGATATTGAGATATTTATAATGGCTCAATATCTCAGTATGTCATAAATATCTCATAAATATCTCAATATCTCAGCTCTGGAAGGGTCTAGAGCCTCCATTTTTGCACTCAGGTCTTAAGTCCCATGGCCCTCTATCAGAATCCAGAGTTATTGGAGAAACTTTTTTTTTGCACAAAAAAAAAACATAAGGGGTACCCCTGTTGTTTTTTTTTGTGCAAAAAAAAGTTTCTCCAATCTTCTTGAAACTCTGGATTCTGATAGAGGGCCATGGGACTTAGACCTGAGTGCAAAAATGGAGGCTCTAGACCCTTCCAAGCTAAGATATTGAGATATTTATAATGGCTCAATATCTCAGTATGTCATAAATATCTAATATCTCAGCTCTGGAAGGGTCTAGAGCCTCCATTTTTGCACTCAGGTCTAAGTCCACATGGCCCTCTATCAGAATCCAGAGTTTCAATTGGAGAGAAGCTTTTTTTTTGCACAAAAAAAAACGTACAGTGGTACCCCTTATGTTTTTTTTTTGTGCAAAAAAAAAGTTTCTCCAATAACTCTGGATTCTGATAGAGGCCATGGGACTTAGACCTGAGTGCAAAATGGAGGCTCAGACCCTTCCAGAGCTGAGATATTGAGATATTTATAATGGCTCAATATCTCAGTATGTCATAAATATCTCATAAATATCTCAATATCTCAGCTCTGGAAGGGTCTAGAGCCTCCATTTCTGCACTCAGGTCTTAGTCACATGGCCCTCTATCAGAATCCAGAGTTATCTTGAGCAACTTTTTTTTGCACAAAAAAAAAGTTTCTCCAATCTTCTTTAAACTCTGGATTCTGATAGAGGGTCATGGGACTTAGACCTGAGTGCAAAAATGGAGGCTCTAGACCCTTCCAGGCCTGAGATATTGAGATAATTATAATGGCATACAGAGCTGAGATATTGAGATATTTATAATGGCATAAATGCTATGTGAGATCTCAATATCTCAGCTCTGGAAGGGTCTAGAGCCTCCATTTTTGCACTCAGGTCTAAGTCCCATGACCCTCTATCAGAATCCAGAGTTTCAAGAAGATCAGAGCAACTCAAAATTTTGACCTGAAAAAAAAAACGACAGTGGTACCCCTTATGTTTTTTTTTTTGGTGCGCAAAAAAGTTTCTCCAATCTTCTTTAAACTCTGGATTCTGATAGAGGGTCATGGGACTTAGACCTGAGTGCAAAAATGGAGGCTCTAGACCCTTCCAGAGCCTGAGATATTGAGATAATTATAATGGCATACAGAGCTGAGATATTGAGATATTTATAATGGCATAAATGCTATGTGAGATCTCAATATCTCAGCTCTGGAAGGGTCTAGAGCCTCCATTTTTGCACTCAGGTCTAAGTCCCATGACCCTCTATCAGAATCCAGAGTTTCAAGAAGATCAGAGCAACTCAAAATTTTGATCCTGAAAAAAACAACGACAGTGGTACCCCAACAGTTAGTAGCTATGCTACTTGTAGTTAACTACTCCCCAACACTGTAGAATGTCACAGTCGACTCAAGACGGTATTCTACCTGATTTAGTCGACTTACAAACGACTAAAGTTGACAGGCCTACTGTAGACATAGTATGTTCAAACAATAGTATCTGAAACGGAACCCTTTATGCATCATTAAATATATATATAAAAAAATACAATATTGCAAGATGACTGTTTTTATTTTGTTGCTCTGAGGTCAACTTATGAACTTGTTTGCTGTGGTTTTTACATTCAAAAACATAAACATGAATAAGTTATGGGCTATTTTCTTCCCTAGTCTTCTACAGCCTGGGTTGCTAAATGTCTCTGGATTCTGTATGGGCGTAATCACATCTGAAAGACTGAGGAAGCAAACCGCCCACTGCTGTGAGTGGATAACAGTTTCTGCATATTAGCAAATGAAGGCTTCAAACTCTGTCGTCGGTTTCCGGTCGGCGCGCGTGGGAATTTGTTTTGAAAACCACTGTTGTAAAATGGCAACCGGAAGCTGATTCGCCCATCATGTTTGACCCAGAGTCCGATCGAATCGCAGGACAATGAACCAACAGCACCTTGAAAACAACGGATACTTGTAGACACATACACATAATTATTATGATTAAACGATCTGTAACAATGCAATGCTGGCCGAGTAAGATTATTATTTCTAAAATAAAAATATTACTCACATAAGTGTGTTGCACCACTCCTGTTGGATCCAATATAGAAGGTACAGCGCCTTTTTTAATCTTAATCGGTGTGCAAATCCAGCCTCGAACTGTGTCTTGTTCATAAACAATCCTCTGTGAAATGAAGCGAACATACGCGATAATGTTTTACACTCATCTGCTGGAACGTTATTAAAAACACATTTTAACCAGGCATTCCTAATATTGGAATCCAGAGGAAGCTTATGCAGCGACTGTCTTCTTCCACAGCCAGGCACGGCACAACATTTTGTCAACAGAATGTTTATTGCTGGTAGCTCGCTCTCGGTTTGTCATCACAAGGTATTAGGGGTGTAACGATTTTCGAATTGAACCAAAATACCGCAATACTGAATTCATTACTTTTTAAATCGCGAATACTGTCATTGTGTACCGAACACAAGTTAATGTAAAAACTGCCTTATGTTCAGTTTACATGTTTTCATACAATGTGTTGTGTGTTGATTATTATATCTAAAAATAATGGCATCTGAATTTAGGTTAAATGTCTAGACTACAACATTTAATGTTATAGTAGTGTGCAGCCTTCAATATAGTTCACAGCATTAGCAGATTTTTTTTAATCCTTGTGAAATGTTTAATTGTAACTGAATTAATTTAAAGACAAAGACCTTTTTTTAATTGAACCACTGTTAAAAAAAAAGCCATTTTAGCTTCTTTAAATTCGACCGAATTCGAACCGAGACATCAAAACTGTGGGTAAAATTCGAACCGTCAGTTTTGTGTATCCGTTACACCCTACGAGTATGCTTTTGTTTACCTATGCGTGAAATGCGTTAATCGTGGCTGGTATGAAATTGGCCGGTGTCTAAGTAGGCGTTGATGAGCGGGTGGGGTTTTAGCGTCTTTGACGTCATACTTCCACACTTTCAAAAACGAGACGTTCTTGTTGTGGCTGGTGTCAATAAAAGCTTTTATTAGACTAACAAGGTCGTTTTCAGTTCTGAAACGTACAGGATATTCTTATAATATGATGACCTCTTAGATGTCAAAAGCTCAAGGAAAATTTTGATTTCTCAGTTCATCACCCCTTTAATTCAGCAAGTGGTGTCCAGTTTGATCTACTCCAAGTCCAAAAAAATTATTCTTAGGACATTGCAGGATACAGATTCTGTGAAGTGCAGAATGTCATCCAAAATTTCCCCATTATGTGCACAATATGCATACTATTAACCACAGAAATAAAGGCAGAGAAAACAGTATTCAGTTTCAAACATAGCTAGCATCATGGTAGCCTGGTCCCACCAGACTCTCCATATGAGTCTGGCCTCACTCCATTGACAAGTGTTAACTTCCTTATAGGCCGAGTATACTCTTTGCAGATCCAATAGTTTTAAATGTTTTTAAACAGTCAATCTGGATCTGCCATAACCAATCGCTGTGACGTTTGGCTTCTGGAACGTATGATGACTCCCTCCCTCAGCCACTCCCTCTGTTCGCTGATTGCAGGTAAAAAATTGACCAGAAAAAACAAATAATACACCACAATCCCAGACGTAGTACTGAAGGAAAATGACAATTGAGCAGAAGTATGTAGGAGGGCAGAGCCAGGTGATTATATATATGTATATATATATATATATATATATATATATATATATATATATATATATATATACAGTATGGATAAAATGATAATCACGTTTTTGTTTTTAATAGAGATCATGATTTTGAATAGACAACTAAAAATAAGGACATTTATTTGAGGTTCTGACAAAATGTGAATTGCTGTTTTAAAAGTTTGAATGAATGAATGATTCAGTGACTCCTAAAGACTTCACTTTTTTCACTACTGGATGAATCAGTGTTTTTGAACAAACCTCTTGAATGAATGTTTCAATGACATACTTTTTTTAACAGTCACTTGTAGCCACCTTGTGGAGTAACGATGAAATCGATACAATCATTTTGAGGCGTCAAATTACTTTATCAGCGTTTTCACCTACTATTAAGTTTTATTCCCAGTACTTCTGTGATAATTTGAATTACTGTACAAAAAAATATTAATAATAATAATAATAATAATACATATAGTTGAAATGATAAGCTGTTTCATACCAACTACACTCTCAGCTGCAGGACCAAAGCATATTTGAATGTTCACTGTGATTGTTCTTGTCAAAGGTTAAATAGACAGCCGAATCTTTTCGTTTGGGAATCAAAGTGTAGGGGTTTGAATTGAAATTCTGTTCAATTGAATTGAAGAACGAATATTTTTCCCACCAAAATAGTGCTGGTTCTCATGCTGGTGACTTAATTTATTAAGTTATTCAGGCAAGAGCCTGTGAATTTCTCTTTGTTTTTGATATTTAACATTGACAGACTTAAGCAGTCTGGACGAGTATTAGGATGCTGTTGAATGCACGGATCTAACATATTGTTGCACGTTTTCTTTCTCAACTGTTTACGTCCACTTAAGGCATAAATTACTGTTTATGAGGATAATCACAGACAGGCATTTCACACCAAAGTGTGTGTAAGCCCAATAAGAAGCCAAAAAGAACTGTTCAATACCCGCTGCCATTCAGTACTATGAGCAGTTCTCGGAGTGCAGACAACGCTGCATCGAAAGGAGTTCTCTTTTGATGCTAAGATTAAATAAGTAAGCTGTCATAAAGGCAAAATTAAGAGCGTTCATTGTGAAATGCAGTATGCTCTGGCAAATGTAGCAGTAGATGATCCGGTATTAACATACTAATCATACTACACACTAATTGCTTTCAAAAATAGTTACACAAGTGCTTATTGTCACCTGTGGATTCCTCTCATTAAAGGTTCTGGAAGTTAGCGCTAGTAAAGTCCTTCAATTGATCATCATATCAGCTATCTGAGATGCAGATACGCCTTAAATTCCCAAACAAATTAGGAGTTTTGTAGAGCACTTGCTGTGTGTCCTTGAATCAATGTCGGCATTTCATTCTTCCCTTTCTATTCTGTGTTCAATCAATCCTTTAGGCGTAACGGTACCTATTTCTCTGTGTTATAATTGGACTGGATGACAGCCATATTTGAAGCCAACAGATGAAAGCATCTTTTGACAATGGAGTGTCTAGCCTGTGACATGACTTGAATGAGGAAGAGATTGCTGTGCACATACACGGGTACAAACACACAAAAACCCTACACATGTAAAATAACATAAATTGCCTATAGTACAGCTGTTGAGGGAAGTCTGTGGATACCCTTGAGAAATACAAGTGTATTCCTCAATACATTAAGAATGAGGCTGCACTGCATACCAAAATATGTGCTGTCATTTTTGAGGTAGATCACACAAAAAAGGCATACAAAATGAGAATACAATCCCAAACACTAGGACTGTCAAATTGACAAAAAATATATATGTAATAATTGAATTACATCTTCTGAATAATCTGTCAAATTAGTCGCAAATAATTTCCATATTAAAGGTGTGAACAGGGCTCCAGAAAATCAATAAATTGAAATCGAAAATCGACTGGAATTCGAATCAGGACATCAATAATCGTAATCGAAACGGGAAATCAGGAAATTCAGTAATTTCACTTAAATTACAATTAATAGGTAATCTTCATTGCCATTTAAGTGAAATTACTGAACTTAAATATACAAGCTTGATAAAAAATTATCATTTTAGAAGAAAATTTCAAATGGCACTTAGAGGCTTTTGCATCTGAACTCTTCATATGTAAATGTTATTTTTAATGTGATGACCATCACATTTTTTTCATCCTGCAAAGACTGTCCTAAAACGAAAATGTTAAGATGTAGGAAAACTCTTATTCAAACACTTTAGTATATAATATAAACTTATACTTATTATAAACACTTAAAAAAAAAATATATATATATATATATATATATATATATATATATACATACACCATTGTAAACAGTCGGATGTTTATTGGCTATTTTCACTCCTTAATATAAATTTTTTCACTCTTTTTAATTAATATGAAGACATTATGAATGATAAACTATACAGTAACAGTGTATGACAACTAAAAAGAGGTTTGATCCCCGTGAATGTTCAAGTAAAGCCAATGCACTGGCTTTGTTCAAGTTGCACACTGAATATGGGATGGAGATTCCCCAAAAGGGACACAGGACCACCCCACCACTCAGTTTAACAAAAATCCTGTGGAAAACTCTGTATATGATGCTAGATTGACATTTCACATTTTTTCAAGCATCTTGATAACGGGCACAGTAGCATTAAGACGTGTGTCTTTATAAAACAGTTCAACTGTTAAAACCTATCTTGTGTGAACAGCTCAACTCATCTAATGCCTGATCTCGGTGTGTGTGCTTTGGTAAACTCAAACTACATGTAATAGTGTACAGGTCATGGTTAAATGCGTTAATTCAGCCTGCTTTTTAAATAGAAACATTAATTGCACTAAATGAACACTAAATTGATAGCTCTTCCAAAAACAACCTTTTAGACCACAGTTGAGCAATAGTCTATACGTGTGTTTGCAGTCAGTGTTGTCGCTAAGGTAACCACCAGTACCCACAAATACACTCTCCACTCGCTGTCACTTGCATTAAAAGCATAATTTTTCCTCATGAGGGAACATTGGCGGATACACACACTGGCTCTGCCCCCACTAGCCTTTCAGTTGAGTAAACATGATGCAGCTACTAATTTATACATTCAGCCTAGTGCACTGCTACACGGTGGTCTCCATGGATAGACCCCCTCATGAACAATTAGTGGCAAAACTGTGGCAGAATCCATCCATTTATAGGAGCTTATGAATTACAAATTCAGAAGCTAATGATTGAATCTTTAGGTCCCGTGATTTGCATCCTTATTTTACCTCTTTAATTTGTGTTCACTTGAGTTAATCAGTTGAGAGCAACCGAAACAAATGACTGATCTATGTGAATTTTAAGTAGCCTGTTGGCATTTTGCAGGACAACAAACAAAATGGCGAAACAAAAACAAAATCAGCTTACTTGCCTATTATTTTCATAATCTTTAACATTTCTTTTTCTGAAATGAATGCCTGCAGTGAACTTTATCTGGTGACATTGGCTCAATGTTCAAATTCAGACTTGTTTTTAAAACAGTTGCATGTGAATTTATGCAGTAGTCAGCAGTACCATCCACAATTTACACATTAAAATAAATGTTTATATTTCCAATAACCTTTTTTAAGGCTGGACCTGTAGTGGGAACTCATTACAATATCCTGCATTGGGAAAACTTTTGCATTGCAAAAATGTAACATTGTGGCTATGTAATTTATAGAGCCAGACCGATATATCGGCAGGCCGATATTATCTGACCGATATTAGGCATTTTCCAAACTATCGATATCGGCAGTTATAATGGCCGATAAATGAATATTTCAAAAATAAAAATAAAAACGACGACGCACGCTTGAACCATGTCATGAGTGTTGGAATTGTATAGTTTGTCCACCAGAGGGCACTCTATACAGTCCCTGTTGGCAACACTCGTTGAGTTGGTCATCGAGACATACATTGCTTGAATAACAATTAAAAGAACTCCCCCATACCCATGTGACTATCATTTCCAGTTTTGCTGCTGTTAAATAAGCCAAGAGTGAAGCAGAATTAGCTAGTAATAATTACGTTACGTTTGTTACAGTGTAGTTGACTGACTGTCCTTTTAACTTTTGACAATGTGACTGAAGTATTTCTTAAATAGCGCGTATCATCTCTCCTTGTCCTGTTATGTTGAAAATGTATTACAATTTGCAGTATGACGTTATCCATTGCTAAATTATGGCTCATCATAGACTAGCTAACCACAAAGTTAGCTAATGCCACTATCATCAGTCTGTTCTGTGGTGACAAATTTCTTTTTAAAATGCATTATCATATTATTTTAGTTAAACCTCAAAAATAATTACAAATAACTAATGTTAGGGAAATCTGTTAATGTTTTGTTAACGCGTTTCTAAAAACATTTTTTTTTAAATATCGGCCGATATATCGGATTTTAAAACCAACAAATATTTGTATCAGTATTGGCCTTCAAAATCCTTTATCGGTCGGGCTCTATTCATAATAACATGCATATTGTTTTCAGAAAATCAGAACTTCTTAAAACTGACCAGAAGGGAAAACAATAAAACAGAGCAGTATATTGGATTCTCTAACACAGAACAGGTTTTATAGAAAAAATATTTGCATTATTATTCCAGTCACTTAGCTCAGGTCACAAGATGATGGAAATGTTTGTGAAGAACTAATTTGTCTCAAGGATCCGGTGTCCTTCAGGTATTTACCTCAGTAACTGCAGCTGATTCATCTTATTAGCTCTTGTCTTAACAAATGCATAATTAGTTGCATCAGTGGTTTCAGAAACTGGCTGACGAAAACACATCTGAATTCATGAATTACAGTATTTGTAAGGGTGTTTTGTCAGAAACGTTTTGTAAGAGCCGTGTGTGGTGAGGTTCTGCTTGCCTCTCTTCATCGCCGCTTTCTGGGTCTGATTCTTGCTCATACTGATACTGCATTATCGACACCATTATTTTAGAGGCCGACCAATAAAGGATTTTGATGGCCGATACCTATACAAATATTTGTTGGTTTTAAAATCCAGATATTACGATATATCTATTTTAAATATATATATTCGGGATTTAACCCATTTTAAAAAGAAACTTGTTTCTTTTATTGTTAGAACAGACTGATGATAGTGGCATTAGCTAGATTTGTGGTTAGCTAGTCCATGATGAGCCATAATTTAGCAATGGTAACGTCATACTGCAAATTGTAAAACATACATTTTCAATATAACAGACCAAGGAGAGATGATACGTCTCATTGCTATAACTGTCACGCTCTGTTAAAGAAATACTTCAGTCACATTGTTTAAAGTTAAAAGGACAGTCAGTCAACTACACTGTAAGAACGTAACGTAACTATTACTAACTGATTCCGCTACACTCTCGGCTTATTTAACAGCAGCAAAACTGGACATGATAGTCACAAATTGTCATGCTTATTTGGGTTAAATAGAGAACTGGAGAACTGATGGGATGTTCTTTTAATTGTTATTCAAGAAATGTATGTCTCGTACCAACTCAACGAGTGTGCCAATAGGGACGGTGTAAAGTGCCCTCTGGTGGACAAACTATAACTCATGACATGGTTCAAGCATGTTTCGTCCGTTTTTATTTTATTTTTGAAATATTCATTTATCTGCCATTATAACTGCCGATACCGATAGTTAGGAAAATGCCTAATATCGGTCTGCCGATATATCGGTCTGGCTCTACATTATTTACATTGGACCGTCCAGAGCACATGAACGTTTCGCCCGTAAAGGTAATGGGCGTGGAATCTTCCGGACAACGTGCACTACAATTTAGCCAATCACAACACACTGGCCCAAACTAACCAATCTGAGCCCATTGCCTGTTTCTGAGGGAGTGGTTTCATAGACTCAGGAAGTCAACCAGTCGTTCAAATGACAGAGAAGAAAGCGGCTTACAATAAAGGTGAAATTTATGAAAAATAAGATTTTTTAAAAAGAAAATCCATGAATACATGTTATATTGCACCCCATAAACCCAATCATGCAAAGAAAAAAAGCAGTAAACCACCCCTTTAAAAGCAGCTTTAAAGTGATACAAAAAATACAGTAACAGAGATTGTTTTGGCTTTACAGCAGCTCTAGAATAAAGTTATTGTCCAGCTAAAGCTAGTTTTGATTCAGTGTTTCCCACACAAAGACTAATTCATGGCGGTGCGCCACACAATCAACATCGGCCGTAAAAAAATGTAACGCTATTTAAAACACGCAAGCATATTCGTTCAGCTGCATTTCCTTTCCATGCTCTCCCTCTGTTTATCTGTCACTCATGCCTCTCTCTCTCTCGCTCTCTCTCACACACACACACACACACAGCCCCTCCACGCACACATCTGTCTCCATGAAAACAAGATCATCCCTGGAAGCATGGAAGCTTGGCCTATTTGATGCAGAGAAGCCGGCTGGCGAAGTTCACAAAAGGTTGGTATCTCACAAACACCTTTATACAATCACACATTAAAAAGTGCTATAAAGAATTTTTTATGTATATTTTATGAATACAATGTTCTCAGTGTGTTGATGTTGCCAACCTGACCCTAAGCAAACAAGTGATTGCGCCTTCTTTAGAAAGTTAACTAGTCGGAAGTTTACAATTAATAACAATGTTCGTTTCTTAGTGGAAAAACAGCCACGTTTGGTAGAGCTGATCAAGGGTATTACGGATTGGTTAATTAATTTGAAAATCCCCAAATGAACAAGCCAAAGGCAACAGTGGCAAGGAACCGAAAAACTCCATCAAGTGACCTAATGGAGAAAAAAAAACCTTGGGAGAACCCAGGCTCCGTCGGGGGCCAGTTCTCCTCTGAGCGTAACTTCAGAACTTACTGTACATGATTTATGAGCTTCCAGAACATGTTATATCCAAACTGAACTCCTTCCCACTAATTGAACATAACAAAACTAAATAAATAACAGTTAAAAAAAAATTATTAGTCTTAAGAGCAAACAATATGCCACCTAAGAGGTGGTTATAACTACACAGCCCAGCCTAAGATAGGTTTGATTTTGGGCAATTTGTATGTAGCCTAATTTCCGTATCAGGGATACGCGTTTACTTTGAATATGCGATTACACGTTCTACTGACAAGTTAAATCTACATGTGATTTTTACCCCCATCTAGTGGTGAAAAGGTATATGAAAATACAGTGAATATTAGTTTCTGTTCCTCTCAATTCCGATTTCATTTTAACTCCTACGGTGGCCAAAGTAGTCCAAGATTAACATGGCTTCCAGTTCGACCTCGTCCATGAGTGTTCTCAAACGTAAAAGGCGAAGCTTGAATTAACGGGTATGTCCCTCTTTGGCTAATGTACTTTCAAGATGGAGGGGCAACACGCGATCGACATTAGAACCCCTTACCCGTATGTATTTTCAATGGCATATTATACACTCACGAGAATACTATATTACTTGAACGACGTAAATATACATCACATACATTTTTGAAAGAACTAAGTGTTTTTAGCAAAGAATAAACTAAAATAGTTACTAGGGTTGGGTATCGTTTGAATTTGAACGATTCTGATTCCAATTCCAATTCCTTGTTTCGATTTCGGTTCCTAACGATTCTCGATTCCGATTCTTTTAAGAGGCAGGGTCAAAAAAGTTTAGCTAACCTTGCTAACCAACGGTCTTTCTGAAGGAAATACACCTTTTGTCACAAATTTTGCATTTTGCAGAGATTTCGTTATTTTTAGAAAAGTGAAGCCACACTGTGGACCGCCGACGTAAGCTACTCATGTTCGACTCGCGCGGCTATGCCAACACTTCCGGTAGACGCTTCTTCGTTGGTGTTGTTCAGCGGTTTCTTCTTCCGGTTCGGTGGACTGTGAATATCGAAACTAGGAATCGAAATTTTAACTTTTGAACGATTCCGGGAAAAACGAAAAGTTAGTCCCGGTTTCAATTGATATCTTGATTGTCTATCACCCAACCCTAATAGTTACACAGTGTAGCTTTAAGACATTAATCAGAAGCTTAGGCTATGTGCTTGTGCTGGATGAGCAGACAGTTACAATAGTTTACAACTGAAACAACCGTTATCCAGCTGAAATAAACTGTTTTTATTTCTATTAAAAAAAGTAAAACGACAGTGGTTGTAGACGTAGCGGTGGTATATTCTATGCTAATTTCAACCTCACGCTTCGTCATGGCGATGTGGCTTTTCACCTCGATGACAAATCTCGTTACATTTTAATATAGAGATTACTTTAAGTAAAAACACCTTACTGACCCTAAACGGTGGTGAACAAAATTCCTCAAGTTTGCAATATTTGGCAACAGTGATTACTTCTAAAACTAAACCAAAAGATAATGAATTGAAGTGGGAGGAAATAGGGACAATGAAAACGAGAGAGCAAGAAACAGGCAGCATCTTCACACTCAGATCTCGAGGGACCTCATCCCTGACACAGTCTTGAGACTGACTGGCCTCTGCCTCCATGTTTGTGTGCATCTAAGGCAGCATAAATTTCCCATTCATCGCAGAAAGAGGCGACGAGGGACTGAGGACGAGCAGCCACCGGTCAGAGTCGCCGGCCTTTGGATTGATGAACTGATGGTGACGGATGAGGGTAATAAAGAGCTGGATGTCACTTTTGTTACCAGCCAGGAACCAGTATGAATCACCCATATGAGGCTGTACGGAGCAAGAGAAAGATGCAGAGGCCAGCCCTGCCCCCCTCGGGCACACAAATACAATGAAACGCACACACAAACTCCCTCGTCATGACTTCCACAAAGCAGCAGAGCAGAACTATCATACAAAACAAGGAGGTTTAAAAGAAGACACCAACAACAAGACAATCATCATTCTGGTCTGAGTGAAATGATGGGACTTATAGCTATGTTGGTGCTGTTTTGAAGTGTTTTGACATTAGTGGTGATTGACTACTCTGAACAGACGGCAAACATCAGGGAAAGCAGGGATGTATTTTTAAGGCAATATCTGTAGGGGAGACTGGAATTGGCTGGCACAATTTTCATTCTTCTTGGGTGGAACAAACATGATGACAACCCAACAAAGTACAAATGAACGTGTAAAAAAATCACAGGTTAGGAACTTCTTGAGGATGAGAGAATCATTTTATCATTTAATCATTTTCATAACTATTTCATTTTTTAAGTGAACTATTACTTTAAAACAGACATTTTGAAATATAAAAGCAAAATATGTCACATGCAACTGTCTAGTTGAAACACCCCTGAAACAAGGATGGATGTCACAGTTGCAGTGTTAAAATGGTTTATTTTAAATGGAAAAAGATTAAATGTTTATTAAATTACAGTAAAAAATAATATTTAAAAAATATTTATATAATATTTATATTTATATAATATATAATATAATATTTAAAAATACAATGCTAATGAATATTTATAATGTTTTAGCACTTTTTCCATTAAACAGCCAACAAGGAGAATTCAGATATTTTTTGCTTCTTCAGTTGACTTTCTCTTCACATTAAAGACCAAGAATAATATTTTAAAAAGTGGATATTGTGCAAATGTGAATCGTCTTATATATTAGACATCATTATAAATGATGTCAGACACACACTTATCACAGGTTCCGATCTCCAACAAACGGTCATATTTTAAATATCACACATTATCTAAGATTTTTAGCCGAGGGGCTCATATTTGTTTTGACATTGCAAATTTGAAAAGTGTCTTGAGCTTGACAGGTTTTAATCTTCTAATGTCATGATAGAATCAGTAAGTGTGGATCAAGAGGGCAAAAAATCTTATTTTTGTGACAGCATCCAATTATGAACATGAAATTAGCCCTGTTCCAAACCAACTCCAGTCTCTCCCGACTGTTCTTATATTCAATCCACATAGCACTGATGAAGGTTATTCAACATGTACATATTAAATATGTACATTCAATTTTTGGCAAGACAGTTCAGATTTTGCCCAATTTGTCAATATTATCAGATTTGCTTGACCAATGTCTGGTTTCTTTTCTATGGGCAACTGCATGGCTCTCTGAAGTTCATTTTAACTTTTGTAGCAATTAGAAAACAACAAGATATATACAAGTTATATTGTGAATGTGATATCAATTGCAGTTAAAAAACATTAATCAACATCTTTGAATGTGAATCAAGACTTCAACACCACAGTTTTTGCAATATTTGACAATTCAGCAAATAAGTGAAAGGACTAAAGAGTTCAAAGCTATTAATAGGCAGCAAAACCATACTCAATATGCAATACTCAAGCAATGCTCAATATCCATCAACTAGCCTACTACTGGTGATCTCTCTGCCCTCTCTCAAGGCTAAAGCCTTGTAGAAATAGAAAAACAATAATGCTCATTTGCAATCTTTTTCACAAGAGCTTTAGGCTATATCTGTCAAGACAAACAACAGGAGAGTTCAAATCCACTTTACCAGCCGTAAATGTTGCATAATGTGAGGATGATAAAGTCCTACCTTACCACAGGTCTTGAGATCCAGGTGTTATTCCCAAGCTATGAATCTTCTTTCTCTATGTGAAACATCTTCAGGCTTAGTTGGTCGGCTCGACATCAATAAAACATCCGTGAACTGAATAACTTCTTCTCAAAATGGATGGGGTTAGCATAAAACTTGACCTGCATTCATAAAACAGAGGCTGTTCAGGTCAGAATCACCAGACAATAAATAACATTAACATAAATACTGATTAGGCTATAGACCATTTTGCAAGATGTAAACAACACTGGTCCAGAAAAACTTCCTGTTTCAGTTTGTAACTGTTTTCTTTATTTCACATGTAAAGAAAACATCTTAAGATGTTTGTTTAACTTTTTGATTCAGTTTTATATGCTCAGTTGGTTGTATTTTAGCCCTGCTTTTATGTAGTGTTAAAAAACAAACAGGAAGTGCTTCTGGGCCAGTGTTGCTTACATCTTGCAAAATGGTCTATACAGGTATCTCAAATACCAACACAATCTTCAATACCAAAATTTGTCTGCTCTATGACATTTTTATTTATACACTTCTTCAGAAAGAAAGGCAACAACAAGCTATTCTCTTATATCCACAATGAAATCAGCGTATTAAATTATAAACATACCGAAATATAAAGAATGAACAACGGTAAAATGCAGCACATGTAACGTATCGCATTAAAAGACCAAAACAGTAGCGGTTAAACACCTTCAAGTCTGTGTTTAACTTACTAAAACTAGCCCAAAGTTAACTTCCCTTCTGTTTGTTTATTAGTGTTTACTGGATAATATGGCATTGACTACAAATGCAGTGAAAATTAAGGTGATGAGCAGGTTGTTGAGTTGTGGGTGCAACCTGACCTTGGGAGAAAACCTGTTTTTTACAGTCTATGGAGCAAACGCACTTTTAAAAATAAAAATGTCAAGGTTTCACATGAGGGAGACGGCTGTATTAAAATAGCCTAGCTATGTTTACCTAAGTGATAACCGGTACAGTGTTTCCCATACATTTATTAGTAATCAGCGCTAACCGCCACATATTTATTTCCGTGTTTTTAACAATTTAAGATGGGAAAAGTTGTAATTGACTGCAGAGGTGTGCACAGAGCCATCCAACATGCTCTCAATGTGGAGACCCACGTTAAAAAAAGGTTAGCACGCATGTAAGAAGCCTAGCTAATAAGGAGAGCTATGTTGTTAACCTGATCAAACCCCGCCGTCGTGCTCGACACAGTTTTTTAACACTGCGGTAAATCTTGTCTCCAATTTTTGTTCAACGGGTACTGAAAGTGTCACATTTCAGTTTGGCCAGGTAACATTTATTTACTTTGACAGGCAAGAAACACCAACTGCTAAGGTTATTTACTTGTTATGGATTTTTTTGTTGTTGTTGAGGTTTTACGTCTGCGCAAGTCTGCCGGAAGTTAAGTTTGGTCCGGATTAATGCACATGCGCAGTACCGTTTGTTTATGTCGTCACTGCTGAAAGCGTCTATATTATTAATGGCGAATTAAACCAGTTTTGAATACAAAGGTGCTTGTGTGTGTGTATACTTTTCTCTGGCTGGCGTCTGCCTCGTGCTTTGTTTGAATTGTGAGCACGCGCGACGCGTGTCAATTCATTTTAAATCTAAAAATGTATGACGTTTTTTATGTATACGATAAAGCTTGACACAATTTAAACTATTTAGTTGTTTTATGAGGAAATGGTTTCACCACCACCAAACTGCATTTCCCATCATTCTCATTCTCCAAAATATAAAATACACAGAAATTGCATTAATTACATAACAAAACACTTTGCCTCAGTAATGACACATTAGTGGTAAAAACATCTCTGGAAGTGAAAAAGAAAAATATTTTAAAAATTTAGTCTGAACAGAAATTTGCTCAAGCATGATTTGGATGATGACTGGATCATGTTGATAAACACCATAATGCAGGTGGTAAACACAAATTGAATTGCATTATTTTCAGTCCTTACTGGACTCATTACTGTCTACTCAACAATGCAAGAAGGTAACGACTTCTGAAGAGACTGTACAAAATTCACTTTGTATCCAGGAACATTTCGCAACGTTAACAGATATCTTTGTCCCAGTTTGGGGGTGGAGTGGTTACAGATATGTGTTAGGGAGTCATGAATCTGTCAACTTTTGAACATCCACCATTTCACTCTTCTCAGCCTGATGGAGGTAGTGAGAATGAGGATCGCTCAGTTTCAGCAGTTTTATCAGACACACAGGCCTCTCATTTTTGGCCAGAGATTACAGCCATGGAGGAGGTTTGACTGACAGAAACTGGCCCAAGGTGCACCCAGGAGAATCAAGAGGAGGATTTACAGTGACTGCTTCAGCGAGTATTTTCCTCTCCATTCTCTCCTGTCAGGGCTTAAGTCTATGCTACAGTGTAGAAGTAGCCCATTTCTGCATAATTTAATGGAGTCTCCCATTTTCTCTCACTATTTGTGCTCTTTGCTAGAGTGGTGGTGCCATCGTTGTTCCTATATTAAAGGTTAACAAGATGTATTCTTTCCTTAACAAATATAAATTGGGTTTCGGAGAGAGTTTAGAACTGAATGAAAACAAAGTTGGTCCCTTGGTTCAAAAACGTCTCTGGAACCCTGAGAACCAGACAGTGATTGAGTTTTAAGGTGACCTGCTTGTCCACTAAGAGACAGGGATGTGAAAATGAACAACTGTGGTCACATACACATTTTTCAGAGAGTTAGGACATGATTGAGTTCAGAGTTGAAGGAGAGGGACGATCAACATTTTAGCTGTGGACTGAATTATGTACTTGGGCTCTGCCATTTTAGCCCCAAAAACATTTGGAATACGTCTGGACAAACACTTATACACCGTCCCTGTGCGTCGTTTACTTTTAGCAAATCCAAAAGCAATACAATTTGTAGCACTTTTCACTAAAAGTTGTGCTCTTTGTGAAAATTTCTATAAAGAAAAAGGTTTTTATCAGCTGTGAGTGAGAGTGTGTGTGTGTGTGTGTGTGTGTGTGTGTGTGTGTGTGTGTGTGTGTGTGTGTGTGTGTGTGTGTGTGTGTGTGTGTGTGTGTGTGTGTGTGTGTGTGTGTGTGTGTGTGTGTGTGTGTGTGTGTGTGTGTGTTGTCAGTCAGCAGGATGAGATCATTCCATCCATCAATGGACTTCTCTGGAGACATTTGTTCACAAATATTTTGAAGACACATTTTTGCCACATAAGAAAAACCAGGCTTTAGTAAATCATAAGATAAAGTCGTAATTGTGACACGAATTATGAGAGACTCGAGTCATACTTATGAGACAAAAAAGTCAAAATGATGACAAAAGCAATGACACACTACTAAATTATAATTATGAGATTAAGTCAAAATGAGGACAAAAGCAATATGACACACTAAATCATAAATATGAGATTAAACGTTAAAATAATGAAAAATTCAATGACATACTAAATCATAATTATGAGATTAAAATTCAAAATGATTACAAAAATCAATGACAAAAGTCTTAAAAATGAGATTAAAAGTCAAAATGATGACTATCAAGGCAAGACAAGTTTATTTATTTAGCACATTTATACACAATGATAATTCAAAGTGCTTTACATAGAAGAAATTAAAAAATCAAAACAAATAAGACCAATTTAGAATGAAAAAAGGAGAGTAAAAACAGTCGGACGAGCAGTGGCACAGCTCATTCAGTAAATGCACAGCTAAACAGAAGTGTTTTGAGTCTGGATTTGAATGTGATACTGTAGCACATCTGTTCCAGCATAATAGCTAAAAGCAGACTCTCCGTGCTTTGAGTGAACCCTTGGTATTTCTAGCTGATGTGATCCTAATGATCTGAGTGATCGGTTTATATTCAGTGAGCATATCTTCAATGTGTTGAGGTCCTAGGCCATTGAATGATTTGTGTACCAGTAATAATATTTTAAAATTTATCCTAAATGTAACTGGCAGCCAGTGTAAAGACCTGAGGACTGGTGTGATATGTTCATATGTTCTGGTCCTGCTCGGTGTTCTGTATGAGCTGTAACTGTCTTATGGTCTTATTAGGATTGCAGCGCATTACAATAATCCACCCTGCTGGTGATGAAAGCATGCACAAATTTCTCTAAGTCTTGATTGGAAACAAAGCATCTAATTCTTGAAATATTTTTCAGATGATAATTCTCTGATCCTATAGACACACCAAGGTTCCTGACTTGATTTTTAGTTGTAAGGTGCATTCACCTTGAGAATTTCATCTTTGTTTCCAAACGCAATGACTTTCAGTTTTGTCTGTTTACTTCATCAATGCATTGGCACAGGGAGTCAATGGAGCTGTAGTCGACTCACGGTGATAGGGCTAAGTACACTGAAAAAAATATTGTTGGATTAACTTAAAAAATGAAGTAATCTGACTTAAAAGTTGCCTTAAAACTTTAAGTTAATTGAAATCGAAAAATTTAGTTAATACAACAAATGAGATTGATTTAATAATCAGAAACTCAAAATATTATGTTATCTGAACCACATAAATGATCTTCACTCAAAAAATGCTGGGTTGTTTTAACCCAAATTTGGGTCAAACATGGACAAACCCAAATGTTGGGTTTTAAAATGCCATTTAAAATGCCAAAGTTGAAGTTCAAAAATAATTATCTATTAATCATGAATGAACAAAAGGTCTTAGAAAAGCTCAACCTTGACATTAAGGGTCATTAACAACATTTTAAAAAATTAATAATAATTTAGGGTCCAGTTATGCACATTGAGATTTCTATAGTGTTTCGGCACATTCATGTATATTTTGGTTTTCCTTGTAAAACTGTGACCAAGACACCAGAGATGACATCCGAGCACTGCAATCACATTTAAAAACTGCATTATTAATGGCTTATCCTATGAAACGTGTCCTTTTCGCCTGCAGCTAAACTAAATATGGAGCAACCTATTCATCTTGGCACCAGACACAAAGGTAGGTTACAAATCCACGGCAAGCTCGATATTTAATTTCACGTGGTGAATGTAATTACGCCGAAGGAATGATATTCGTGCCCTGGATTAAATCAGGGAGTTATTGAGAGTGCCTGTAATTTTAATTCTGTTAGGATGACATTACAGAAGAACCTTCTGAGAACTATTATATCGTAGTGTGAGGGAATACTGCCACTTTGTGGCACAGAAGAGACATGCACACAGAGCTATATGACTAAATATAACTAAATACAATACTGTTCAAAGGTTTAGCATCAGTAAAATGTTTGAAAAAACTCAAGCATGCAATAAAGTGGTGACAGACATCTACAATGTTAGAAAAGGGTTCGGTTTCATATAAATTATGTTCTTTTAACTTTCGATTTATCAAAGAATCCTGGGAAAACATTAATCAGCGCAACTCTTTTATACATTAATAATAATAAATGTTTCTTGAGCAGCAAAGCATCATATTAGAATGATTTCTGAAGAGTCATGTGACACTGGAGGAATATTGCTGAAAATTATCACAGGTATACATTTTTATTATTTATTTAGTTATTTCAAATTGTAAAAATATTTTTTTACAAGGCTTATTTAGGCTTATTTAAATAATAATAATTATCCAACCAGTACTGAAGAATATGGGTGAAAAAAAATTTGTTAATTAGCAGGAAATGTTATAATGCATAAAAAAAATGCGGCAAGACTTTAAGGTTTACACGTTACTGCATGTACTTAGGAGTAAATTATGGATAATTACAAGTAACTAACACTAAACCAAACCCTGACTGTAACTCTATAGTAAGCACTCAAGTTACATTGTATTTACTAAAATAGTCACCTCAAAATAAAGTGCAACTAAAATTACTAAAAAAAAAAAAATACATATATATATATATATATATATATATATATATATATATATATATATATATATATATATATATATATATATATATATATTACGTGGACATGTTTAAATGAGGTTTTATGAGATGTGCCAACAAAAAGAAATCCATTAAATCCATTTCAGACTATTAAACTAAGTGTTATCATTTTACAAAGCATTAATTATGAACCAGACACAAAAGAAAAGACAGAATCTCCTTTGGGTTTGATGTACTTCTTTTAATTAGACATTAAATAAAACTGGTAAGATTAATGGGGAAAAACAAGAATGGGTTTGTATTTATAAAACCGTGCTGAATCTGAGAACAGCTTTTTCCTTCCTAATAATCACATTCGCCGAAACTGGAGAGGCAGAAGATGACCTTAGACCAGCACTTGCTCAGACGTTAACATGCGACACTTAATTACAATTAAGCGTCACTCAATTCATTAAACAAAAAAAAAGCACAATTTACAAAATATTCATCTTTATCACAACTGTACAAAGGCTGTTAAAACAAGGTCCATACATTATATACATGAATGAACCATTTTATCAACATTTGCAATTGGCACACAAACAGACAGAGAACATTTCAGAAATGATTGAAAAAATATCTAATGACTTTGCTACTTGCGTTACAGGCTGCTATTAAATGACTTAAAGGGAACAGAAATTACTTAAAATCCTTTAAACTTTGCATAAGAGCGGACATCCTGATTTACTGAGCGTTATTAGTCATACAGTCAAATTATCAGAAAAGCAAAACTAGTGACGGTTAAGGACGCATGGTAAAAGGTTTTAAAGCAAGATTCTGCTTGTGTAATGTAAATCTCCTATAAATGACATCATCTCATGACATCACAAGTATTGCCACACAAAAGTCGTCTTTATATCACTCTCTTTGGTTTGAGTGATTTGCCCTATAACCATATTTTACCATGGTATACTGGATCACGGCTGCTATTTTGAATGAAATAAAACTGGGCTTGTAGAACCAACAGAGTAATGATGGTTGATGGCATTAGAAAAACCAACAAGGCATTTGTTTGAATTCTTTTTCCACTTACATTTGCATCCGAGTAACTAATACGAAGTGATGTTCGCCAATCTCAAATTAGGGTATGTTTACACGACAACGCAAAACAGAAAAGTTGTCAAAACGATTCCCGTTCACAAGGATCCGCGAATACGACTGAAACGCTGTATTATTCATGCCAGGCCAGTAGATGGCGATGCGACTTTGTAAAGAAAAACACGCACTTAATAGACTGAACACGTAATACGCATGCGAATGACATCACCGGTTTTGTAGTTTACACAGAGACTAAAACTGTATCGCTTTCAAAAACAGCCACTGTCGTTGTCCGAATCGCATAAAATGTTGATGTAACGCGCCCCCTTAGCAAAAAAACCCAAAACATTTCAACGTAATGATTCAGACTTCTAAGGCGCAGTTTGGCTGGGCACAAGAGGGAAATATTCATACATAATAAATATCCTCATCTGAATGCAGAAGTGAGGCTTTCACTAGTGTAGATCTTTACTAAAGAACATTTCAAATTATTATTACACTCTATAATACTTGATTGTGATTGGTCAACTGCAGCTTTGCATTACTGTAGTGATTCATAAAAAGCATATCTTATTTTGCTGCAATTTCTTTCTACTTGCGCATTTTTGCATATAGAGCCTAATCACCATTTGTCACTTTACATCATCCCGAGAAATTACTGTAGATTTTAAGATCGAGTTATCACCACATGGACACGAAACCAACTGAGGTTATTTTATTTAAAAGGTACAATATGCATGATTTTTGCAGTAATATCCAAAAACCACTGGGCTAATGTTATACATTTTGTTTAGTTGATTACTTAAAAAATCCCAAATGTTTCCAACTATTTGTAAATCGTGAGAAAATTGCGTTTTTAACCAAGGAAACGGGGCGTGTGTGCAGTCGCCAGTCAATGACGTCATATCCGCGTTACCCCGGTTTCCGCCAGGTTTGACCTCGTACTGCAATAGTAACCATGGCGACAGACGTGGACAACTGGGTCGATTATGCCTGTTACGCGAGCTCAACAGCGCGAGCGTCCCTAGCAGGGTTTTGTTCAAACATTATGGATCATGGCAAGCAGACTTTGAGACAAAAAGAGGACTGAGAACGAAGATCAACATCTTTCGAGATGCCGAGAGCTACACGTCCGCGACTAACTTCGACTGGACAGAGACGCGAGTGTTGCATGTTACTTGAGCAAATCAATGTATATAAAACTAATCAATGTTATATAGTTCAATGATGAAAAGTTAGAATATGATTGTTATTCTCAAATGTTAATCTAGCTTAGTTTCGTTCAGCCAACAAACAACCTGAACATTCAACACACTCAAATGCAGTTTAGTGTGATCGTGAAACTGTTAGAGCAAGTAAAGCAGCGCTGCGTTACCTCAAGTTTGATTCCTCTAATAAACTGACGTGTGTGAGTAATTCAGCAGAATGAAATGTCCTTATTCCTTTCTATTCGTGGAATTCGCGTTGCGCGTGGCGCTGGTATACGATCAAGTAATCGCGCCCTGCTGATGTTACAATGTATTCACTCTAACCATGAAAAGATCCATCAGCTTGACGAACAAGATCCATAATTCCGCTTAATGCGAAATATACGTCATTAACATACGCCTTTGTTATTGTAAGGGGTTAGCGACCCCTGGTGGCGAAACAATCTTGCATATTGTACCTTAAAAAAAAAGATTTTAAAAATGGGAAAATCAGATATATTGATAAGTTAGGACCAGCTGAGGAAAACCTCTCAACACAACAGTGGTTATTATCCAGTATTCAACGCATCACCGTTCCCTGGAAGTTTAAAGAACAGAACGCAGCATGCAAACAGGGAAATAAGGTTAACAGGGTTAAGAGTTCACCATATATACACATTACCATGGCTTTAGAGAAAGGGCGTTAATCCGACTACAATGGAAGTTCACATGCAGGTGGGTTTTTTTTTTTTTTTTTGGAAGTCTGGGACAACCAAAGGCAGGGTCATACACAGTGATAATGTATCAAAACACCGCCCAGGAAGTGTTGGTCCTCAAAAATAATTCCTCAAGGTTTCAGTTCCTTGTAAAATCAAGCGACTCACATGCAAAGTTCCCGTTCTAAAGCTCTACACGGCTAGTTCTCGTATAGCACACCAAAAAAAAAGAGTGCTTTTAAATCCACACCTTTAAAAAACTACTCTAGAAAAACCAACTGCAAAATAAAAACCAGTTCTGACAGCCCATCCGATTAAATAAGCCATCCAAGGTGTCTCAGGGACCAACACTTAGGGGCAACTGGCACCGAACGAGAAGTAAAGCTTATTTCATTTAAGAAAGCAAGTAGAATATGGATCCATTCTGTATTCTGAAGAGGCTAATAATTTAGTGTAATGTACAAAATGCAGTTGTGGAACTTGTTTTTTTTTCTTCTTTGAGTCTATAATGACAGGAAAGGCTTGTTTCACATTAATACACATTTTGTTTTGGATTTCTTCTTTTTCTTCTTGCCCTCTTTGCTCATCTTCTCCTTGTGCTTCCGGATTCTCGGACTAAAGTATAAAACGCGTCGTCCACGCCCTTCAAAACAAAAGGGAAAACAAGGACTTCAGATTCTGTGAAGAATTACAGCAAATATAGTTCACAGATCTATGCCTAACTTTTTTGTATCACATTAGACTCAATAAAACTGATCTCATGTCAGTGTTAAAAGACCACATTCACCAAACACTTTCTGAAAAAAATAGTGAAAAAGTAAAAAATTAAGTCATGGTTTTAAATAAGAGTGTGAATCTCATAGAAACGGCCATATTTCACCCCAAAAATCAAACAAATGATACATATTTTGATATAAAACATGTTTAGAGGATTCTTTTTTTGCACACTTTGACATTCATAATTTGACATTCATTTTCATAGTCAGGCAAGCACACAGTCCCCTTATTTAAATAAATATTACAATTAGCATGAATTATTCAGAGAAATAAGTGAATATAATTATTTAGAGGGATTTCAATTGTATTTAATTTAAATGAACTAAATTCAGCACAAAATACTATAAGTAAAACAAAACAGAGATAATGTAAATAAGTAAAAATATTTATAAAATAATATTGAAAAAAAATTTAAGTAAATAAATAATGCAAATTAATAAATTCCTACCTATTTTAATTTAATTCAGGAAAACAAAACAAAAAATTCTGAAAATATATTTAATTAGAAAATTTGCATTGAATTCAGTGCAATCACAAGTAATCAATAAATGTGAATGAAAGCGGAGTCTCCAGAAATTCAAGACTAAACCGCTCGAGTTTTTGAAGCATAAAAATGGTAGTTGCATAGAGTGTCAATGGAAGGACAAAAATCTAATTTTAATCTTTACTCTAAATTAGTCTCAAATTATATTATGTAAAAGAGTGATCATTTGCATTTCGAAAGCGAGAAGACTTGTGGGTTTGGAATGACGAGTGCAAATAATGACAGTAAATCTGACTAGTCCCCCTAATGAAATGGTATAGAGGCAATGAATTGATGTCACTTTCCCGCTGGAACAATTTTGGGGTAAAATATGACCCGGCTATTCCTTTGATCGTTTTCGTGAGATTCACCCAAGAACAAGTGAAAAGTGTACAGCAGATGTCAAACCCAACACCTGGACTGCAGATGGGCAGTGCTTCAAACTTACCCCTCTCACATCAAAACACATTTTTTAAGCTTGATGCATTGTGTCGTCTTTTCCTCTTTACAGACTTTTCTTAGCCGGAATTGCCTGATTTTCCCGTACCAGAGTATAAAAGGCATCTTCCACTCTCTGCAGTGCAAAACACAACTCCTTTCAGTGTTAAGGAACGCACACAGCCATCATTACGGGAGAAGGGACAACGGTCATAACTGGATTTCCACTGATAGGGCTGGCATAATTAGTGGTGCTTTTTTACCCCCTTATTTCTGAAAATTTAAGGGAATCTGGCATAAAGTTTTTAGATCAACTCAATGCAAAAAAAAACAAAAAAAAAAGCCAGGTTATTCGATGGCATGCAGCATCTTCACACTATTGTAGAAGAGTTTCTCAATTAGGGGACATTTACACAACAGATTTTAACTAAAACCAGAACACTATGCGCTCCTGCTCAGTAGAGCCCGACCGATAAAGGATTTTGAAGGCCAATACAAATATTTGATATTCCGATATATCGGCCGAGATTTTTACTCTTTTTTTTTTTTTTTTTTTTTCAGAAACGCGCAACAAAACATTAACAGATTTCCCTAACTTTAGTTATTTGTCGTTATGTATGAGTTTGAACTAAAATATCGATAATGCATTTAAAAAAAAAAACTTGTTTCTTTTATTGTCACAACAGAACAGAGGAACCAAAGCTCATTAATGTTAACATTAGCGGTCTTCCACTGATGATAGTGGCATTAGCTAGATTTGTGGTTAGCTAGTCTATGATGAGCCATAATTTAGCAATGGATAACGTCATACTGCAAATTGTAAAACATACATTTTCAATATAACAGGCCAAGGAGAGATGATACGTCTCATTGCTATAATGTTCACGTGCTATTAAATAAATGCTTCAGTCACATTGACAGTCAACTATACAACTCCAACACTCATGACATGGTTTAAGCATGTTTCGTCCTTTTTTATTTTTGAAATATTCATTTATCGGCCATTATAACTGCCGATACCGATAGTTTGGAAAATGCCTAATATTGGCCGATATAATATCGGCCTGCCCCGATATATCGGTCTGGCTCTACTGTTGAGTTATGAAAATAGCATTTGGGGGCCTGAGAAAAGCAATTCTTGGAAAACAGATTTCAAATCACTAGTTTTTAAAAACAAAACCTTTATCATGAAGATTTAAGCTACAAAAAATGCAAATTTGTGAAAACTGTGACATGTATTATGTGTTCAGTCGTAGTGTTTCTTTACAGTGAGAACGCCATCTACTGGCCTGATGTGAACAAAACATCGTTTTGACATGAAACAAACAAGAGCCACACCTTTAGTACGTTTTAAGTATTGTTGTTATGTAAATGTACCCTTGGGTCCCTGAACAGCACTGGATTTTAAAAATAATTTGAAATGAAACAAATGCACTATTATTTCAGCTTGCAGCCAGATTCTTGAAGACAGCAGTATGGTACCAGTGGGCAGCATGTGTGGCTCGCAACAGAGAAAAAAGAGAAATGAATTCAGAAGCCTTTATTATTTCCCAGCATCACACGGAGTTGTGATTCGAGCACTGCAGAGGGAGGAACAGAGCGTCTGCCCTGATTTTTAAACATGACAGATAGAGCAGATTAATATCCCCAGTTGATTTTTAGTGATTGAACCATAATCAAATCAATCCAATCTGCATTCTTAGTCATTAAAGGATTTAATTTATCTTAAGGTGAAATCAAACACAGACAAAGGATAATAAATGCACGAGAGACCAGGCACAAACCCAGAGCTAGATCAGTTGTGTTCTGTGTTGTGCACCTGATTAATTATTCATAAAGCTAGTCAGAAACTCATGCATGCAGCCAGTGTAAAGCAACAGCACGCACTGGACAACTTTCACACTACAATTCTACACATTCAAACAGCAATTCTGGTGCGTGAATGTAACAAACTGCAGGTCACACTTACCTTTATAATAAAAAAATAAATAATAATAGTACAAGAAATGCTACAGTGATATACAGTTTAAATGCATCTTAAATGCATTTGAATTAAAGTACTTAAAATGTGCTAAAATAATAAAATAAACTAATTTTCTTCCCTTTCACTGTGGGTGAAATGGGACCCAGAAAGGGAGATTCACTCTAAGTTTTTGTCGACTGATTATAAATGAGATTTCAAACCACATTTGAACAATACTACAATATTTTAACATGGTATTAAAGACAACATGAAATTGCTTACAAAACGCATTTAACTTCCATGATGCATATCTGAGCAAAATATAGATGGGATGCGTAATTTTATCCATCGGAATTTGGTCTGAATAGTACATGTACATGTTGTCAAATTATAAGTTCATTTTTATTGTGGCCTTGGTTGCATCAGCATAAGGGTTGTAGTAGAGGTGGAGAAGAGGAAATTGATTATAGAAAACCATTTTTTTTTAATAATGATGAATGGTTCATGAAACGATCACAGATATTTGTTGATTTTGATTTCATGTTGTCTTTAAAACTCTTTAAAAACTCTGTCTTTTAAATCGGTTCAAAAATTAAAAAATAGTCTTGCAATGGCCAGGTTTACATGCACCCTCATAGCGCGATTAGGAGATTTATCACACTAGTGTTGCACGATTATCGTTAAAAGATCACAGTCTCCTGAAAAGTCAACGATTCACTATCAAAAACATCACTGGACACAATGGTCCATTGAACCTTTGACAAATCTCACCAGAACATTGTTAGCCGCGCGCTGCTGTCGTTTACCCAGAGAGCAGTTTCTCAAGTGTAGTGTAGGTGTGAAAATAAACTAAAGTTCTGGGATAGAAGTTTATGGTTTGATAAACACAATCTTTTTTGAAAGTAAGTTGGCGCTTTAAAAAAAAAAAAAAAAAAAAGAAAAAGATTGTATCGATTACTTTGTTGTGGCAACAAGTAACGGTTAAAAAAATATTTGTCATTAAATCACTCATTCAAGTGATTTGTTCAAAATCACTGATTCATCCAGTAATGAAACAAATAAGGAATTGAAAAACAATTAAACATTTTAAATAGTCTGCAATTGATATTTTGTCAGAACCTCTAGTAAATTACGTTATTTTGTTTAGTTTCCTGTTTTTTTGTGATTTTCATTTTATCCAAAATCATGCAGCTCTTAATCAATCTGATGCGATCAAGCTCATAATCGTAGTAAACTAAACTAAAATCGTGGTTACGTTTTAAATCGCAATAAACCTGCATTAAAAACACTTTAATCGGTGATGCCCGTCATGCACAGCTTCGAAAACATAGCGGTAAAGAAAGCATTACATTTATGGGGTGCTGAAATAAAATCGTAGTAAATCGACAATCGTTGCATGACATAAATATAATGCAGTATATTGATTGTCGAAAAAGTCGAAATGAAGACTTTAGGTGGGTCACCCGGAAAAAATTTAGTACGTACATAGAAATGCATTTAGCATTGTGGCCAGTAACAACTACTGTATGCAGTTTCATTATTTGTGCTGTGCACTGGGGAATGCAAAATATGGTGATGTATTAAAAAAATAAAAAATAAAAAAAAATAAAAAACTTAGCGCATGTTCAGAATATTGAAAAATGCATTATTTGAAAGAACACATTATTGGTGCACATCTAAACGTATTCAACACGTCCGCCCATGTTTTCCATACCTGTCTCGTTTTTGCTGAGGTCTCTATGAATGGAATGCCGTAGCTTCGTGCTAAATCCTGAGCCTGCTTGGTGTCCACACTGCGGAAAGGAAGATCACACTTATTCCCCACCAGGACCATCGGGACGTCCTTCGAGTCCTTTACTCGCTTGATCTGCTCTCTGCAAAAGCACACAGAGAATATTAAACATCTTCAATTCATTTGACTTAGTGAAGTGTTTTCATGCACTACAGACTAGTACTCCGTTTCTGGCTCACCTGTAGTGGTGAATGTCCTCGAAGGACTTGGTGTTATTGATGGCAAAGACACAAAGAAATCCCTCCCCTGTCCTCATGTACTGGTCCCTCATGGCACTGTACTCCTCCTGACCTGCAGTGTCCAAGATGTCCAGAAGACACGTCTCCCCGTCAATCACCACCTGCTTCCTGTAGGAGTCCTGCACAAGTGACATGACATTGAGCATGTGGAGCGGTATAACCATGCCAAACTCTAATGGTTCTGTTATGTCAATTTATCACCTATGACAATACTCGGACGCCGAGCCCACGAACATTGAGCTGAACGTCTGATAAGCATGACACGCAAAAATGTAAATGACTCAAGAGTATCTTATTGGTTGAATTGGTTTTATGCACAGCTGCACTACTTCCTGGACTTCAGCCAGCTCTTTTGTTTCCTGTCTGCCATTATTGGACAACCAATTAATCCAGGTGTGTCTGATTATTGTTGCTGTGACTACTGAGGTCAGGCACACCTGGATAAATCAGTTTGTCCAATAATGGCAGACAGGAAACAAAGGAGCTGGCCAGACAGTCAGCCTTGAGTCACAAGGCTAAAAATACTGAACCCTGAATAATCCCAAAAATAGTTTTATTGAAATCTGAGAGCCATAAAATGGACATCACTAACAATAAGTGGGTTTGAGTTTTAGGGCAAGTTTTCACAACTTCTACGTATAAAAACACAGAAACGTTTTTCCATGTATAAAGGTTAACTTAGTAAAATCGATCCCCATTCACAGAAAAACGATGTCGCTAAGGAAAAACTATGCGCTTAGACTATAGGGCTGTGAAACGATTAATCACGATTAATCACATCCGAAAATAAAAGTTTGTTTACATAATAAATGCGCGTGAACCGTGTATATTTATTTTTGTATATCTAAATACACACACATACATGTATATATTTAAGAAAAATTTGTTATTTACATATAAAATATTTATGTATAGTACAAATTATATATATATATATATGCGTGTGTGTATGTTATTCATACATTTCTTAATATATACATGCCTGTGTGTGTATTTATAGATACAAAATAATTACACACAGTTCATTCACATGTATTATGTAAACACAAACTTTTATTTTGGATGCAATTAATCACGATTAACCGTTTTACAACCCTAATAGACTGAACACACAATACGCATTATACCACTTCAAAAACATGCACTTTGCACTCCATTTAAATGTCATTGCCATGTAATTACAGCCATAGGCATAAAAAGTTTTCAGTTGAAAACGGTCTTGTGTAAACGGCCCCTTAAAGTGTTCATTTTAGTGTTAATACTAGCAAAATTGGTGTATAAGTGAACGAAATGCATGCACTTCATTCATTAATACAAAGAAAATGTCTCTACAAAACACACATGCAAAATTACAACATCTACAAAACATACAAACTACACTTTCAGCCAGAGGTTTAAAAAGACGCTATGGCAGAAAACAGGAAAAGGAAGAAACACAAAAGGCATTCCACCTGGTAACCACCTTTAAAACTAGAATAACCGGATAGCACTTCGAACATTTTACAGTACTTTTTTTGTGGAAGCAAATTTCCATAAGGGTGAGTTTCACAGCTTTATTTGGCAGTAGAAAGCGAGCGTCCTGACAGCGGTACCCATGGCTCACCTCTTATGGTTGGGTCGTATTCATCCACGAAGTGGTTCTGGATGAGTTGGATGGTGAGAGCGCTCTTGCCCACGCCTCCAGCACCCACCACCACAAGCTTATATTCGGTCATTCTTCACCTGCAGCAGAAAAACAACATGGTGAAATTTAATTCCACTTTGGATACATAGCCTAATTTAACTAAACATGAGATCACTGGTTTATTTTGCCAAAATGTCTGTCTTGGTGTAGCTTGCACATATAATAACCCTATGCTAGTCTAACAGTCTTGCGCAAGGGTACAACTGTGATGTTCATTAATAAAGTCTTTTAGGATTTGAACCTACAAGATCATACAATTAGGCAAGACTGAAAGGTTGCCAGGTCTACTCAATCCGACCCAACATTCAATACAAAAGAACTTAAACACTTTTGAAAGTTGGTACAGGGCCCATGTAGTTTACATGGAGAAGGCATTCGCTTTCAAAAACGTGCACTTTGAAACCCATTTTCAAAAGTTTGCGTTGTCAGGTCCCCAAAACAGTTGTCATGTAAATAAACGACCAAAATGCATAGAAAGTCTTCATTTTTCCAGTTGAAAGCGGTGTCGTTTACAAAAACCTAAAGCTGAACCAATTACTTCTACAAATACAAGTAAAACAGATTAATCAACGTGCAAATGACAACAGAAAACCACAATTCGCAACTTATACATATAAGGAGTGTATAATTTGTTAACACCTGTAGAAGTCACATGCCTATACTATTACTCATGTTTAATATTGCCTTTTGCTGTATTATTTTCTTTTACAATATATACTTCAATCACTGCGTTTAAACAACAATGAAACCAGTTAAATAATCTTATTTAAATAATTATACCAAGATTTTGAAGTTATTACTTTTCGTTACTTTTACTCAGAACCGATTAATCTACAGTAAACAAACAATTCAATAGACATTACACTAGCAGAGCCCACAAATGTAACAAGAATAAAATATATATATATATATATATATATTAAATTAAAGTTATTAATGTATATTAGGACCATCTCAAATGTTAAAAAGCTATACATCAACTTATTTGTCGTCGTATAAGTTAACTCGATAAAACCGATTACCTGAAACTGACTAGAATATATCACTATCTCATTGCATCATTCGACATAGTATATAAAAGTTATAGTGAATAGGTTAAAACTAAATGCACAATATATTTAAAAACAAAAACAAAACTTAACGAAATTAAGACGAGTCGATTTTAACAGCCAGTCTACCACGAACTTGAATCCGTTACATTTCAGCTTAAATCACATAAGCCAAAGAAAAACAGAGTGATTTAGATTTTAAATCAAGTTAAGACAAGTTCAGTGTTAAGAAGTATAACTTAGTTAAGCGCCATTTATTTTGCAGGCCCGAATTTCACTTGGGCGTGATACGACAATAATAACAATGGAATAAAATAATAACGCACACAAAGCTCACATTAAACCAATTTGCTCACGTATTTGTATTCAATTAATCGCCAGTGTAAACATACATGTTAACAGCTTTTATAATAATTTTACCTCTGGGTTTGCGAGTAAGTTCCGCGTCTGAAAAGCCTTGACTCAAGCGTTTATCATGACCTTGCCATAATGGTATTATACATTAAACAAATGTGTAGCTATATATCTATTGACAATCCCGTCAAAGGGTTTAAAGGATCGAAACCCAACAATATCACACGTATAACAGATACATTATGCTTTTTCTGGGCGACATGGCCTGCGCTCGGAGGCTGTTATGGGCGGACACACTGTTGCGTCCTGCTAAATCATCACTTACCCCAAAATATCAAAGATTTTCAGCTGTTTACGGTTATTTTCAGTAGGTGGAGGCGGTTAAAATGACACGTATTGAGCAGTCGAGCAGCCTTTTCCGAGCACCAGCATGCATCTTGCATTATAGTAGACGAAACATCTGTAGATACAAATAATCCAGATCGGTGTCCTTTCAGTGAGAGGTTGTGTAGGGCTTGATCAATAACTAGCCAATAATCAACACTGGCGATACCAGTCTGAATATGGTTATACGATGGACTATAATGCACTTTAATTTTAGTGTAATAGCACACGAGAATGTGCTACCACATATTCGGTACTAGGCAATGACCGGCTTTTGACAACAAGCTGTAGGGCAGTATTGCTATGGACTGGTTTTGTGTTTATATAGGCCCTAAATATAACCGGAACGTGTACGTGCGGACGTCAGCGCGGATCTGCATTCTATCTGGATGCATCACTTGTCAGTCACAATTTGGTCATTTGCATAGAGTGTGCAAGAACCAATCGTCTATGATTATCGAATAATACAAATTACCCGCCTATTTATTGTTTGACTCGATAATTCATTCTATTTTTTTCTTATTCAATAACTTCAATAAAAAATATAGTCCACTGATACGCAAACTTGGAAAACAAAACTCAAAGTGTAGAATATAGGGAAAAATCCAATAACAAAACACGTATTATAGCCATGTAAATAATGTTCACTTCTTTTATAATGAAAAAAAAAACGCGAAAAGAAAAATATTGGGTTATTTACAGCTTACAAAGAAATGTTTTAGTTCACAGTAATACGATTTAATGACATCATTGAAATATCATTTTTGTAGTAACCAAAAACTATGCCTAACACATACAAAAATCAGTAAAACATCATGAACAATAAATACATTAATATATTTTTAAAACAGTTAAATAAATAACGTCAAAACTTTGGGGAAAAAAAGCAGGAATTTATATTTTAGCTGAAACGATTAAAAACACAAAAGACACAAGGGGTCAGTATATTCATGGGTTTTTCTGTATAAAGTTGTTCTAGAAGTATCAAACGTTTAAATAGATTTTGTTTCATTATTTTAAATTATTACTATTATTATAACTTCACATTGCAAACAATGAACATGACAACAGTCGTTTAAATACAAGTTCAGCACAAAACTTGTACAATACAATACAAGTGTGAACAAATTCAGCCAAGTAGAAAAAGAGAATATGCAGTATAATATATCAAATAAAAAATGAAAGTAAAAGAAATTAAAGGAAAATAATAATAATAACATCAGAAAAAGAAAAAGCTGTAAATTATTATTCAAACCGCTTCTGAAACTCATTAAAGCTTGAAATCATTTTAAAGTAAGAGTCATTGTTCTGTTTTGTGTAATTGCACAAGTAAAAAAAGGCAATTAAAACTTATAGCATTGTAAGCAGGTATTATGTTGTTTAAAATAGCACCCTTTTTCTTTTTTTGTTTGTTATAATCTTGTTCTTGTCCTCTGGCACTGTTTTATTTTACTTTAGTTACTTTGTATTCTCTACTTTGAATAATTATGTATCATTGTATTGTTCTAGTATCTTATTATTGTTTTATTATTAATGCTCATGGCATTAATAATAAAAAATATTATTGTTTCTATTAAATATAAAAAAGTAAAAAAAAAGAAAGAAAAGAAAAGAAACTCAGATGACGTCATTGTCACGTGGTGAAAATGACTTTTCTCAGCGCTGCAGAATGGAATGGCCCAATCACTGCGTGATTAAACCCTAGGGATTAAACAGAGGTTCCGTGGTTTAACTTCTATTTCTATTTTCGAATCTTTGGCATTTACATTATGTAAATTACAATACTTCTTAGTAGTAACTATAAAAAAGTTGAAATCAAATCGTCGGACGTTAGTCGTCCACTGCTCTCTCGATATAGAACAACTGCCACCCACCAGTACTCACATAAGTCCCACCTCCTGCGACAGAATAAGCCAATAGGAGCCTCTCATTCAGCGGCCTCTGATTGGACAGATAATGGGACATTCGCAAGACGTACCAATCATAGCAAACAAAGATCAAACTGAGGGCGGGACTTGAGAGAATACTGCGTGAGATCAGATGGTCGTGTTTTCCACATACTAGCACGGATGGAGCTGCAGCACAGCGAGGAAACTTTTCCTGTGGGGCGGCGATCCTAACGGATGAAATCCGCTCTTTTTCTCAGACTTTTGCGCTGTGAATAAAGACAAAATACAAGAGCATTTCATTTATATTTAGCGAGAAGAGCTTTATAGTAAGACTTAACACTGGACAAAAACCTGAACATTATAGTGTCCTTTAAATTGTTGCACAAACTTTGGTCAATGTAACATCGTTTTGGACAAAAAGTGGATAAATATTTTTCTACATTTAGGCAAAAAAGGTAAGAAGTATTTCGCATGCGGAACAATTTAATATTAATAACTGTAAATGATTATACAGTAGTTATAGCCTAGTTTGAGGTCTGACTGTCCATCATGCGCATTCAGCATCACAACCTTAAATATTTACAGTGTACAATGAAGTCTTGAATTTGATCTCAAGTTTTATCAGCAGATTATGGTTTGTAACTTTGTATTGTAAGTTCGTTGTTATTTAACTAAAAACAGTATGCACGTCTTTAGTATTCTGTATACATAAGCATCATATTCATCAAAGGAGTAGTTCACTTTTTTAAAAAACTTTTGCTGATAATTTACTCACCCCATGTCATCCAAGATGTCCATGTCATTCTTTCTTCAGTCGAAAAGAAATTAAGGTTTTTATGAAAACATTCCAGGGTTTTTCTCCATATAATGCACTTTACTGAAAACGGTTCAAGGTCCAAAAGACAGTTTCAGTGCAGCTTTAAACGATTTCAGACGATGAATAAAAAAATATAAATAACAAAAGTTTAAGTTTTTTAAGCTCAAATGCTCACCTTGCTCTGTTCTGTGATGCACGTTCGTGACTCTCCTGTTCGAACTCGTTATCAAAATGAACTAATCTTTTTTCGTGTCAATTGGTTCATTCAACGAACGAATTAATCACAGAACAGAGCAAGTCTGAAGCATTTGAGCTTATAAAACTTAAACTTTGTTTCTCTTTTTAAATGAGCGATTGTTTCGCTTGATCAGACCCTTATTCATCGCCTGGAATCGTTTAAAGTCCTTTGAACAGTTTGCACTGAAACTGTCTTTTGGACCTTGAATCGTTTGGTTACCAGTAAAGTGCATTATATGGAGAAAATCCTGGTATGTTTTCATCAAAAACCTTAATCGAATGAAGAAAGAAAGACATGGACATCTTGGATGACATGGGGTAAATTATCAACAAAAGTTCTTTTTTTTAGTGAACTCCTTTAACATCAACACTAAACGCGGGATTACATCATGAGCTCAGGTTTTACATGCTATAGTTAATAGCTATGAATTTTCCTATTTAGTACTTTTAAGTCCTTTATATGTGGATTCAGTGTTTTTTTTAACCATACATCTACATATTTTCATATTATTTATCTACATTTGTTGTTTTCAGCTATTTATTTGACACATAATTATGTTTGATTATTAATATTTTAATAATCAGTCTGCTTCAGAACATCAATATTTGTCAGAATCTTTTATCTTGTTTATTTGACAATATCATTTCTGGACCAAATCAGCCTATAATCTAGCTAATAAACATGTAATATCCCTTAAATTTGTACAAATTAATTAGTATGCAAATTGAAAGTTTAATGGTTCATTCATCATTTGGTTGTCTTTTATATCGACCGCAAAATGCTCATTCAGTTTCTTAAATGAACTTTTTATGTTTCCCTCAAGTATGCAAATGCTTCACAGTCTGTAACTACATTATTAAGAAGTGGTACGATGAGAGATGATTAATAAACCACTTAGTCACGTTGACACTTCATCCAGTACCCCGTAACTCAGTTTTTGGCTGGTCCTTCAAAGCTAGCCCGCTGATCACAAGCATGGCAAAAGAACAAAGGCAGTATTATATCCAGCTAAACGTGCCATCCAGATGTTAGCGATTCTGCCAGTCTCGACGTCCTAGCCGTGGGTGCGGAGGGGATATTCTCAAGTTTATTAAAGCAGTCTCAGCTGAGACTCAACAAAACTCTTGCTGGTTTGTCGTTAAATACCACAGTAGGAGGACTCTTCTTGCCATCTAACGTCCTTAGAGAAGCACTTTGTTTAAAACCTGGCATGGTTTATTCCCTTCGAAAGCTTTGTTTTCCTGTTGCCTTCCATGAAAGCACCTCATTGTTTTTAGTCTTTACAGGCTAAATGTGCCAAACTACACGAAGGAATCAAGCATAGCGAAGTATATTTTAGGACACCCAAGGGATCTAGGAGCAAGATTTGGAGATTTCACTGTGAATTCACTCACTTTCTACTAAAGCCCTCAGGTTATTGTTTTACTGGGGTGGGGAAAAGGTTTGTTTTTCTTCCTTCTGTCGTCCCAGATGGGAGATTCAGTGAGGACACAGTTCTCCTCTGTGTTTGGCTGATGGGAGGTCTTTGTTTGATTGTGTCGTTTCTCTACTTTGCGTTTGTTTTTGCACCTTCATTTTCCCTCAGGAAGCAACAAGATTGTTGTACCTCCTATAAGAGAATACCAGGAAAACAAACTATACCTTTAGTGTCAAAACATATAACATTTCTTAGCCATGTAATATAACTTATGAACATAACTTCATGTGTTTGATTGGAGAGAGGGAACTAGAAACGTCTTATCTCGTTCGGTGGCCAGCTGTGTGGAATGTGTAACCTCAGTCTTATCAGTTTCCATGGTGTCAAATCAAGGCCCAAGTCTTCGGATAACCGCCTGCATGCCTTCAGTCCTCCACAATGGCGTAGTCACTTGCTAATCTTTCTAGCAACTTCACTATACAGGATTAGATGCTTAAAGGGATTGTTCACCCACAAAAAGAAAACTGTCATTATTTACTCACCTCATGTCATGCCAATCCCGAATGGCTGTCATTCGTCTCTGGGTCGTAATTTTGAAGAATGTTTCAGCGGTTTATGTAGCATATTATGAAAGTCAGTTGGATTCAGAAAACCTCCAAGCTTCAATACTGGGCTCAAAGGTAGAATGAAGGAAATCTAAGGACTCGCCTGTGAGATATTCTGAAGCAACATGATCACTTTCTAGGAAGAGCAGATCAAAATGGAAGGCACACAAATCAGACATCAGATCAAACATTGATCATCCTCATTTTCCATCATCTCTTTCTCCATCCATTCATCCTTCTCCTCTTGTCCTTTTGCCCTTTTGCCATTCTTCAATCCATCAATCCATCTATCTATCTATCTATCTATCTATCTATCTATCTATCTATCTTTCATCTATTCTATCTGATCTATCTATCTATCTATCTATCTGATCGATCTATCTATTGATCTATCTATCCATCCATCCATCCATCCATCCATCCATCCATCCATCCATCCATCCATCCATCCATCCATCCATCCATCCATCCATCCATCCATCCATCCATCCATCCATCCATCCATCCATCCATCCATCCATCCATCCATCTATCTATCTATCTATCTATCTATTTATCTATCTATCTATCTATCCATTCATCCATCTCTTTCTCATGCCATCCATCCAGCCATCCTTTTGTCATGCCATTCTTCAATCCACCCATCTCACCCATCTATCTATCTATCTATCTATCTATCTATCTATCTATCTATCTATCTATCTATCTATCTATCTATCTATCTATCTATCTATCTATCCATCTCTTTCTCATGCCATCCACCCAGCCATCCTTTTGTCATGCCATTCTTCAATCCACCCACCCATCCACCCATCCATCCATCCATCCATCCATCCATCCATTCATCCATCTCTTTCTCATGCCATCCATCCAGCCATCCTTTTGTCATGCCATTCTTCCATCCATCCATCCATCCATCCATCCATCCATCCATCCATCTATCTATCCATCTATCTATCTATCTATCTATCTATCTCATCTATTTATCTATCTATCTATCTATCTATCTATCTATCTATCTATCTATCTATCTATCTATCTATCTATCTATCTATCTATCCATCTCTTTCTCATGCCATCCATCCAGTCATCCTTTTGTCATGCCATTCTTCCATCCATCCATCCATCCATCCATCTATCTATTGATCTATCCATCTATCTCATCTCATATATCTATCTATCTATCTATCTATCTATCTATCCATCTATCTATCTATCTATCTATCTATCTATCCATCTATCTATCTATCTATCTATCTATCCATTCATCCATCTCTTTCTCATGCCATCCATCAATCCTTCTTCTTTCTCCAGTGTTTTCTCTGAGTGTTTTCACTCTTGGAACAGTTTCACCCGAGGCCTGCATTTAATTATGGAGAGTGCATAAATTGCTAGTAATTACATGTAGCATGGCAGCTAAATGCAAGTACAAGCAGAATAATAGGTTAAATCAAAATAGCTCAGCAATAGTAGTGACACACTAACATTCCTCGAGAATTTAGCTCATTCGCTCTGGTTTTGTATGGACACTAATGCTGAAGCTTGAATCTTGTATCACTTGTTTTTAATTTGATCCTTTACTCAGACTTTAGGGTTTAGCTCAATTGATTCTTAACAACCAAAAGTAAGGTTTCATAAGTTAACTTCCCTATATGAAGGAATGCTTGGAGGGTATATTTCTATATTAGCCTTTATTCAGTTCTCCTGTACAACATATCTAATCCTAAATTTAATTTTGGATTACAAGTTTGTTCAAATCACTAACACATATGAGCTATAACAAATTCAGTTTTTCTTAGCAAGCACCTCAAATTATTCTCTAAATCAGCTAAAGTGCTTGCCAAATGCTTTTAATAAGCAGGTTGAAACAAAGTGTGTTGTTTATATTTACACAAAACTGGACAAGGATTATAGTTAAATTGGCAGGAAAACATTGGGTATCATACTTCGGTGATTCCCTAGGGGGAAATGTGAATGCCTGAAAGTATGAGCAATGATAAGAGGATATTACTCAGTTGAGTTAATTTGAGATGTGCAGTTCATTAGTTAGCCTTAGAGACCCTATACTTTGTCTACAAACAACAGCCTGTCTTTCAGCGTTTCCTTCACTCCATACGAAATGGTCTGCAAGCAACTAGTATAATTAAATAAAAAGACATAAGTAGATTATTAATGTGATATCCTGACATCTTCACAAGTCTTTGTCCTATTCAACAGTATAAATATGCTGTTTTGGCATTGTATCAGTCAGTCTCAGTTTAGTCTTCATGTGGGATGATGTCACCATGATGAAGTCAGAGTTGGATCAGTGCAGTCAGTCACCAAATGGACAGTCGTTTACTCAAGTGCTTCATTACGACATTCACAAATGGCGCTTGATTGACTTCTGCAGGGCTCGTTTTAGACCGACTAAGTGATCGCTTGTGCTCAGCATGATGTGCAGATGTTTGAATGGAGAGCTTGTGGTGGGGCGGCAATCAAATCAATCACAGTCTCATCCTGATTTAGATCGGTGACCTGAACAATACAGTTCAAAATGGCCAGTGTAGCTCCAGTATTTCTCAATTTCCACGCTTGATGACATATGCTTGTGCTTTCATGACATCCCATACGGTTGTGTTACACATAATCATAATTTGTCACTTTTAACAGACAAACCTTTACATTTACAGTTTTATTTTTATGTCAGTTAAAAGATTGGACGACGGTGGGTCTTGTAGCCTCACCTAGCTCTGTGTTTCAGGTTCTTGGCTTTTTCTTTTTATTCTGGTCTTGTATTGTGAAAAAGACAATACTTTGGTCTTGTGATCACATTTTGATATCACATCTTGTACTGACCACCTCGGTTCCCTCGTGATTTTGGCTAATTTAGTCAAACATATATGCAACAGACGTGAAGTCATCCGTTAACTGGGCTTCCTTGCCTCAGTGATCGCTCCTGGAAAAATGTCAAAATACAGCAGGCTGCAGGCCACTTTCACATTAGCAGGAAAAGAATACAAAACGGCCCCACAATGGATCTGCCGATTGGCTGCAGGACTCCATCTGTTGTCGTGAACTCTAAAGGGTAGTAAAAATGAAGGACAAAGTACTTATCTGCTCACCGAAGGGCAAAATGGAAGGAAAAAGAAATGCAGCATGCAAGAAATGTCGCATCTTTGACATTTGTTGAGTATCTCACTTTTGAATAGTGATGAAGAAATGGCAAATGCTACATGGCAATTCCAAGTGGGACATTTTTGTATAAATTTATGGCCCAATTTAAAATGTGATTTGAATGTCCTCGCATTTGGCAGCCTGGATTCTGAACTATTCCAAGCCCTGTATAAATCAAAAATTAAAAATTTGGCAAGAACCCCAAGGCTCCAGTTGTAATAAACCATATTTTTTTTCCATTTTGGCTCAGACAGAAGAGATCTTATGGGGGTTCCACCGCACCATATGTCTCTTCACTAAACCAGAGACATTCAATGCACTTCCTCTTTTACTTGAGAAGGCACTTATTTGCTGGGTAGTGCATGTATTTGTGTGTATATAATATTGGCTTGATTTATTTTAATGCAAAGGTGTACAAAATTATTATATCTTGTATGAGTAGGAGTTGCTGCAGCAGAAATGGTAGAGCATGGCGATGGATACCACACGTAGTGATAAAATGTATATTGATGATAAAAACTGTAAGCTGCTTTGGATACAAGTAGTTTTGTTTTTTAATCTCAAGCTAAATTAGCTATTTTAAAGGGATACTCTACTTTTTTTACATTTTACAACTCCCTCAGAGTTAAACAGTTGAGTTTTACCATTTTCCATTTAGAAGAATATCAGTAACCAGACAGTTTCTGGTCCCATTGACTTCCATAGTAGGAAAAAATATATACTATAGAAGTCAATGGGACCAGAAATTGTCTGGTTACTGATATTCCTCTAAATATCAGAAAATCGACTGAATGGATTCTAAAAACGGTAAAATCCAACTGTTGTTAGATTTTCAACTCTGGGGGAGTTGTAAAATGAGCCTATTTCCAAAAAAGTGGAGTATCCCTTTAAGATTAATTATAAGTTATCAAAACCTTTAAAATACAAAGTCTAATGTCATTGTCAGGTTTGGTCATAGTCATAGATTCAGAGAATCAAACAGTTCCTTAATTATGAATCCAATAACACTTAGGAGAAACTCGGGTGATGCATAACAAAACTATGTTCAATATAGAAGTGACTGAACACTGTACTAAGGACTTAAATACACAAAGAAACAAGGATTGGGAACACAGGGAAACAGGAACAGAACTAAAACAAAACACAATGTAACCAAATAAACCAACAATTCACAATTTATGGATAATTGCAAACCAATAAATTAATTAATTACAATAGTTTAATCATTCTTTTTTTTTATTCTCTTTCTAGCCATGAATATAGTCGATGTAGGCACTGGCCTTAAACTATAAACAAACAATTTAGATTTTTCAATCTTCAACTGAAGACTGAAGTTTGTGCAAAAAATAATTTTGTGTGCTTGCAGATTTTATTAGTGCAGGGCGGGTGTAGTATTTCATTCAGAGAGGAGCTCTGTCTTGAAACTGTGGTTTTTGGCCTCTGCAGTGCTTTACTTTTCCAGCGCAGTGCCCCATAGAGTCTGTAAATCGTCCCTGTTCCCTCCTCTGGAGCCAAACTCAAAGCTCTATAAACATAATGAACGAATGAAAAAAAAAAAAGATTTGTATTGATTTTAGAACTTCTTCAAAGAAATAGGGAGAGCGAAAGACAATTGTTTGAAAGTAGACTGTGTAATCTTGTCATTTTGGCATGTTAACAAAAGAATTGTTTGAATTGTATTACAGCTTTTAAAAAATAATATTAATGGAGTTAAAAAACCCAAAGCAGCAGCTTTTCAGACAAATAGCCTAAATGCAAAAAATGGTGGAACCAAATGAATCATAGCGGGTGAATTTTATTAGATTTTTGTATTTTTCAATTATTAATAAGGTTTGATTCTATGTAAAACTGGTGCTGTCAATATAACATTAACTTAATGTGTTACAGTGTTAATATTAAAACTGTAGGAGAAGTTCATTAAAAGTATGGCAAATACTGTCTAAAATCAGAGCGGAAGATTAAAGTGGCTGACTTCCTGTTGTGTTTAGGGCTATGCTCCAAGAGACTTTTTTGTAGGTATTGGGTCATTACATGCATCTACGAATTTCGTGCACTAATCACGCAGAACGTGGCGGAGGCGCACTCCGTGGAACCTTTACAGGTGGCGCTATCGAGCCATTTTGCCTTGCCCAATTCTGAAACGCTATCAGATGGAAATTTTCGCAAACTTTCGTGAGTTTTCGTGCATGTTTAAATGTGATTCATTTTGGATAATAATAATAAACAGAGCAAGAGGGTCCTTACGCCATCGGTGCTCAGGCCCTGAACATTTAATGACAAGCTAGTGACCTTGGGTTATAGGAAGTAGTGGTTCTGTAGTGTTCTTTAGACTGGATAAAATATGAAAGTGTGCAACACAAGAGGAAAAACTGTCATCGGGCTGAATCAATTCCTCTTATTTTTATATAATCTCTCCAGCTTTGACACCATGAAATAACAGTAATTAGGCTAGTGACACTGACAGAGAAATCAACCTACAAACACACACCTTAAAGAACACTTACAAAACTCCCAAACCAGTGAACACCTTCTCTTCTAGCTGGCTCCTATACTACTGTAGTGTAGTTTTGTGTCTCCAACTACTGAAAAACACCTTGAGTTCACGAGGTGGTTTGAAACTTAGAGTTGAAGCGTCCCAGCAAAAGTGAACCCCTTCTCAAAGCACTGCACTCAAATGAGACCGGTGACATTCTCAACAAAAGCTTTGAAGACAAAATTGGGCTTATATATTATATTCACACTATACTGTATATTCTAGTATTGGTGTGTCCTCTTAATTTACCCTTGACTCCACTCGTCTTATTCCTTTCTGATTTGTGAAGCTTATGTTGAACGACTTTGGATATGCCTCTGTTTGCCTTGTCTTATTAACAGCACTGCTTCAATAAATCTGCAAATGGATCTTACGCCAGTCCCAGATGTTAAACGTTTTCTTTGCTAAGAAAATAAACTGAATTTTCTCTGCAAAGCTGAAGATCTGCACGTTTGCCAATCCCTCGTCCTAAAATTGTACCTGTTCGCAGAAGTGGGAGGAACATAATGTCACGTCCAGCTGGTCTCACTGTATCCAGCGGGACGTCCACACTGCGGCCAACTGTTTTTCATGTCATCCTCCTCCTCCTTTTCGCACCCTCGGCACACCTCCACAAAAACGCGGATTCATGGCCAATTCGTTTCTTGGAAAATATGCTATTTTAGGAACGTGTGAGTTGTTGTTGTTTCAAAAAGACTGAATCATTTTGTAGACAGCAGTCTCTTGTTTTTCTTTAAAAAGAAGAGCTGACGAAAACTAGTCCAAAATCCGAGGAAGGAAATGTGTCCATCTGGAAGCACAGAGGTCTCCTGCTAACAGCACAGTCGTTTCCTCTTACAAAGGTTTCCTGATTAGGAAAGGCTCCCTTTATAAAACTCGTCTTTGTTCCTAGCCAGATGCTTTTCATATATTTTAGGAAACGAAAAAGGCTAGAAAATTGTGTACGTTCTTTAAACGGCTTTCTAACCACAAATGCCACTTTGATATTTCATTAAAACATTCAGTTGAGAATGGAGAGTCCTGAACTCTTGTTGGGAATCAATCGTAAAAGAAAATAAAGCAGCAAAAGAATAGCGTTAAAGTGGTAGTTCACCCAAAAACGATTATTTTGTCATCATTTACGTACCCTCATGTCATTCCAAACCCCTTTGACTTTCTTTTGCTGTCACGTTATAAGAAATTACACTATATGCGTTGTGTTTTTAAAGTACTCCGGTGCCTTACAAAAGATTTGATGAAATACCAGTCTTTGACTTGAAGAAGTCATATTGTGCCCTTTTACAAAGTCTTGATTTTGTTTTTCGAGGTCTACTAGAATAGGTTTTTATGCTTGAGTGTTAAAAAACTAATTTTCCACACATTTTACATCATTGCAGTTCCTCTCTTCCCAGTCTGTCAGTAACACTTTGTTTAGTACGTGTCTCTATGAAGCCCCTTCTAATCGAAAAGCTTTATGCGCTCTGATTGGTCAGGTGTTTCGAGTGTGTTTGGGAAATGTCACCCCGCCGACCATAACCACAAGTTTCAACACACTTACTAACGCGACTCAACCAAGCCTCCCCTCTATTTTTGTGTATGCCTTGGGTGGGAATTATGAGGAATGTAGTGATTCGTTCTTTCCCTTAAAAGGATACTCCACTTTTTCTGGAAATAGGCTAATTTTACAACAAAAATTAGTAACCAGACAGTTCCTGGTCTCATTGACTTCCATAGTAGGAAAAAAATATACTATGGAAGTCAATGAGACCAGAAACCCAAAATGTTTAACTCTGGGGGAGTGGTAAAATGAGCCTATTTCCAAAAAAAGTGGAGTATTCCTTTAAGAAAACTCAAGATTACAATGGACGTGTTTCAGGGAGTTCAGTGCGCACGTATATGGAAAATATATACATGTAATATATATATACAAAGTTGAACATGTAAAAAAAAAGCATTGTAGATCCTAAGCAAATTTCATCTTCACAAAGCCAGAACCCAGAATGTCCTCCTCTGATATAAAATCCTTTTATACTTTGTTTAAGAACATATCACAAACTTTAAACTCAAAGGCTTTGAAAACATATCACATCCTTGAGTCTGTTGTAAGAAACCTTTACATTTTCATGACAAAATATTGTGTGGATTTGTGTATGTCTTATAAACTTTCAGTAAACGGCCCCCAAGGCAGTGTGAGATATGTGCATATCTTACCTGGTGTTTCCTGACCCTTGTTGTACTTTTGCAGAGTTGCCGTGAGAGGCCGACGGCTGTAGCGCTGGACCCTTGGAGCAGAACGTAATGACGTCGCAGACCAGCAGCCCCAGGCCCTGCAGAGTTTGACCCGGGATGGAGCTGAAGGTGTGGGTCGATGGAGTTCAGCCGCGTGGTCTGTGGGGTCACGGAGACCACAACCTGCCAGGAAGTGGTCATTGCTCTGGCTCAAGCCATTGGTAAGGAGCATTCATCACAGTTTTACTATATTGTTTCTTTTACAGTGATAAACAGGAAAATAAGCATCCATGATGCAAGCAAATTTCAAATCTGCTCTAATCTCTAAAAAAAAAAAAAAAAAAAAAAGACAATAGTATCATTGACTGAAAACTTTCATCATTTCTTCACCCTCATTGTCGTTTCAAACTTGTATGGCTTAACAAATCGGACATTACCAAACTTAAACACTCAAAGTTACATGAAACAAATAATAATACTGATTTAACCGAATTGATTGGAAACATAAGCCTGTTTTCATTACAGATTTGCACAAAACTCATGCGATTTATTTTATAAATGTCGATAAAAAACTATTGCCTGAAATGACCGCATTTCCATTAACCGATGTTATGCAACTCTTTTTCTTCTCGTGATAAGTCGTCATGGCACCGCACTAGCCATTATTTTTAATCAATGGAGACATATGCGTGTTATCCAAGCATTAATGGCAACGAAAGCAAGTTATTCTTGGGAGAGGCCACATATAAGGTGTTTCTGGGTGTTTAAAATGTGGCATTTCTTAGATGCTTAGAATACAATACAATATATATTTTTACGTACACTAAATGCGGAAAAACGGTTTCCATTGTAGTTTTGCGAAACATTCCTTTTTCAAATTGCTTGAAAAACCCCTCGATCCGAGCATAAAATATTTTGCGATATATGGGAGTTTTTGCCAAATTGACGTGTTTCCACTGGGCGTATCTTCAATTCGCAATTTAATTTCTGGTAACTGTACTTTCACACCCGAAGCTTGTTGACGCTTTGGGCGCTTTGAACGCTCTGACATTGCAGGACGAATAGAAGTGTCACAACATGAAATGAAAAAAAAAAAAAAAACGGAAAAAAAACAAGTAATACGTTGAAGAAAACTTTGATAATGACAGCATTTTTATAACTGTTTTGGTCGCATTTGGTCGGGGTGAAAAAAATAGTTGGCCATTATAATTATTTGCAGTCAAATCGGTGTCACAGTGAGAAAATGAATTGCATTCCCGCTTTAAAATGAGCGTTCGCAAATATTTCAAATAAAAGTTGCGCTCATGCTGTCCCTATAAGCAAACAACAACATGTCATAAATGATACGAAACCAGTAGGAATCACAGCAACGGCGACTATAGCTTCTCTTCCATTTTCCAACTTATGTTTTGGTAGGAACGAAAGTTTACATTGAATGTTTCTCCGGAATCAGCTGACGCGAAAGACGTCGATTGATTCCTGGCGCTTTGCCGCTGAACAGCGTCACAGCTCCTAATAAAATTACGCTTCTTTAAACTTTCTGATTGATGGTCAAAACTCACAAATCGTGACGCCGATGGATTTGATGCTTTGAAAATGAATGACTTCCGGCCGCTTTGGAAGCTCAAGTTGGCGGCGGTGCAAACATACCGGAATGGAAAGCAGCAGCTGTAGTTATAAATCAGTGTTTAAATAAATATTTATTTTGCAACAAATAAGTGCACACTGAAGCCTGCTAAAGCTGAGGGCTTAGAGTGCCAATTGGGACAAGCCTTCAAACGGAATAGTTTAATGAAATAAATCATCTGCAAAAACTGATTCACCAAAATGAATAAGGCTTCCCACACACAAGGAGTAGCACAATATGACATTAAAAGAGTGATACATAATTCTATCATGCTACTGCTATCTGTTGAAAAAATAGGTCTTTACTGGAAAAGAGCTTTTATTTCCAAAAAAAAAAACGACTCCCCAACAGTGGAATGGAAGACTATATTGCTGACACAGATGCCATCAATCCTCAGTGATGCTGAAACCATCTGGCATCCAGGTTGATTGAGTAATCATCAGCCATTTTATAATTGAAAAGAAGATTAAGTATAGGAGAGTTTGTATTGGCTTGAGACTAGTTGAACAGCTCGTCTAAAGACATCAGGCATATTTTAAGGAGTTTAAGGAGAAGCAAAAATGCTGATTTCAGTTAATTACATCACCAGTGGGACCCAAAGCAATTTGTCTCTGATTTGAAACCTGTCTTGTTGACGTCACCGTTTGATTCTATTTTCAGCGGCACTCAGACTGGTATAATCTAAGGGCCCCTTCTTGTATTAGTGTGAAACGCGCTGGCGCAACCAAAGTGCGTGCTGACATGGAAAATCTGACTCATTCTACTGGAAGAAAAAAACTCACCTCGATCCTCTTTCACAGTTTTGGGAATAATGCCTATGATTTAACAGAGGGTCAATAGTACAAAAAGGCTATTTCAATTACAGTATATCTTTAGATAAAATGCTCTAACCATGTTAAGAATAAATATTTGGTTGTTTTGCCAAGTAGCAAATGAAATGGTAGTGGAGCAGAGACGAGCAGAGTTCAGGGGCACAAATTTAAAAAGGGGGAATCTATCACTAGAATTATATTCCGCGTCACCATTTTGCGTGTTCATTATGGAAGCATATATGGGTAGCAATATTAAATTTGAAATGTAATATGCAAAATGACAATGTATTTCTGTATTACATTTTCCATTACTTTTGTGCTATGTTTGGTGCAAAATGAAAATGATAATTCAGTTATGTAATTTACATTTGCTATTTCATATACTAGTTTTAATATGTAAATTGAATACATATTTTAACGCTTTAGAAGTTGCAAAATTAAAATGTATTACAAAAATGATTAGATACGTTTAATATGTTTAAGCAAAAACTGTAGCTAAAGTATAATTTAAATGTTAAATGTGCACATTGAGAATGCATACCGAGCCGATCACGTCCCCACCCCCTCCCACCCTGTCAATCACTGCGTGAAGTTGGCCCCTCCCCCTCCCACCCTATCAATCACTGCGTAAAGTTGGCCCCGCCCTCCCACCCTGTCAATCACTGCGTAAAGTTGGCCCCGCCCCTCCCACCCTGTCAATCACTGCGTAAAGTTGGCCCCGCCCCTCCCACCCTGTCAATCAATGTGTGAAGTTGGTGTAAAATTTACTCCGGCTTTATAGTCAATTTACACGCATTTACTGTGTTTTTTTTTCTTTTAGCTATTTCAGCTTTGTTTAAATGTGACTTATTATGCCCCTTTTCACAAGATGTAATATAAATATATGGTGTCCCCAGAATGTGTCTGTGAAATTTCAGAAACAAAACGCTCCTTGACGCTTCTAAATGGTTAATGGATATATGTGGTTGTGGAGTTACATTGATTCATCTTATCGACTTGCATGTCCTGTCATGTTTAACTTTTACTCAAAGTGACATAGTACCCGAGGTCTTTATAAGACGACAACAGAACAGTTTGCATGCTTTGTTTGAACTATTGGCATTGCGTTAGAACTGGTTACACTGCTGTGGCTTGCCAAAATCATCAGTAGCACCTCATTGCAGTACACGAGATCCAGGGGGTGGTGTTGGATCCAGATCTGAGGGGTGGAGTTGGGTAGGTTTAGGGATATGTAAAGTGGGAGGAGTTGGATCTGGATCCATCTCCGCCCCATTGATTTCATGTTCTGCAGGGAGGACCATCTCAAAATCATGGCGGCGCCAACGTGCAGATCAAGCGGCAGTAATATTATAATAAGATCTTAGAATAGCAAAATCTGATCGGTTATTTTTTTTACATGCCTGCAGAGAAAAGCTTACAAAACAAAGTTACTGGGTTGTCACGTTTTCTGGGTTGGTAGATGCACCGGGGACCCGATTATAGCACTTAAACACAGAAAAATTCAGATTTTCATGTCCCCTACACTGTCTAAGCAGTTTTCATAACTGATTTATGAATAAGACCGAGAAATTACTCCCCTTCATATTGTCCAATAAAACTTTAGCTTGTTTTTTCACATTGGTTGGTGTATTATACACGTACAAATGGGCATCAATGAATAATGTAATATTTGTAAATATGTAAAATGTGGATTTTTAATTGAATCGACACACTAGCAAACTCTGAGAGAGCCATATATGGTTGCACGGTTCTCGATCGCATTTGTAAACGGACTGTGTGGTCACAGTTTTGGATATGCAACTACTGCCATAAACTCCTTGTTGCCTATTTTCGTTTTACAGTGAGCAGATTAATTACAACAACAAAAAAAAGTGCATTGTGGTTAGCAAACAAGCGGCGTCAGAATGCCCATATGTCAGTCAAGCCTGAAGCTTGTGCATGCAACTTTCATATCTATGGTTCCAATCTTATTCAGCAATGCAAACTGTATTCTTTTTTACTAGGTCGCACAGGACGCTGACACACTGATTGAAAAATGGAGGGACACCGAGCGGCATCTTGTTCCTCACGAGAGTCCGGTGGCCTCTCTGAACACATGGGGGCAGTATGCCGGTGACGTGCAGTTTATCCTACACCGCACGGGCCCCTCTCTCAACGAGTACCCCACAACTGAAGGTCTGACTCCTCGGGGCCCAGAGCGAGGCTTGCATCGGCAGAGCCTTCCACTGATGGCCAAGCTCCGAGCCCCAGGTGACCGTTCCCTCCGTCGGCGCGAGCCACGGCGCAAATCTCTGACCTTCACCGGCGTGCCCCGCAGTCTGAGGGACATCCTGAGTGGAGGCAGGCTTGGCGACAGTAGTGCCAAACAACGAGAGGTTTTAGTGAGAAGTGCCCACAATTCGCCGTCAATGTCTCCTCGCTTATCAGGGAACCGAATGGAGGATCTTACCCAACTGGTGAGGCTGCAAAGGGAGACTCTTTCCGTTCTAGACAGCAGGATGGATGCATACGAGGGAGAGCTTCGAATGTTGACTGAGAAAAGAGTTGGACTACAGGATGATGAACTGTATATGAAGATAACAGAGGAGGTTTCAAGGTTGGAAAAGCAGGTGCGAAGGAACAAGGTAGAGATCGAGGAAGAGGAGTTCTGGGCAACTGAGCTCCAGATTGAGCGGGAGAGCGAGAGGCAGCTGCAGGAACGAATCCAGGAGTTGAGCAGTCGGCTGCGCAGTTGTGAGGGGGATCTGGATCAGCGGCTGGTGTCTATGCAAGGTATACAGGCAGGGATTGAGGCTCAAAGGCAGCGTAAGGAGACCAGAGAGACCCAGCAGGCCAGTGAAGGGGAAGTGAAGGCTAGACTTCAGAGGCTGAAAGCAGAACTCAAGGCTCAGGCTCAACACACGGCCCAGCTTGAAAACAGCTCAAGAGCTGTGGACCGCTCACTGGCTGAGTCTTGCAAGAGAATGCAGGTATGTCAAGGTTAACTAAAAGAATCAAGTAAACCAAATGAAATTTTAAATCTAAAATTGAAGAGCGCAATGTTAAATCTGGGTGGAATAACCCTTTAAACGTGTTGACAATGGTGTTTAGTAGCATTATCTGAAGGCTCCACAAGAACGTGCCAAGTCTTTCATTAGCGATTAGCCTGAGCTGTGGTGTCAAAGGCAGCAGGGAGCATTTCTACTTAACACTTTTAAGAGCCATCCAAAAAAATCTGCATCTACCAGCAGGGACTAACTGGACCAAGCTAACCAGCCAAACCTTGACTCATTAGTGTCCCCCATCAGACTTCTCAAGTAATTAAACCAACATAATATTAATGCCGGATGACTGGATTCAGTAAATGGTGAACTAGACAAGCACCAATCTGGCACTGAACCAGCATAGAAATGCATGCTGGTCTTAGCTGCTCTTATCAGCAGGGTTCTGTCTAAAACAGTGATTGCTGTAAACACAAAAATGACGCACGTGTTTGGATTCTTGTGCTAATTTTGTGGAAGTACATCAGAAAATTGTTACTAGCCAGTTGCTCTTGCATTGCTTCAGGCTGAATGCCAGTTTCAACTCCACACAAACATTTCATTAGTACCTTCTCCCCCCTCTTTCCACCAGGAGAGTCACTATGAGCTGGAGCAGTTGACTAAAGAGTTGAGGCAGGTAAACCTACAGCAGTTTATTCAACAAACAGGCACCAAAGTCACGGTTCTGCCCGTGGAGCCTGGCGATGAGGACTCTAGCAACACAAGAGATGATAAAGGTATCTGTTTTACTGACAACATCCAAAGCCCCATGTCTGTGGTTCAGAATTGCTCCATACAGGACAGATACTGTTAGCTTTCAGCATGAATGACCTCAACCATAATGAGTAATGAGTACGTTTTACAAGTGTCATTAATAGCAAGACCACATCTGGTTTCAGTTTAGTGCAGTGCCAAAACTGCAGGCCCTTGAACCGTATAAGGCTGAGGGCGATTCACAAGCACTGCTGAGAGTTGTGCCGTGACAGATTATCGCAATGATTGACTCAACAGTCCTACCGCTGTCATTTACTCTGTCTAGTGCAAAATAATCGGTTGTTTCTTTTTAACTTTAATGACGTCAATCCTGGAAGGGGGTAAAAAAATAAACATTACAGTTGCAAGCTTTCTATTTGTAGATGTCCTCTAGTTCAAAGTGATTGCTTTTTGTTTCGTTTATAGTACTAATCCAAAGTGCCCCCTTGTGGTTGGAGTTGGTATTGTAAGTGTTATTCCTGCAGTCATGGCCAAATAGTTTACACCAATAGTGCCCAATCCTGTTCCTGTAGAGTTAACTTTCTGCAAAGTTCAGCTCGAACCCTGATTGAACACAACTGAACCAGCACATTCCCAGGAGCACTTGATAAATACAGTTGGATCTGAACTCTGCGGATAGGTAGATCTCCAGGAATAGGACACCATTGGTTTGGCTACATAGGAATTAAATATTAGCTATCTGATCTAATGAGTCATTTGTCACATCAAGTGCATTGTGGTGAGGTACTGTATTTCACTCAGTGTGCCGTTGTATTTTCAAATTTCATAGTGGCATACTATGCATTGTATATATAATGCAGAAAGAGTAGTATGATATTCATAACAAACAACTGTTATTGTAATAAAGAAAAGATGTATGCAAATATCTGGGGGATTTAGTTTTTTTTGTTACAGTATTCTTCAAATTTCCCATTTGACCTTGATTGTATTTAATTTTTGTAAGATCCCTGTTAGTGAATTAATAAAATATTAGACTAAGTTGTTTAACTATGTATTTAATTGTTTTTTTTCTCTTTCATTTCCCAGACTTTGCTGCGTTAACTGGCTCGCTGAAACGACCGAGTTCATCTTATCCTGTGGTTGGCAGCATCCATGGACTACACAGTCCAATCTCTCAGGTTTGAATCCTGAAGGCATCTACGTTTGAGCACCAAAAACCTCTCCATGTGTTCTCGGCTGAATTATTTTTAGTAGTATTTCAATACTTGTCTACAATAAACTGTATATCATTTAAATACAAACAAAAGTATTCTGATCTTTGCAGTGTCTACTATTGAAGTGGTACCCTGGTATCAGATGAAGGATGAATTACTTTGGTAGCTTAAATATATTTTTGTATTATTATTTTAGCCTCTGAAAATGTTTGTATGAATGTGCAGCTTTCACAGTTGTGTTTACTGTTAAGTAGAAGAGATCGATCTATGATTTCAAACCTGTGATATTTACGTTTTATAGTTTTTCTGTTAAATTTCATACTGTGGTTGATTTTTATCTTTATCAATCTGTAAGTGTTTTACTAAGTTGAGCCAAAGAACAATCACTTATTTTAGTTGCAATATGTTACTGCATGACTGTAAAAAATCATACTCCTTTACTTTAACCAATGTCATTATTGTCAATATATGCCCGAATATATGCATAAAATGTTACTGCCATTGACAAATACACTATTATTGCTTTTATTATTATTGTTGCTTGAAATGTACTTTTACTCTTAAAGGGATAGTTCACCCAAAATGGAAATTCCCGTGTGTTCGTTCCAAACTTCTTCTGTCGAACACAAAGGAGACATTTAAAATGTGTTTTGAGACTTCATTTTGAGTCAACTATCCCTTTAATATTATTATATATGTTTTACATAATTTGTTTCAGCCAAAAAATGAAATCACAGCTGTTAAGCTGACAGTAGTGCCTTACTGAAATACAATCGAAGCCAATTTAATGATGGTGCAAGCATGTTAACTCTGTGAATTAGATTTTGGTATTTTCAGTGTGTGTATGTATATATAAATCTGTTATGTTGTTTAATGCACAAATGTTGCTTACATGTTGTCTTGTACTTATGGCTGCATTTGATTTCAGTAGAGTTTGGGGGTTTGAATTGTTTTCCTACAGTATGTGGTGTTTACCTCTAATTGTCAACCATTTACTATATATATATATTTTTTTGTAAACAGTTCATATAAACCCCTGAACATCTATGTATAGCTATGTGAATCACTATTAAAGCCAAATCACCTTGTATGAATTCTCCATTACATAATCCTTTTGAGTAATAAATACAAAGTCAAGTGTAACAGAAAGAGAACAGAATTGGCACCTGATTAAAATGAAAGCCACTTTGTGTGTCCCGCCCAGTGCTACTGCCTCCCAGGAATGGGAGGAATGTTGTGAAGGCCACCGTCCAACAGTATGTGAGGTTTAACCACAGCCAAAATGGGGCTGCAAGGAGCCCAGCGAGACAATAGGCCTCGTCCACATCCAGACCCCATTCACGAAGAGTTTTTAGGGCGGTGGCACAGATGTTTCGAGAGCCCCTCACGGTTAAGACACAGGTGCAGAGAGGGCTGTTCTCAAGCCCGAACCCCTCCTCATCTGACCAATCAGAACGGCAAACTCCTTCATGCAGATCTGATAACAAAAAACTAGGTTAATAAGACTAATGGTCCTCAAATGAAAAAAAAAATAAATAAATATCATCATAAAGTTTCATATTTTTTACTCTAATACTAAGTTGTAGAAATACAAATAATACACGATTTACCTTTGCTGCTTTGAAGGTCTCTATTTGGGTTTCACTGAATCCAAAATTTGAAAGACTATCAAGCGTATCCTCAGAGAAAGCGATAACATCAGCTGAAAAAATGATTTTCAGCTTATCAAGGACGTGAAGATCAGCCTGATCATACAGCGAAGCAGCTGGAATTCCTAAACTCAACACAATATGCAAATATTAATGTGTTAATAAAGTATTTTTTAAATCCCACAATAACTTTGAAAATAATGTGTTAAATGTTCACCAGTATGCAGAGCATTGTAGACCGCATCCCGTTGGTAGAGAACGAACAGATTTACTTTGTTTGATTGAAGTGTATTTATGAGTTCTTCCTTTGCAGAAGTAAATCTGCCTATTTACTAGACCTGGTGATAAAAGCAAAGCAATATAAGCATATAGCAGAAATAAGCATATATTTGAACAAAAATGGCACAAGAATATGGTGTAAAAAAATGTTTAAGTATTAATAACAGCACAAATCCCATGTTTTTATAATTATTATTATTATTATAAAACGTCTTAGATATTTCAATAAAATTACATAACACCAAAATAGCATGAACATGTGACAATTGTAAACATTAAATGTATATCATTATGATCAAATGTGAAAAGTGGCTCTAGTAATATCTTTTAAATATGTTTCACATAAGCATAAAATAACAATTAGTAAAAAGTCAGAACTACGAGCCTCTAAGGTGACAAACTTTGCGTTTGGAAGGAAAACCTTTGCGTTCCCACAAACATTTTTATGACCGAACAGTTTCTCAATTCTCAGGGGAACGCACAACATTGCCAAATAATTATTTCTTTTCTCATCTCGTATTTTTTTTTTCTTCCCAATGTCCCTTTAGGGGCTCCGTACAAATAGCAATATTACACATTTAAAAGTGCACAATTGCCAAAGTGAACTTACCATAATGCTTTACACTCTCAACAATCTTCAATTTGAAATCTTCTGAACACTCCTTTGCAATGAGAATCACTTCAAATAGCAAAGATTCAGTCTGTTGTGTTCCACATATCTCTCATTCACTGTTTGCACAGCCTATATTTACATCAGACATTTCAAAATCATGACATTTCATCTGAATATGGCGTACAGCATCCAATAACTGTATTCCTACCTTAATAAACGTGAATCCTATGCCTTTGGGTAGTGCATCTGTGTTTGTGGACGTTGAGAGTTTGTTCAAGTCAAACAGGTCGTCATATTGCAGCGCAATTATAAGAGGACCTGTGCAAATCTGTAGTCATAATAAGCCATGAATGGTTGTACTATACATTATGAAGTTACAGTGTAATAACAACTTCTGACTTTACCTTGTTATCCTCCATTCCCTTCAAAACATCCGTCCTTCGCCTACATTAACAGACGCGGAAGTGAAGAAATATTACGACTGTAACGTCAACAAAAACAAAACAAACCTACGCGTAACTTAACATTACATGGACACTTATAAAAGATGTTTGAAATGACGTAATTAAAAAAAGTGAACTGTCAGTATACATGTGATTCCCGCCAGCAGCAAACAGCTGCATTGGAACCATTTAGAACAAAACTAGTGCCGAGTCAACATTCACTGTGTTTGTCCCCCGCCGCCGCCTCGCGCTGCGGAGCGGTACTGCACAACACCATCTGATCAGCTTTGATTTAATAAAATACTCATTATTAAAGGAGTTGTTCACTTTTGAAAAAGCTTTTGCTGATAATTTACTGACCCCGCCCCGTGTCATCCAAGATGTCCATGTCTTTCTTCTCTTAAGTCGAAAAGAGAATGAAGGTTTTCGTGAAAACATTCCAGCATTTTTCTCCATACAATGGACTTCACTGGTAACCAAACGGTTCAAGGTCCAAAAGGTCCAAACTGCGGGCTTTAAACGATTCCAGACGATCAATAAGGGTCTTAGCAAGCGAAACAATCGCTCATTTAATACATAAATAACAAAGTTTAAGTTTTATAAGCTCAAATGATCGCCTTGCTCTGTTCTGTGACGAGCGTTGTGACTCTCCGATATGCAATCTGTTCATCAAAATGAACAGATCATTTTCCGAGTCATTTGGTTCATTCAATCGAACGAATGAACGAATTCGACTCGCAAAAGATTCGTTCATCTTCGATTAATGAGTTCCAAAAGGAGAGTCAATCGAACGTACATTGAAAAGTGAACTACTCCTTTAAAACAACCATGATAGCCTACCGATTTTAAGAACAGAAACTTGCTTAATTTCAGAAGGATTGCCTTTCAAGTGAGTCAGATGATGATGATGCAGTAAACTAAAGTGGGTTTCCGCCACGGAATAAACACAATAAAATAAAATATATTGTGAGATATATATCTAAACAAAATTAAAAACTAATTAAAATTAAAAACAAATAGCCTATAGGCTACTTTGTTACTTGAATACTTATGGGAGATTGTTTTTTTAGCCACTGGAAAAAAAAAAGTTAATTGCAACTTTTTTTCACAATTCTGACTTTTTCTCCCTACGAGTTACATCTTGCAATTCTGACTTTTTTCCCCTCAGAATTGAACGATCTCACAATTGAGTTAGGCTATACAGTCAAATAAAATTAGCATTTCTGACCTTTTCTGACCTCTGATTCACGATTTCTTTATTTTTTATTTTATTTTTTGCAATTCTGACTTTTATAACAAGCAATTGCGATTTTATCACATTATAAAGTCAACGTGTAATAAAATCATAAACATTCTGACTTCTTTCTCAGAATTGTGAGATAGCGTTAGCTTAAAATTGTTTATCACAATTATGATTAAACCAAATGTAGGGCTATATCTTAGCAAGTTATGAATATTATAGTTTAATTTATTGTATTTAAAGTTTTAGAGTTTTAAGACGAACGTAAGCTTTTCAGTAACTTTTGGGCTGAGTGATGTCACATAGCATAACAGGCTTTATGAGTGTACAAATGCACCGACTGATCTCATGAAATGGCGTATGTATGATACACCAATTCGTATTTTTGGCATGCTATCAACACGCATAATGGCAGATATGTCGTGAGCTTATGAAGTCTTCCGTTGCATGAAGCACTTTAAGGTCAACGGTTTTGCTTGCAGCTTACCTGGACTCTTGCTATTAACATGACGGGTTTTTATAATATCCCAATCAGCAACTGACGGAGTCTTGAGAGAATTGAACTTGAAAGGGAGCGTCTTTGGTTACCTTATGTAACCACGGTTCCCTGAGAGGAGGGAACAAGACATAGCATAAGCTGCCACGTTGCATAGTAGATGGTACATTTGCATACTATTTTATGAATAACGTAGTGTTTTTCACTAACTCTATAGTAGGCATATTCAGACAGCATAGGGGTGTTATAATGAAGTCAAAACCAAGTAAAACATGGACCACAGAACTGTATTAAAATATATACACAATCAACATCCATATGACTATACATGAAATGTTATTAAACATTTTGCATAAAAACATTAAGAAGTGTGAATGCAAAACTGTACAGGTGTAGGTAAAAAAAAACAGTAACATGAAATCATTTACTTTTGAAATCAAAAGTGACTTAAAAGTGCAAAAAGGAACAGGAGTGTGTTTCTCATATATCATCCTCGGAGACCAGGCAGTAAAAGTCTGTGCGGGCGGCGTAGTTCCTCGAGCCCAGGTCAGATACATCTATCTCAGGGGGTTTGGGTTCTATCAGTTCTCACCTGGACCTGCAGGAAGCACTGGAGCTTTGAAGGGAAGGGTCTTGTAGATGGGCAAACGCAAACCTGTGAGGTAAACACATTGTATATGTACAATAAAATGTTGTAACCTTTTATAATGTAAACCCTGTAAAGCCTGACGCATGAAATGATAGTAAGAAAAATCCCTTTTTTGTAATGAAACCTAATTTATTTTTATTGAATCTTTATACAATACATATAAATGATGTTTAAAGGGTTACTTGACCCAAAATTTTAACTATCCCATCATTTACTCATATGACATTCTTCTAACAGCCAAACGGAGTTATATTAAAAAATATCCTGGCTCTTCAAAGCTTCATAATTCGCAACGAATAGTAACTGAGATTCTGAAGCCCTAAAAGCGCATACATCCAACATAAAAGAAATCCATACGGCTTCATGGGGATTAATAAAGACCTTCTGAAGCAATGCGTATGCTATGAGCCATGTGGCGGGTCAGAGGTTCGGAAAAAGATTTGTTCATTTTGATGAACGAGTTCGAACAGGAGTGCATTACAGAACAGAGCAAGGCGAGCGTTTGAGCTTATAAAACTTAAACTTTGTTATTTATTTATAAAATGAGCGATCGTTTCGCCTGATAAGACCCTTATTCGTCGTCTGGTATCGTTTAAAGCCATTTGAACAAGTTTGCAGTTTGTACTGAAGTTTCTTTTGGAACTTGAACCGTTTGGTTCCCATTGAAGTCCATTATATGGAGAAAAATCCTGAAACGTTTTCATCAAAAACCTTAATTTCTTTTCGACTGAAGAAAGAAAGACATGGACATCTTGGATGACATGGGGTGAGTAAATTATCAGCAAAAGTTTTTTGAAAAGTGAACTAATCCTTTAACGTAGTGTGATAGCGTAGAACTATGTCACACGTAGGCTCACTAGTGGCCGACGCTGGTCATGTGTGTAATGCGTGTGACGTACAATAACAGAAGCTTACGCTCATTAAACTAGTAACCTGACTCGAGGCTTAAGATTGAGCCACTGAAGTCACTTGGACTATTTTAACGATGTCTGTAATAACTTTTCCAGGCCGTCAAGTTTCAATTCCTCAAGAAGCCTATGGACAGATTTCATCAAAAATTCTTCATTTGTGTTCCGAAGATGAACGAAGGTCTTACAGGGTTGGAACAACATGAGGGAGAGTAGAATACTGACAGAATTTTCATTTTTGAGTGAACTATCCATTTAAAGGAAGCCTAATCCAGCACTAACCAAGATCGTATATCGTTGTTGTAACTTTTTTGGTTCAAGAAGCACGTTTCGTACCCAGGTCTCCTGCGGGATCAGGGTCCGGTCTTGCAGTCCAGGTAATCAGGCTGCTGGTCCGATGTGAGCATCGGATCTTTATCACCTTGCAACAAAGTCTGCGGATCGCCCGCCGACTCCCTGTGAAACGTCACCTTACGTGGCATCGCCAACGCAAGCTCCTTCCAGAACCCTGAAGAAGGGGTCTGTGAGAAAGGAAAGAGTATGATTAGGTTTCTTTTGATCCTAAATTTCAGAGATTTATTGAGCAGTGCGAGGGTCTCACCATGGAGTGTGCGCCCCAGGTGATTGTTGTGATTCGAGGTTGGTGTTGTCTCAGCTGTTGACTGATGTCCTGGCTTATTTGCTTCTGCTGCGACTGAAATGTGAATGAAAATGGGCTTCCTGGACAGCTCCAATCAGATGCCACAGACCCTGTCTGAACAATAAAGGATTAGTTCACTTTTTCAAAAGCTTTGCTGATAATTTACTCACCTGATCATTGAAATGTCCATGTCTTTCCTTCTCTTCCAGTTGCAAAAGAAATTTTCGATGAAAACATTTCAGGATTTTTCTCCATATAATGGACTTCAATGGAAAGAGTTTGGTTCCAAAAAGAAACTTCAGCAAACTGCAAACTTGTTCAAATGGCTTTAAGCAATATATGTGATCAATAGGGAGTCTTATCAAATGAAATCAATTGCTCATTTTATAAATAAATAACAAGTTGAAGTTTTATAAAGCTCAAATGCTTGCCTTGCTCTGTTCTGTACACTCTGTTCAACTCGTCATCAAAATGAACAAATCTTTTTCCGAGTCATTTCTGGCTTCATTTGGCGCAAGAACGAACGAATTTATTTGGAAAGATTTGTACGTTTTGATGAACGAGTTCGAACAGGAGTGCGTTACAGAACAGAGCAAGGCGAGCGTCTGAGCTTATAAAACTTAAACTTTGTTATTTATTTATAAAATGAGCGATCGTTTCGCTTATAAGACCCTTATTCGTCGTCTGGTATCGTTTAAAGCCATTTGAACAAGTTTGCAGTTTGTACTAAAGTTTCTTTTTGGAACTTGAACCGTTGGTTCCCATTGAAGTCCATTATATGGAGAAAAATCCTGAAACGTTTTCATTAAAAACCTTAATTTCTTTTCGACTGAAGAAAGAAAGACATGGACATCTTGGATGACATGGGGGTGAGTAAATTATCAGCAAAAGTTTTTTGAAAAGTGAACTAATCCTTTAAAACTGGATTTTAGGACGCAGTTTAGGGCTTATATACACAGAGGGAAGGCTAGAAGAACAAGACACGGATGCAAATAATCAGGGAGTAATGAGTACAAAACAGGAAAAACTAAACACATAAGTCAAAACAAGTAACGTGACACCTAAAGTTGGTGGTGCACCACTCCTGCTCCAGGTACGCCTGAGAAAGACCACAATCAGCCGTCGACAGCGACTAATGTTCATCAGCAGCTCTGCAGACGGCTCTGAGGAAATAAGCACTTTAAATTGCGCATTTTCCTAGACTATCAATGGACCTAAGTCAAATATGAGACCATATTTAATATAATACAAAAAAACCATTGCTGTCTGGTAAATGTCATTATTATTATTTTTAAATAGGTAATACATATGTTTTATTTAACATAAATAGTATTCCTGAGTATGCAACTAATAAATGTGAATGCAAAAAGAAAAACTTAAATGGAGTCTAAGATACTTTGTCTGCCAAATCCATAAATTAATTGACATATGTGAGCTTTTTTTTTATATTGAGATTAATACATCACATGAAAGCTGGATACATATTCTTTCAATTTATGTGTGTTTGTTAGGATAGGACAATATTTTGGTATTTATACATCTATTTGAAAATCTGGACTCTGAGGGTGCAAAAAAATTGAAAACATTGAGAATTTATTTTGCGGTTTTGCTGCATGCAGTCACAAAAATAAATTTCTTATATATTTACGGTGGGAAATTGACAAAATATCTTCATGGAACATGATCTTTGCTTAATATACTGATTTTCGGCATAAAAGAAAGATTTATCATTTTGACCCATACAATGTAATGTTGGCTATTGCCACAAATATAACTTTGCATAAACTTGTGGTTTTGTGGGTCACATTAAAGAGGTCATCATACAATAAGAATATTCTGTATCAAAACTCAATGTCCTTGTTCTGTCCAAAAATTTGCATGTCAACAATGTTCAGCATTATTTATTTTGTATACGGTAGATTTCACTGGATTTTTCTGGTAAATCAGTCGGGATTTCGGCGCAGGCTTTGCAAACAGACTTTTACGATATGGATTTGACAGTAATGTGACAACATGTAAGTAACTGTGTCAATTCTAATGCCTTATATGATCTGTGACCAGTTATTTCTGATATGTAATTATTAATGTACAGTCAGATGTTCTTTGTCTATGCATCCGTAAATCAAATCGGTTAACTTCATATTGTTTATCTGAGAAGGATGAAAATAATCTGTTATTTAAACTTTGATTAAATCATAAATAGAAAGCGATCAAAGAACGCTCCCTGGAGCTGTCAATCAAACAGCGCGAAGTTTATCACTGACTGAGTTCTGGACTCATGTTACAATCAACAAATCTCCTATTTACATCATGTTTGCACTGTTAGTTGTGATGAGAAGCATTTCTCGAGAGTGCAGAAATCGTTCTGCAGGGATGAGGTCACTGCATTCATTCGGTCAACATGTCTGTGATCAGCTCATCACACTGAAGACTGGAGTAATGATTTAACCTTATGCCACATAAATCTGAATATAGTTGTAAGATTTACCGCCTCCAGGAAGGATGTTTGTGTCTATTGAGTAGAAGTTTATGACTGAACTTGTTCTCCAAATGAGGCTTCAGGATAAAATTGACAAACTTCCTGTCATTCTCATTGGTGACATATGAGATGTAGGCGTCATACATTTTGCCATCTGAGAAACAGCAAAAAACATCTTTATGAAATGATAATGCAACGTTATGAAAGATTATAAAAGGCTTTAATAAACAGAATGCAGACTCACCGTTAAGCTCATAATCTTCAGAAATATTCTTATACCACAGTTTAAAGTTGAGTCGACACTTGGAACAGACCACCGCTGGAAGAGCGAGGACAGCCAACAGGACTACCATCAACCACTGCTCCGCTGTGACTTGGGATTCTGGATAAAACATTGGATCAAAATTATCATCAACCATATACGTTGAACTCAACACTTTATATTATAATGTTTAGGCATTCTTACAAATGTGTCACGTGCATAAATTCTGTTACAAGGTGGTTAATAACGATATTACTTAAATAAGGAATTTTTTTCTTACTGTGTTCTTTTACGTCGAATTGCGCTGTGCTGTCCTCGCCACGCAGAAATACACCCCAAATTAGCCCTGCATCTTTAGAGTCAGTATTAGATCAGTGCTCTTAATGATGTCACACTCATCTGTGACCCTGCCAAGTGTTTGGATAGTCATGAAACTCTAGATGGCATAATCTGATTGGTCTTTTACATGCAATCTGCAAGCAATCACACCATTACAACATGGTACAAGCTGAAGCCTCCGTTTGTCCTGCAGCCAATGAGATTGCTGGCAGTCCAAGATACTCTGGTTCTTCATGCAGCAGCATAGCAGTATCTCAGTCCGCCAACACCAAATGCATTAACAGTGCCATATTCATGCTAAAACTACTCCTTAATGATTGAGTTGTCATGATTTAAATATACTGTGTAATAATGTTGTGTAATAAACTGTTATTAAGTTAATTTATTCCTATTACAATGACAAAATAGCACGCTGTGAGGTATAACATGCATTATACCACATTCAATACACTCAACTTCAAGGGTTAGTTGGATGGGTGTGCTTTTTGGGGTTTAAAATATCAGTTTCCATTCACTCCTATTATAAAGCATGGAAGAGCGAGGATATCTGTTAATATAACTCCTGGTTTGGCTGAAAGAAGAAAGTCATATCCACCTAGGATGGCTTAAGCGCTGAGTGAATTATGGGATAATTTTTTTATTTTGGGTGAACGTAACCCTTTAAATGAGCCCCACCTGAGCCTAGCCTTCCTAACTGATTATTTCAATAAATGATTAAAAGTAGACTCTTTTATAGACAATTTGGTTAAAAAAATCCAATTAAAACAAAAAAGAAAAGAATTCAGAAACATATCTGGCTGGCATTTGTTGATGTAAAGAGGTTGTGCAAAAATATTAAAATAAAACTGACTGAAATGTTTAGCAAGTGCATATATTCCTTAAACTTTCACATTAATCTAAAAGAATAGTATGCACTAGGGCATAGTGTATACTACACATTCATGCAGTACCGCACACTACCGGTTAAAAGTTTAGAAGTTGTTAAGATTTTTTATGCTTTTAAAAGATGTCTCTTCTGCAATTTTTTTATAAAAAATACACAAAAAACACAGTAATATCGTGATATATTATGACAATTTAAAATGACTTTTTTATGTTAATATATATTTAAAATGTAATTTATTCCTCTGAAATAAAGCTGAATTTTCAGCATCATTACTCCAGTCTTCAGTGTCACATGATCCTTCACAAATCACTCTAATATGATGATTTTATGCTCCAAAAACATGTATGATTATTATCCATGTTGAAAACTGTTTTTTACATTTTTATTTCAGGATTCTTTGATGAATAGAAAGTTCAAAAGAACAGCTTTTATCTGAAAATGGAAAGCTTTTGTTACATTAAACACTACCCTTTAAAAAGTTTGGGGTCAGTAAGAATTTGTATTTTATTTTTGGGGGAAATAAATAAGAAATCAATACTTCTATTCATCAAGGATGAGTTACATTGATCAAAAGTTACAGTAAAGACATTTATAATGTTAGAAAAGATTCTAATTAAATAAATGCTGTTCTTTGAACTTTCTATTCATCAAAGAATCCTGGAATAAAAATGTAAAAAACTGTTTTCAACACGGATAATAATCATACATGTTTTTGGAGCATAAAATCATCATATTAGAGTGATTTGAGAAGGATCATGTGACACTGAAGACTGGAGTAATGATGCTGAAAATTCAGCTTTTTTTCAGAGGAATAAATTACATTTTAATATATATTAACATAAAAAAGTCATTTTAAATTGTCATAATATTTCACAATATACTGTGTTTTTTGTCTTTGCCCTGATGAGCAGAAGAGACTTCTTTTAAAAACATAAAAAATCTTACCAACCCTAAACCTTTTGACCGGTAGATGTATGTCCATTTCTTTCATATATTTTCACATTAAAATATTTCAATTTTAATAACTGGTACACTATGTCCCCAGTGCCGGGCATTATATAGCATCATATACCCACCAGTTTTGTATATTTTGAGGGTAGATGGTGAGGTTGGTTAGCAGTTTGCCATCTTTCATCCACTCCAGTTGGTCTTTGCAGTCTGCACCGGTGCGGTTCAAACCCATGGAGGCTTTGCATTGGAGGACCACGTGTGTTCGAGCGTCCCAGAAACCGACTGAGTTTGATCATGCCTGAAGTCTGGAACGCTGCTACAAAGCGGATCTTTGTTTTGAGAGAGAAAAATTAGAAATATGTGAGCATCAGTGTGTTAAGCCCCGTTCATACCAAGAACAATAACTATAAAGACATCTATAATAGTATCCACACCAACGCACGAGTACCAATCTGTTCATTTATTATAGCATGCTCTGCAGTTTTGTCGCTTGTCACTTTAAATGCCCGTAATCAAAAAGGCTTCTGATTGGCTGTCAATGTTTTTATTGTTCATCAGCTAGAAAAAAAAAAGATTCTAATGATATCATTCGTCTGTGCCATTATCGTTATAGTTGTGGTGTGGACTGTGCTATTATTTTAAATAAACTAACAAAAACACCCAGTGTATATCTTTAGCATTATCGAGTAATAGTTATTGTGCTAGTGTGAACGGGCCTTTATGATGTATAAAATGTGACTTTTTATAAGTTAAACTGCCAGATTCTCAATCCATGAGCTTTATGGAATGAATGCACCTAAAAAGGCGCTCAGCTAAAAAACAATGACTTCTTTATTAAGTGTAACCTTGCTCTGAGTCTCGTGGAGGATATCTAATCTCAAGAGAGATGAGTGAAACTCTATTCTGATGCACAGACGAGGCTGTTTCTCATCAGCACATGCATGTTTGAGCAAAATGTTCTTCATCTGCCCTCACGGATATGGTATTTTATGCAATAAAAAATGTATTTAATGGACCTTCATTATGAAGATTCATTTGAAAGCTTGGCTGGTGACGGGTCCATTAACGACACTGATGTTTATTAGAAATTCCTGCCTATATAAAATATTGTACAAGTACATTTTCAGGGAAATGGTTGAAATACTGTAATGTGGGCAGTTCTATAAATCCTTCAACCAACAAACTTTGGACATGCTGTGGTGGTCAGAAGCAAGCTATCAGGTCATTTGGCTTGACCTTTAGCAAACACGTTTCCTAAAGTTCTCTGCACACATAATCTCAGGATTCGAGGTAGGAGACAGCTGTTCATTTGTTTTCTACGTGACTTGATAGAAAACACCTTTCCTTTTTTTCCCTTCTTTGGAAGTCAATGGCTAACGTCAACTGTCAAATTTTTTTGGCAAAGGCCTCACAATAAGTAGTGGGGATTTAAAATACATCGGTAACATCATATTTAGGATATTTTGTTAATTTAGCAATCAATATTGGGCATGTACATTCTTAGAAAACCTTTTCTCGTTATTTAGGCCTACTGATTAAAGTCAGCCTGCGAAAAATTAGCCAAACAACAAAAAACGTGACCGCACCTTTAAATGTATATTTAGCACACCTCAAAATGAATAAAAAATTTCATTCAGCTAATTATAATGTTGTGATGATTTTAGTGTTTTTTTTTATTTATTTAGACAAAATAGTATACGATTCTAATATCACCCATTTTGGTTATAAGACTGACTATATCATTCGACCACAGTTGGTTGCGTCCCTATTTAGTGCACCAGGTTAAGTGTGTAGAATGGGACCAGCTCTTGCGATGTGCAAACCAGCATGTGCATACTTGAGTTTTAGCCCTTGCTATGTTAAACAATCTAATAAAATATGAAATCAGCTGTTCATCCTTTGGAAATTTGTTACATTCAACAGTTCATATATTTGATGTGCAGCTAGATATACAGTAAACAAGTATGAAAGTAAAAGTGTAGAACAAAATTTGTGTATTCAAAGCAAGTATAACTAGTTCCTGTAACTCAACTAGAGCTCAGCGCTTTAAATGTCAAACATTCAATTCCTAGGCCATTCATATGATAAGAATAGCTTTAGCAAAAATATGAAGTAAACTAATACATGTAAATATTAATAATTCATAGTCAGGGAGTATAAGAGTGGGGATAAGAGTGGCTCTTTTTATGGACACTTTCACCCGCACAGGTGAATTGTAAGTTGGTAATTTGAGGTGCTTTACATACACAGACACACACACACCAAAAAGTCAACATTATGTATGCTTATATAGGCGGAAGAGAGATTTGTGTATCATATTGAATGCACTCGATAGGACTGAACAATAAATAACCTGGTATAACAGGTTCATTATTCATTACTTTCAGGTTGAGAATGAGAACTAATGCCTTTGGTTATAAGACTTTATCTGTCAATATTTAATATACGTCAGTGTGAAGCCAGTACTATGATCTGTGTAATAAGTCAGATTATTGTTGACTAAATGAAACTGCAGCCAGTAACTTCATTCAATCATTAAACAGGAGCTGCTGTGTTAAAGGTACAAAGTTCACTTTACAGGTCCAGGTTTCTTTTTTTTCTGCTAGACAAACAAGTGCTGAATAATTGTATCACATGAACATTATTAACCGGAACAACTTAAACGTAAGGGGTCATCAGGACATCATCATATTTTTGTTGTATAAACAAATGAAACCAATGACACAACATGATGATATAAAGGTTGAAGTGTGTCATGTGTTTAAATGTAATAGCTTACATTTACATATGCTGATTGGTTATTTGCAAATGTCAACACACACATATTGTATTAAAAGCCAAAAAAAGACCTTAATAAGCCTTAATACAACAACAAGCCTTAATAGGTTGTTTGATATATATATTGGAATCTGCCAACAAACAATCTATTAAGGATTTTGTAGTAATGCAATGTGTATTGCCACTTCTTTCCACCCTTAACTTTATTTACATGTATTAGATTACTTCATATTTTTTGTCTAAAGCTAGATTTGTCTAAAGCTAGATAGATAGATAGATGATAGATAGATATCGATAGATAGATAGATAGATAGATAGATAGATAGATAGATAGATAGATAGATAGATAGATAGATAGATAGATAGATAGATAGATAGATAGATAGATAGATAGATAGATAGATAGATGAAGTATTACCCTCAGACTCTTGTAGATTAAACGGAGACATGTCAGCCACAGAATGAAATGACAACGCCACATCGCAGTCCTCTGATAAATCCTTTCATGAAAGACTGTACTTGTAAAATAGTTTGTCATGAAGTTGACTAACGCACTATGACCGTGAAACAGAGGCTATAGATGTTGCCAGCAGTGCGTGTCATCCAAACGCGGAAGGTGCGCAGCGGATACACGGAGTCTGTCGCCTAGAATCACCGTGGGGAGTCCAGGGTTACGTGATCCTGTTCACCTGAGTGTCTCTTAGAACAGGTAAACGGGCGTTTGTATAATTAGGCGCTACGGAGTGCAATGAAAATCGAAACCGAACACAAAATACAGTCTCGAGATGCTTTTTTAGTTTTAACAATTGGCAGCGACTACTTGCACTTTAGATGCTATTTATACTAAATAATGGCAGATGGCCTATTATCTGTAGGCTACCTCATTGTTGTTGTACAGTAGCCCTCAAACCGTATTCACTTTATAGCCCTTAATCCTGTAATTGTGGACAAATGTGTGCACAAAGAGACTCAGGTGTGATCCTTAATTTTTATTTATTATAAATTTTATATCACTGTCTTCGATAAAGTTTTGTCTAGCCATTTATGGTGTTTTTTTTTTAATTTTGGGGTTGTTTTTGAATGTATTGACTTCAAAAAGTACCATATTTTCTATGTAAATTATTTCAATGTAAATTAATTACTATGTAGTTTTATTGTATTTTTTAAACTATATTAAAATATTCATTCCAATAAGTTCTTAAAGCTAAAACCTAAAGATGAAGTCACATATGTCATTTTGGCTTATTTTCAGAATGCCCTAAATTACCAGTTTTTCCCATTCATTTTTATGGGTGCCCATTTTGGGCAACTACAAGATTAAGGATTTTTACATTGGATTCTACAGGGATTCACATTGTAGAATTGAGTCCAAAGAAAAATCGTGCTGTGTTCAGGAAGCAAACTTAGGAAAAGTAGCCAAGTCTGTACCCCTCAGATCAAGGGAAGTATTTTTTTAAAATAAATCAAAACTATTTTGCCCACATTTGTCCAGAATACGGTTTTAGGGTTAAACGGTATGCAATAATAGAGTATAAATTTTATATATATATATATATATATATATATATATATATATATATATATATATATATATATATATATATATATATATACATATATAATTTTTTTAAATGGGTGCATCTTATTGGAACAATAAAGTCTACTGCTACCCTACCGATAAAGACTTTATTATTAAACACACGATACACTTTATTTCCACTTATTCAATATTTTATTCATTTTTCTTGAAATGAAATAAATGCTCTATGGGGGTTAAAAACCTATACAGGTTTGGAAATGACAGAATATTAATTTATGGGTAAGCTGTCTATCCATTTTATTTTGTGGTTTAACAGTAATGTGCTAGGAGCGCACGTCTATAAACCTTCTAAATAAGACTGATGAAATTACTTTATGTAAGCATCTCTGCAAAGACCGATTGTTTAGCAGGTCATTCAGGTCCTCTCTGATCCACAGCTTTGAAACCACACACCACCAGTGATGCAAACAATCGGTCTTTGCAGAGATGCTTACATAAAGTAATTTCATCAGTCTTATTTAGAAGGTTTATAGACGTGCGCTCCTAGCACATTACTGTTAAACCACAAAATAAATGGATAGACAGCTTACCCATAAATTAATATTCTGTCATTTCCAAACCTGTATAGGTTTTTAACCCCCATAGAGCATTTATTTCATTTCAAGAAAAATGAATAAAATATTGAATAAGTGGAAATAAAGTGTATCGTGTGTTTAATAATAAAGTCTTTATTCGGTAGGGGTAGGAGTAGAGCTTTATTGTTCCAATAAGATGCACCCATTTAAAAAAAAAAAATTATATATATATATATATATATATATATTTTATATATATATATATATATATATATATATATATATATATATATATATATATATATAAAATTTATACTCTATTATTGCATACCGTTTAACCCTAAAACCGTATTCTGGACAAATGTGGGCAAAATAGTTTTGATTTATTTTAAAAAAATACTTCCCTTGATCTGAGGGGTACAAGACTTGGCTACTTTTCCTAAGTTTGCTTCCTGAACACACACGATTTTTTCTTTTGGACTCAATTCTACAATGTGAATCCCTGTGAATCCAATGTAAAAATCCTTAATCTTGTAGTTGCCCAAAATGGGCACCCATAAAAATGAATGGGAAAAACTGTAATTTAGGGCATTCTAAAATAAGCCAAAATAACATATGTGACTTCATCTTTAGGTTTTAGCTTTAAGAACTTATTGGAATGATATTTTAATATAGTTTAAAAAATACAATAAAACTACATAGTAATTAATTTACATTGAAATAATTTACATAGAAAATATGGTACTTTTTGAAGTCAATACATTCAAAAACACCCCAAAATTAAAAAAAAAAAAACACCATAAATGGCTAGACAAAACTTTATCGAAGACAGTGATATAAAATTTATAATAAATAAAAATTAGGATCACACCTGAGTCCCTTTGTGCACACATTTGTCCACAATTACAGGATTAAGGGCTATAAAGTGAATACGGTTTGAGGGCTACTGTACAACAACAATGAGGTAGCCTACAGATAATAGGCCATCTGCCATTATTTAGTATAAATAGCATCTAAAGTGCAATAGTCGCTGCCAATTGTTAAAACTAAAAAAGCATCTCGAGAACTGTATTTTGTGTTCGGTTCCATTTTCATTGCACTCCGTAGCGCCTAATTATACAAACGCCCGTTTACCTGTTCTAAGAGACGCTCAGGTGAACAGGATCACGTGACCCTGGATTCCCCACAGTGATTCTAGGCGACAGACTCCGTGTATCCGCTGCGCACCTTCCGCGTTTGGATGACACGCACTGCTGGCAACATCTATAGCCTCTGTTTCACGGTCATAGTGCGTTAGTCAACTTCATGACAAACTATTTTACAAGTACAGTCTTTCACTGAAAGGATTTATCAGAGGACTGCGATGTGGCGTTGTCATTTCATTCTGTGGCTGACATGTCTCGCGTTTACTCAGTCTGAGGGTAAGACTTCATCTATCTATCTATCTATCTATCTATCTATCTATCTATCTATCTATCTATCTATCTATCTATCTATCTATCTATCTATCTATCTATCTATCTATCTATCTATCTATCTATCTATCTATCTATTCTATCTATCTATCTATCTATCTAGCTTTAGACAAATCTAGCTTTAGACAAAAATATGAAGTAATCTAATACATGTAAATAAAGTTAAGGGTGGAAAAAGTGGCAATACACATTGCATTACTTACAAAATTCCTTAATAATAGCATTGTTTGTTGGCAGATATCCAATATATATATCAAACAACCTATTAAGGCTTGTTGTTGTATTAAGGCTTATTAAGGCTTTTTTTGGCTTTTAATACAATATGTGTGTGTTGACATTTGCAAATAACCAATCAGCATATGTAAATGTAAGCTATTACATTTAAACACATGACACACTTCAACCTTTATATCATCATGTTGTGTCATTGGTTTCATTTGTTTATACAACAAAAATATGATGATGTCCTGATGACCCCTTACGTTTAAGTTGTTTTCCGGTTAATAATGTTCATGTGATACAATTATTCAGCACTTTGTTTGTCTAGCAGAAAAAAAGAAAACCTGGACCTGTAAAGTGAACTTTGTACCTTTAACACAGCAGCTCCTGTTTAATGATTGAATGAAGTTACTGGCTGCAGTTTCATTTAGTCAACAATAATCTGACTTATTACACAGATCATAGTACTGGCTTCACACTGACTATATTAAATATTGACAGATAAAGTCTTATAACCAAAGGCATTAGTTCTCATTCTCAACCTGAAAGTAATGAATAATGAACCTGTTATACCAGGTTATTTATTGTTCAGTCCTATCTGAGTGCATTCAATATGATACACAAATCTCTCTTCCGCCTATATAAGCATACATAATGTTGACTTTTTGGTGTGTGTGTGTCTGTGTATGTAAAGCACCTCAAATTACCAACTTACAATTCACCTGTGCGGTGAAAGTGTCCATAAAAAGAGCCACTCTTATCCCCACTCTTATACTCCCTGACTATGAATTATTAATATTTACATGTATTAGTTTACTTCATATTTTTGCTAAAGCTATTCTTATCATATGAATGGCCTAGGAATTGAATGTTTGACATTTAAAGCGCTGAGCTCTAGTTGAGTTACAGGAACTAGTTATACTTGCTTTGAATACACAAATTTTGTTCTACACTTTTACTTTCATACTTGTTTACTGTATATCTAGCTGCACATCAAATATATGAACTGTTGAATGTAACAAATTTCCAAAGGATGAACAGCTGATTTCATATTTTATTAGATTGTTTAACATAGCAAGGGCTAAAACTCAAGTATGCACATGCTGGTTTGCACATCGCAAGAGCTGGTCCCATTCTACACACTTAACCTGGTGCACTAAATAGGGACGCAACCAACTGTGGTCGAATGATATAGTCAGTCTTATAACCAAAATGGGTGATATTAGAATCGTATACTATTTTGTCTAAATAAATAAAAAAAAACACTAAAATCATCACAACATTATAATTAGCTGAATGAAATTTTTTATTCATTTTGAGGTGTGCTAAATATACATTTAAAGGTGCGGTCACGTTTTTTGTTGTTTGGCTAATTTTTCGCAGGCTGACTTTAATCAGTAGGCCTAAATAACGAGAAAAGGTTTTCTAAGAATGTACATGCCCAATATTGATTGCTAAATTAACAAAATATCCTAAATATGATGTTACCGATGTATTTTAAATCCCCACTACTTATTGTGAGGCCTTTGCCAAAAAAATTTGACAGTTGACGTTAGCCATTGACTTCCAAAGAAGGGAAAAAAAGGAAAGGTGTTTTCTATCAAGTCACGTAGAAAACAAATGAACAGCTGTCTCCTACCTCGAATCCTGAGATTATGTGTGCAGAGAACTTTAGGAAACGTGTTTGCTAAAGGTCAAGCCAAATGACCTGATAGCTTGCTTCTGACCACCACAGCATGTCCAAAGTTTGTTGGTTGAAGGATTTATAGAACTGCCCACATTACAGTATTTCAACCATTTCCCTGAAAATGTACTTGTACAGATATTTATATAGGCAGGAATTTCTAATAAACATCAGTGTCGTTAATGGACCCGTCACCAGCCAAGCTTTCAAATGAATCTTCATAATGAAGGTCCATTAAATACATTTTTTATTGCATAAAATACCATATCCGTGAGGGCAGATGAAGAACATTTTGCTCAAACATGCATGTGCTGATGAGAAACAGCCTCGTCTGTGCATCAGAATAGAGTTTCACTCATCTCTCTTGAGATTAGATATCCTCCACGAGACTCAAGCAAGGTTACGACTTAATAAAGAAGTCATTGTTTTTTAGCTGAGCGCCTTTTTAGGTGCATTCATTCCATAAAGCTCATGGATTGAGAATCTGGCAGTTTAACTTATAAAAAGTCACATTTTATACATCATAAAGGCCCGTTCACACTAGCACAATAACTATTACCGATAATGCTAAAGATATACACTGGGTGTTTTTGTTAGTTTATTTAAAATAATAGCACAGTCCACACCACAACTATAACGATAATGGCACAGACGAATGATATCATTAGAATCTTTTTTTTTTCTAGCTGATGAACAATAAAAACATTGACAGCCAATCAGAAGCCTTTTTGATTACGGGCATTTAAAGTGACAAGCGACAAAACTGCAGAGCATGCTATAATAAATGAACAGATTGGTACTCGTGCGTTGGTGTGGATACTATTATAGATGTCTTTATAGTTATTGTTCTTGGTATGAACGGGGCTTAACACACTGATGCTCACATATTTCTAATTTTCTCTCTCAAAACAAAGATCCGCTTTGTAGCAGCGTTCCAGACTTCAGGCATGATCAAACTCAGTCGGTTTCTGGGACGCTCGAACACAGCGTGGTCCTCCAATGCAAAGCCTCCATGGGTTTGAACCGCACCGGTGCAGACTGCAAAGACCAACTGGAGTGGATGAAAGATGGCAAACTGCTAACCAACCTCACCATCTACCCTCAAAATATACAAAACTGGTGGGTATATGATGCTATATAATGCCCGGCACTGGGGACATAGTGTACCAGTTATTAAAATTGAAATATTTTAATGTGAAAATATATGAAAGAAATGGACATACATCTACCGGTCAAAAGGTTTAGGGTTGGTAAGATTTTTTATGTTTTTAAAAGAAGTCTCTTCTGCTCATCAGGACAGAACAAAAAACACAGTATATTGTGAAATATTATGACAATTTAAATGACTTTTTTATGTTAATATATATTAAAATGTAATTTATTCCTCTGAAAAAAGCTGAATTTTCAGCATCATTACTCCAGTCTTCAGTGTCACATGATCCTTCTCAAATCACTCTAATATGATGATTTTATGCTCCAAAAACATGTATGATTATTATCCGTGTTGAAAACAGTTTTTTACATTTTTATTCCAGGATTCTTTGATGAATAGAAAGTTCAAAGAACAGCATTTATTTAATTAGAATCTTTTCTAACATTATAAATGTCTTTACTGTAACTTTTGATCAATGTAACTCATCCTTGATGAATAGAAGTATTGATTTCTTATTTATTTCCCCCAAAAATAAAATACAAATTCTTACTGACCCCAAACTTTTTAAAGGGTAGTGTTTAATGTAACAAAAGCTTTCCATTTTCAGATAAAAGCTGTTCTTTTGAACTTTCTATTCATCAAAGAATCCTGAAATAAAAATGTAAAAAACAGTTTTCAACATGGATAATAATCATACATGTTTTTGGAGCATAAAATCATCATATTAGAGTGATTTGTGAAGGATCATGTGACACTGAAGACTGGAGTAATGATGCTGAAAATTCAGCTTTATTTCAGAGGAATAAATTACATTTTAAATATATATTAACATAAAAAAGTCATTTTAAATTGTCATAATATATCACAATATTACTGTGTTTTTTGTGTATTTTTTATAAAAAAATTGCAGAATAGACATCTTTTAAAAGCATAAAAAATCTTAACAACTTCTAAACTTTTAACCGGTAGTGTACGGTACTGCATGAATGTGTAGTATACACTATGCCCTAGTGCATACTATTCTTTTAATTAATGTGAAAGTTTAAGGAATATATGCACTTGCTAAACATTTCAGTCAGTTTTATTTTAATATTTTTGCACAACCTCTTTTACATCAACAAATGCCAGCCAGATATGTTTCTGAATTCTTTTCTTTTTTGTTTTAATTGGATTTTTTTAACCAAATTGTCTGTAAAAGAGTCTACTTTTAATCATTTATTGAAATAATCAGTTAGGAAGGCTAGGCTCAGGTGGGGCTCATTTAAAGGGTTAGTTCACCCAAAAATAAAAAAATTATCCCATAATTCACTCACGCTTAAGCCATCCTAGGTGGATATGACTTTCTTCTTTCAGCCAAACCAGGAGTTATATTAACAGAGATCCTCGCTCTTCCATGCTTTATAATAGGAGTGAATGGAAACTGATATTTTAAACCCCAAAAAGCACACCCATCCAACTAACCCTTGAAGTTGAGTGTATTGAATGTGGTATAATGCATGTTATACCTCACAGCGTGCTATTTTGTCATTGTAATAGGAATAAATTAACTTAATAACAGTTTATTTACACAACATTATTACACAGTATATTTAAATCATGACAACTCAATCATTAAGGAGTAGTTTTAGCATGAATATGGCACTGTTAATGCATTTGGTGTTGGCGGACTGAGATCTGCTATGCTGCTGCATGAAGTACCAGAGTATCTTGGACTGCCAGCAATCTCATTGGCTGCAGGACAAACGGAGGCTTCAGCTTGTACCATGTTGTAATGGTGTGATTGCTTGCAGATTGCATGTAAAAGACCAATGAGATTATGCCATCTAGAGTTTCATGACTATCCAAACACTTGGCAGGGTCACAGATGAGTGTGACATCATTAAGAGCACTGATCTAACACCTGACTCTGAAAGATGCGGGCTAATTTTGGGGTGTATTTCTGCGTGGCGAGGGACAGCACAGCGCAATTCAACGCGTAAAAGAACACAGTAAGAAAAAAATTCCTTATTTAAGTAATATCGTTATTAACCACCTTGTAGCAGAATTTATGCACGTGACACATTTGTAAGAATGCCCTAAACATTATAATATAAAGTGTTGAGTTCAACGTATATGGTTGATGATAATCCTGATCCAATGTTTTATCCAGAATCCCCAAGTCACAGCGGAGCAGTGGTTGATGCTGGTAGTCCTGTTGGCTGTCCTCGCTCTGCAGCGGTGGTCTATTGCAAGTGTCGACTCAACTTTAAACTGTGGTATAAGAATATTTCTGAAGATTATGAGCTTAACGGTGAGTCTGCATTCTGTTTATTAAAGCCTTTTATAATCTTTCATAACGTTGCATTATCATTTCATAAAGATGTTTTTTGCTGTTTCTCAGATGGCAAAATGTATGACGCCTACATCTCATATGTCACCAATGAGAATGACAGGAAGTTTGTCAATTTTATCCTGAAGCCTCATTTGGAGAACAAGTTCAGTCATAAACTTCTACTCAATGACACAAACATCCTTCCTGGAGGCGGTAAATCTTACAACTATATTCAGATTTATGTGGCATAAGGTTAAATCATTACTCCAGTCTTCAGTGTGATGAGCTGATCACAGACATGTTGACCGAATGAATGCAGTGACCTCATCCCTGCAGAACGATTTCTGCACTCTCGAGAATGCTTTCATCACAACTAACAGTGCAAACATGATGTAAATAGGAGATTTGTTGATTGTAACATGAGTCCAGAACTCAGTCAGTGATAAACTCGCGCTGTTTGATTGACAGCTCCAGGGAGCGTTCTTTGATCGCTTTCTATTTATGATTTAATCAAAGTTTAAATAACAGATTATTTTCATCCTTCTCAGATAAACAATATGAAGTTAACCGATTTGATTTACGGATACATAGACAAAGAACATCTGACTGTACATTAATAATTACATATCAGAAATAACTGGTCACAGATCATATAAGGCATTAGAATTGACACAGTTACTTACATGTTGTCACATTACTGTCAAATCCATATCGTAAAAGTCTGTTTGCAAAGCCTGCGCCGAAATTCCTCGACTGATTTACCAGAAAAATCCAGTGAAATCTACCGTATACAAAATAAATAATGCTGAACATTGTTGACATGCAAATTTTTGGACAGAACAAGGACATTGAGTTTTGATACAGAATATTCTTATTGTATGATGACCTCTTTAATGTGACCCACAAAACCACAAGTTTATGCAAAGTTATATTTGTGGCAATAGCCAACATTACATTGTATGGGTCAAAATGATAAATCTTTCTTTTATGCCGAAAATCAGTATATTAAGCAAAGATCATGTTCCATGAAGATATTTTGTCAATTTCCCACCGTAAATATATAAGAAATTTATTTTTGTGACTGCATGCAGCAAAACCGCAAAATAAATTCTCAATGTTTTCAATTTTTTTGCACCCTCAGAGTCCAGATTTTCAAATAGATGTATAAATACCAAAATATTGTCCTATCCTAACAAACACACATAAATTGAAAGAATATGTATCCAGCTTTCATGTGATGTATTAATCTCAATATAAAAAAAAGCTCACATATGTCAATTAATTTATGGATTTGGCAGACAAAGTATCTTAGACTCCATTTAAGTTTTTCTTTTTGCATTCACATTTTATTAGTTGCATACTCAGGAATACTATTTATGTTAAATAAAACATATGTATTACCTATTTAAAAATAATAATAATGACATTTACCAGACAGCAATGGTTTTTTTGTATTATATTAAATATGGTCTCATATTTGACTTAGGTCCATTGATAGTCTAGGAAAATGCGCAATTTAAAGTGCTTATTTCCTCAGAGCCGTCTGCAGAGCTGCTGATGAACATTAGTCGCTGTCGACGGCTGATTGTGGTGCTTTCTCAGGCGTACCTGGAGCAGGAGTGGTGCACCACCAACTTTAGGTGTCACGTTACTTGTTTTGACTTATGTGTTTAGTTTTTCCTGTTTTGTACTCATTACTCCCTGATTATTTGCATCCGTGTCTTGTTCATTCTAGCCTTCCCTCTGTGATCTAAACTGCGTCCTAAAATCCAGTTTTAAAGGATTAGTTCACTTTTCAAAAAACTTTTGCTGATAATTTACTCACCCCCATGTCATCCAAGATGTCCATGTCTTTCTTTCTTCAGTCGAAAAGAAATTAAGGTTTTTAATGAAAACGTTTCAGGATTTTTCTCCATATAATGGACTTCAATGGGAACCAACGGTTCAAGTTCCAAAAGAAACTTCAGTACAAACTGCAAACTTGTTCAAATGGCTTTAAACGATACCAGACGACGAATAAGGGTCTTATCAAGCGAAACGATCGCTCATTTTATAAATAAATAACAAAGTTTAAGTTTTATAAGCTCAAACGCTCGCCTTGCTCTGTTCTGTAACGCGCTCCTGTTCGAACTCGTTCATCAAAACGTACAAATCTTTCCAAATCAATTCGTTCGTTCTTGCGCCGAATGAACCAGAATGACTCGGAAAAAGATTTGTTCATTTTGATGAACGAGTTGAACAGAGTCGTACAGAACAGAGCAAGGCAAGCGTTTGAGCTTATAAAACTTCAACTTTGTTATTTATTTATAAAGTGAGCGATCGATTTCGCTTGATAAGACCCTTATTGATCGCCTGGTATTCGTTCAAAGCCATTTGACAAGTTTGCAGTTTGTACTGAAGTTTCTTTTGGAACTTGAACCATTGTTTCCATTGAAGTCCATTATATGGAGAAAATCCTGAAATGTTTTCATCAAAAACTTTCTTTTTCGACTGAAGAAAGAAAGACATGGACATTTTGGATGAGATGGGGTGAGTAAATTATCAGCAAAGCTTTTGAAAAAGTGAACTAATCCTTTATTGTTCAGACAGGGTCTGTGGCATCTGATTGGAGCTGTCCAGGAAGCCCATTTTCATTCACATTTCAGTGGCAGCAGAAGCAAATAAGCCAGGACATCAGTCAACAGCTGAGACAACACCAACCTCGAATCACAACAATCACCTGGGGCGCACACTCCATGGTGAGACCCTCGCACTGCTCAATAAATCTCTGAAATTTAGGATGAAAAGAAACCTAATCATACTCTTTCCTTTCTCACAGACCCCTTCTTCAGGGTTCTGGAAGGAGCTTGCGTTGGCAATGCCACGTAAGGTGACGTTTCACAGGGAGTCGGCGGGCGATCCGCAGACTTTGTTGCAAGGTGATAAAGATCCGATGCTCACATCGGACCAGCAGCCTGATTACCTGGACTGCAAGACCGGACCCTGATCCCGCAGGAGACCTGGGTACGAAGCGTGCTTCTTGAACCAAAAAAGTTACAACAACGATATACGATCTTGGTTAGTGCTGGATTAGGCTTCCTTTAAATGGATAGTTCACTCAAAAATGAAAATTCTGTCAGTATTCTACTCTCCCTCATGTTGTTCCAACCCTGTAAGACCTTCGTTCATCTTCGGAACACAAATGAAGAATTTTTGATGAAATCTGTCCATAGGCTTCTTGAGGAATTGAAACTTGACGGCCTGGAAAAGTTATTACAGACATCGTTAAAATAGTCCAAGTGACTTCAGTGGCTCAATCTTAAGCCTCGAGTCAGGTTACTAGTTTGATGAGCGTAAGCTTCTGTTATTGTACGTCACACGCATTACACACATGACCAGCGTCGGCCACTAGTGAGCCTACGTGTGACATAGTTCTACGCTATCACACTACGTTAAAGGATTAGTTCACTTTTCAAAAAACTTTTGCTGATAATTTACTCACCCCATGTCATCCAAGATGTCCATGTCTTTCTTTCTTCAGTCGAAAAGAAATTAAGGTTTTTGATGAAAACGTTTCAGGATTTTTCTCCATATAATGGACTTCAATGGGAACCAAACGGTTCAAGTTCCAAAAGAAACTTCAGTACAAACTGCAAACTTGTTCAAATGGCTTTAAACGATACCAGACGACGAATAAGGGTCTTATCAAGCGAAACGATCGCTCATTTTATAAATAAATAACAAAGTTTAAGTTTTATAAGCTCAAACGCTCGCCTTGCTCTGTTCTGTAATGCACTCCTGTTCGAACTCGTTCATCAAAATGAACAAATCTTTTTCCGAACCTCTGACCCGCCACATGGCTCATAGCATACGCATTGCTTCAGAAGGTCTTTATTAATCCCCATGAAGCCGTATGGATTTCTTTTATGTTGGATGTATGCGCTTTTAGGGCTTCAGAATCTCAGTTACTATTCGTTGCGAATTATGAAGCTTTGAAGAGCCAGGATATTTTTTAATATAACTCCGTTTGGCTGTTAGAAGAATGTCATATGAGTAAATGATGGGATAGTTAAAATTTTGGGGTCAAGTAACCCTTTAAACATCATTTATATGTATTGTATAAAGATTCAATAAAAATAAATTAGGTTTCATTACAAAAAAGGGATTTTTCTTACTATCATTTCATGCGTCAGGCTTTACAGGGTTTACATTATAAAAGGTTACAACATTTTATTGTACATATACAATGTGTTTACCTCACAGGTTTGCGTTTGCCCATCTACAAGACCCTTCCCTTCAAAGCTCCAGTGCTTCCTGCAGGTCCAGGTGAGAACTGATGAACCCAAACCCCCTGAGATAGATGTATCTGACCTGGGCTCGAGGAACTACGCCGCCCGCACAGACTTTTACTGCCTGGTCTCCGAGGATGATATATGAGAAACACACTCCTGTTCCTTTTTGCACTTTTAAGTCACTTTTGATTTCAAAAGTCAATGATTTCATGTTACTGTTTTTTTTTACCTACACCTGTACAGTTTTGCATTCACACTTCTTAATGTTTTTATGCAAAATGTTTAATAACATTTCATGTATAGTCATATGGATGTTGATTGTGTATATATTTTTAATACAGTTCTGTGGTCCATGTTTTACTTGGTTTTGACTTCATTATAACACCCCTATGCTGTCTGAATATGCCTACTATAGAGTTAGTGAAAAACACTACGTTATTCATAAAATAGTATGCAAATGTACCATCTACTATGCAACGTGGCAGCTTATGCTATGTCTTGTTCCCTCCTCTCAGGGAACCGTGGTTACATAAGGTAACCAAAGACGCTCCCTTTCAAGTTCAATTCTCTCAAGACTCCGTCAGTTGCTGATTGGGATATTATAAAAACCCGTCATGTTAATAGCAAGAGTCCAGGTAAGCTGCAAGCAAAACCGTTGACCTTAAAGTGCTTCATGCAACGGAAGACTTCATAAGCTCACGACATATCTGCCATTATGCGTGTTGATAGCATGCCAAAAATACGAATTGGTGTATCATACATACGCCATTTCATGAGATCAGTCGGTGCATTTGTACACTCATAAAGCCTGTTATGCTATGTGACATCACTCAGCCCAAAAGTTACTGAAAAGCTTACGTTCGTCTTAAAACTCTAAAACTTTAAATACAATAAATTAAACTATAATATTCATAACTTGCTAAGATATAGCCCTACATTTGGTTTAATCATAATTGTGATAAACAATTTTAAGCTAACGCTATCTCACAATTCTGAGAAAGAAGTCAGAATGTTTATGATTTTATTACACGTTGACTTTATAATGTGATAAAATCGCAATTGCTTGTTATAAAAGTCAGAATTGCAAAAAATAAAATAAAAATAAAGAAATCGTGAATCAGAGGTCAGAAAAGGTCAGAAATGCTAATTTTATTTGACTGTATAGCCTAACTCAATTGTGAGATCGTTCAATTCTGAGGGGAAAAAAGTCAGAATTGCAAGATGTAACTCGTAGGGAGAAAAAGTCAGAATTGTGAAAAAAAGTTGCAATTAACTTTTTTTTTTCCAGTGGCTAAAAAAACAATCTCCCATAAGTATTCAAGTAACAAAGTAGCCTATAGGCTATTTGTTTTTAATTTTAATTAGTTTTTAATTTTGTTTAGATATATATCTCACAATATATTTTATTTTATTGTGTTTATTCCGTGGCGGAAACCCACTTTAGTTTACTGCATCATCATCATCTGACTCACTTGAAAGGCAATCCTTCTGAAATTAAGCAAGTTTCTGTTCTTGTAAAATCGGTAGGCTATCATGGTTGTTTTAAAGGAGTAGTTCACTTTTCAATGTACGTTCGATGACTCTCCTTTGAACTCATTAATCAAAATGAACGAATCTTTTGCGAGTCGAATTCGTTCATTTCGTTCGTTGAATGAACCAAATGACTCGGAAAATGATCTGTTCATTTTGATGAACAGATTGCATATAGGAGAGTCACAACGCTCGCGTCACAGAACAGAGCAAGGCGATCATTTTGAGCTTATAAAACTTAAACTTTGTTATTTATGTATTAAATGAGCGATTGTTTCGCTTGCTAAGACCCTTATTGATCGTCTGGAATCGTTTAAAGCCCGCAGTTTGGACCTTTTGGACCTTGAACCGTTTGGTTACCAGTGAAGTCCATTGTATGGAGAAAAATGCTGGAATGTTTTCACGAAAACCTTCATTCTCTTTTCGACTTAAGAGAAGAAAGACATGGACATCTTGGATGACACGGGGCGGGGTCAGTAAATTATCAGCAAAAGCTTTTTCAAAAGTGAACAACTCCTTTAATAATGAGTATTTTATTAAATCAAAGCTGATCAGATGGTGTTGTGCAGTACCGCTCCGCAGCGCGAGGCGGCGGCGGGGGACAAACACAGTGAATGTTGACTCGGCACTAGTTTTGTTCCAAATGGTTCCAATGCAGCTGTTTGCTGCTGGCGGGAATCACATGTATACTGACAGTTCACTTTTTTAATTACGTCATTTCAAACATCTTTTATAAGTGTCCATGTAATGTTAAGTTACGCGTAGGTTTGTTTTGTTTTTGTTGACGTTACAGTCGTAATATTTCTTCACTTCCGCGTCTGTTAATGTAGGCGAAGGACGGATGTTTTGAAGGGAATGGAGGATAACAAGGTAAAGTCAGAAGTTGTTATTACACTGTAACTTCATAATGTATAGTACAACCATTCATGGCTTATTATGACTACAGATTTGCACCAGGTCCTCTTATAATTGCGCTGCAATATGACGACCTGTTTGACTTGAACAAACTCTCAACGTCCACAAACACAGATGCACTACCCAAAGGCATAGGATTCACGTTTATTAAGGTAGGAATACAGTTATTGGATGCTGTACGCCATATTCAGATGAAATGTCATGATTTTGAAATGTCTGATGTAAATATAGGCTGTGCAAACAGTGAATGAGAGATATGTGCGAACACAACAAGACTGAATCTTTGCTATTTGAAGTGATTCTCATTGCAAAGGAGTGTTCAGAAGATTTCAAATTGAAGATTGTTGAGAGTGTAAAGCATTATGGTAAGTTCACTTTGGCAATTGTGCACTTTTAAATGTGTAATATTGCTATTGTACGGAGCCCCTAAAGGGACATTGGGAAGAAAAAAAAAATACGAGATGAGAAAAGAAATAATTATTTGGCAATGTTGTGCGTTCCCTGAGAATTGAGAAACTGTTCGGTCATAAAAATGTTTGTGGGAACGCAAAGGTTTTCCTTCCAAACGCAAAGTTTGTCACCTTAGAGGCTCGTAGTTTGACTTTTTACTAATTGTTATTTTATGCTTATGTGAAACATATTTAAAAGATATTACTAGAGCCACTTTTCACATTTGATCATAATGATATACATTTAATGTTTACAATTGTCACATGTTCATGCTATTTTGGTGTTATGTAATTTTATTGAAATATCTAAGACGTTTTATAATAATAATAATAATTATAAAAACATGGGATTTGTGCTGTTATTAATACTTAAACATTTTTTTACACCATATTCTTGTGCCATTTTTGTTCAAATATATGCTTATTTCTGCTATATGCTTATATTGCTTTGCTTTTTCTATCACCAGGTCTAGTAAATAGGCAAATTTTACTTTTGCAAAAAGGAAGAACTCATAAATACACTTCAATCAAACAAAGTAAATCTGTTCTGTTCTCTACCAACGGGATGCGGTCTACAATGCTCTGCATACTGGTGAACATTTAACACATTATTTTCAAAGTTATTGTGGGATTTAAAAAATACTTTATTAACACATTAATATTTGCATATTGTGTTGAGTTTAGGAATTCCAGCTGCTTCGCTGTATGATCAGGCTGATCTTCACGTCCTTGATAAGCTGAAAATCATTTTTTCAGCTGATGTTATCGCTTTCTCTGAGGATACGCTTGATAGTCTTTCAAATTTTGGATTCAGTGAAACCCAAATAGAGACCTTCAAAGCAGCAAAGGTAAATCGTGTATTATTTGTATTTCTACAACTTAGTATTAGAGTAAAAAATATGAAACTTTATGATGATATTTATTTATTTTTTTTTTCATTTGAGGACCATTAGTCTTATTAACCTAGTTTTTTGTTATCAGATCTGCATGAAGGAGTTTGCCGTTCTGATTGGTCAGATGAGGAGGGGTTCGGGCTTGAGAACAGCCCTCTCTGCACCTGTGTCTTAACCGTGAGGGGCTCTCGAAACATCTGTGCCACCGCCCTAAAAACTCTTCGTGAATGGGGTCTGGATGTGGACGAGGCCTATTGTCTCGCTGGGCTCCTTGCAGCCCCATTTTGGCTGTGGTTAAACCTCACATACTGTTGGACGGTGGCCTTCACAACATTCCTCCCATTCCTGGGAGGCAGTAGCACTGGGCGGGACACACAAAGTGGCTTTCATTTTAATCAGGTGCCAATTCTGTTCTCTTTCTGTTACACTTGACTTTGTATTTATTACTCAAAAGGATTATGTAATGGAGAATTCATACAAGGTGATTTGGCTTTAATAGTGATTCACATAGCTATACATAGATGTTCAGGGGTTTATATGAACTGTTTACAAAAAAATATATATATATAGTAAATGGTTGACAATTAGAGGTAAACACCACATACTGTAGGAAAACAATTCAAACCCCCAAACTCTACTGAAATCAAATGCAGCCATAAGTACAAGACAACATGTAAGCAACATTTGTGCATTAAACAACATAACAGATTTATATATACATACACACACTGAAAATACCAAAATCTAATTCACAGAGTTAACATGCTTGCACCATCATTAAATTGGCTTCGATTGTATTTCAGTAAGGCACTACTGTCAGCTTAACAGCTGTGATTTCATTTTTTGGCTGAAACAAATTATGTAAAACATATATAATAATATTAAAGGGATAGTTGACTCAAAATGAAGTCTCAAAACACATTTTAAATGTCTCCTTTGTGTTCGACAGAAGAAGTTTGGAACGAACACACGAGAATTTCCATTTTGGGTGAACTATCCCTTTAAGAGTAAAAGTACATTTCAAGCAACAATAATAATAAAAGCAATAATAGTGTATTTGTCAATGGCAGTAACATTTTATGCATATATTCGGGCATATATTGACAATAATGACATTGGTTAAAGTAAAGGAGTATGATTTTTTACAGTCATGCAGTAACATATTGCAACTAAAATAAGTGATTGTTCTTTGGCTCAACTTAGTAAAACACTTACAGATTGATAAAGATAAAAATCAACCACAGTATGAAATTTAACAGAAAAACTATAAACGTAAATATCACAGGTTTGAAATCATAGATCGATCTCTTCTACTTAACAGTAAACACAACTGTGAAAGCTGCACATTCATACAAACATTTTCAGAGGCTAAAATAATAATACAAAAATATATTTAAGCTACCAAAGTAATTCATCCTTCATCTGATACCAGGGTACCACTTCAATAGTAGACACTGCAAAGATCAGAATACTTTTGTTTGTATTTAAATGATATACAGTTTATTGTAGACAAGTATTGAAATACTACTAAAAATAATTCAGCCGAGAACACATGGAGAGGTTTTTGGTGCTCAAACGTAGATGCCTTCAGGATTCAAACCTGAGGAGATTGGACTGTGTAGTCCATGGATGCTGCCAACCACAGGATAAGATGAACTTCGGTCGTTTCAGCGAGCCAGTTAACGCAGCAAAGTCTGGGAAATGAAAGAGAAAAAAAACAATTAAATACATAGTTAAACAACTTAGTCTAATATTTTATTAATTCACTAACAGGGATCTTACAAAAATTAAATACAATCAAGGTCAAATGGGAAATTTGAAGAATACTGTAACAAAAAAAACTAAATCCCCCAGATATTTGCATACATCTTTTCTTTATTACAATAACAGTTGTTTGTTATGAATATCATACTACTCTTTCTGCATTATATATACAATGCATAGTATGCCACTATGAAATTTGAAAATACAACGGCACACTGAGTGAAATACAGTACCTCACCACAATGCACTTGATGTGACAAATGACTCATTAGATCAGATAGCTAATATTTAATTCCTATGTAGCCAAACCAATGGTGTCCTATTCCTGGAGATCTACCTATCCGCAGAGTTCAGATCCAACTGTATTTATCAAGTGCTCCTGGGAATGTGCTGGTTCAGTTGTGTTCAATCAGGGTTCGAGCTGAACTTTGCAGAAAGTTAACTCTACAGGAACAGGATTGGGCACTATTGGTGTAAACTATTTGGCCATGACTGCAGGAATAACACTTACAATACCAACTCCAACCACAAGGGGGCACTTTGGATTAGTACTATAAACGAAACAAAAAGCAATCACTTTGAACTAGAGGACATCTACAAATAGAAAGCTTGCAACTGTAATGTTTATTTTTTTACCCCCTTCCAGGATTGACGTCATTAAAGTTAAAAAGAAACAACCGATTATTTTGCACTAGACAGAGTAAATGACAGCGGTAGGACTGTTGAGTCAATCATTGCGATAATCTGTCACGGCACAACTCTCAGCAGTGCTTGTGAATCGCCCTCAGCCTTATACGGTTCAAGGGCCTGCAGTTTTGGCACTGCACTAAACTGAAACCAGATGTGGTCTTGCTATTAATGACACTTGTAAAACGTACTCATTACTCATTATGGTTGAGGTCATTCATGCTGAAAGCTAACAGTATCTGTCCTGTATGGAGCAATTCTGAACCACAGACATGGGGCTTTGGATGTTGTCAGTAAAACAGATACCTTTATCATCTCTTGTGTTGCTAGAGTCCTCATCGCCAGGCTCCACGGGCAGAACCGTGACTTTGGTGCCTGTTTGTTGAATAAACTGCTGTAGGTTTACCTGCCTCAACTCTTTAGTCAACTGCTCCAGCTCATAGTGACTCTCCTGGTGGAAAGAGGGGAGAAGGTACTAATGAAATGTTTGTGTGGAGTTGAAACTGGCATTCAGCCTGAAGCAATGCAAGAGCAACTGGCTAGTAACAATTTTCTGATGTACTTCCACAAAATTAGCACAAGAATCCAAACACGTGCGTCATTTTTGTGTTTACAGCAATCACTGTTTTAGACAGAACCCTGCTGATAAGAGCAGCTAAGACCAGCATGCATTTCTATGCTGGTTCAGTGCCAGATTGGTGCTTGTCTAGTTCACCATTTACTGAATCCAGTCATCCGGCATTAATATTATGTTGGTTTAATTACTTGAGAAGTCTGATGGGGGACACTAATGAGTCAAGGTTTGGCTGGTTAGCTTGGTCCAGTTAGTCCCTGCTGGTAGATGCAGATTTTTTTGGATGGCTCTTAAAAGTGTTAAGTAGAAATGCTCCCTGCTGCCTTTGACACCACAGCTCAGGCTAATCGCTAATGAAAGACTTGGCACGTTCTTGTGGAGCCTTCAGATAATGCTACTAAACACCATTGTCAACACGTTTAAAGGGTTATTCCACCCAGATTTAACATTGCGCTCTTCAATTTTAGATTTAAAATTTCATTTGGTTTACTTGATTCTTTTAGTTAACCTTGACATACCTGCATTCTCTTGCAAGACTCAGCCAGTGAGCGGTCCACAGCTCTTGAGCTGTTTTCAAGCTGGGCCGTGTGTTGAGCCTGAGCCTTGAGTTCTGCTTTCAGCCTCTGAAGTCTAGCCTTCACTTCCCCTTCACTGGCCTGCTGGGTCTCTCTGGTCTCCTTACGCTGCCTTTGAGCCTCAATCCCTGCCTGTATACCTTGCATAGACACCAGCCGCTGATCCAGATCCCCCTCACAACTGCGCAGCCGACTGCTCAACTCCTGGATTCGTTCCTGCAGCTGCCTCTCGCTCTCCCGCTCAATCTGGAGCTCAGTTGCCCAGAACTCCTCTTCCTCGATCTCTACCTTGTTCCTTCGCACCTGCTTTTCCAACCTTGAAACCTCCTCTGTTATCTTCATATACAGTTCATCATCCTGTAGTCCAACTCTTTTCTCAGTCAACATTCGAAGCTCTCCCTCGTATGCATCCATCCTGCTGTCTAGAACGGAAAGAGTCTCCCTTTGCAGCCTCACCAGTTGGGTAAGATCCTCCATTCGGTTCCCTGATAAGCGAGGAGACATTGACGGCGAATTGTGGGCACTTCTCACTAAAACCTCTCGTTGTTTGGCACTACTGCTCGCCAAGCCTGCCTCCACTCAGGATGTCCCTCAGACTGCGGGGCACGCCGGTGAAGGTCAGAGATTTGCGCCGTGGCTCGCGCCGACGGAGGGAACGGTCACCTGGGGCTCGGAGCTTGGCCATCAGTGGAAGGCTCTGCCGATGCAAGCCTCGCTCTGGGCCCCGAGGAGTCAGACCTTCAGTTGTGGGGTACTCGTTGAGAGAGGGGCCCGTGCGGTGTAGGATAAACTGCACGTCACCGGCATACTGCCCCCATGTGTTCAGAGAGGCCACCGGACTCTCGTGAGGAACAAGATGCCGCTCGGTGTCCCTCCATTTTTCAATCAGTGTGTAGCGTCCTGTGCGACCTAGTAAAAAGAATACAGTTTGCATTGCTGAATAAGATTGGAACCATAGATATGAAAGTTGCATGCACAAGCTTCAGGCTTGACTGACATATGGGCATTCTGACGCCGCTTGTTTGCTAACCACAATGCACTCTTTTTTGTTGTTGTAATTAATCTGCTCACTGTAAAACGAAAATAGGCAACAAGGAGTTTATGGCAGTAGTTGCATATCCAAAACTGTGACCACACAGTCCGTTTACAAATGCGATCGAGAACCGTGCAACCATATATGGCTCTCTCAGAGTTTGCTAGTGTGTCGATTCAATTAAAAATCCACATTTTACATATTTACAAATATTACATTATTCATTGATGCCCCTTTGTCGTGTATAATACACCAACCAATGTGAAAAAACAAGCTAAAGTTTTATTGGACAATATGAAGGGGAGTAATTTCTCGGTCTTATTCATAAATCAGTTATGAAAACTGCTTAGACAGTGTAGGGGACATGAAAATCTGAATTTTTCTGTGTTTAAGTGCTATAATCGGGTCCCCGGTGCATCTACCAACCCAGAAAACGTGACAACCCAGTAACTTTGTTTTGTAAGCTTTTCTCTGCAGGCATGTAAAAAAAATAACCGATCAGATTTTGCTATTCTAAGATCTTATTATAATATTACTGCCGCTTGATCTGCACGTTGGCGCCGCCATGATTTTGAGATGGTCCTCCCTGCAGAACATGAAATCAATGGGGCGGAGATGGATCCAGATCCAACTCCTCCCACTTTACATATCCCTAAACCTACCCAACTCCACCCCTCAGATCTGGATCCAACACCACCCCCTGGATCTCGTGTACTGCAATGAGGTGCTACTGATGATTTTGGCAAGCCACAGCAGTGTAACCAGTTCTAACGCAATGCCAATAGTTCAAACAAAGCATGCAAACTGTTCTGTTGTCGTCTTATAAAGACCTCGGGTACTATGTCACTTTGAGTAAAAGTTAAACATGACAGGACATGCAAGTCGATAAGATGAATCAATGTAACTCCACAACCACATATATCCATTAACCATTTAGAAGCGTCAAGGAGCGTTTTGTTTCTGAAATTTCACAGACACATTCTGGGGACACCATATATTTATATTACATCTTGTGAAAAGGGGCATAATAAGTCACATTTAAACAAAGCTGAAATAGCTAAAAGAAAAAAAAACACAGTAAATGCGTGTAAATTGACTATAAAGCCGGAGTAAATTTTACACCAACTTCACACATTGATTGACAGGGTGGGAGGGCGTGGGCCAACTTTACGCAGTGATTGATAGGGTGGGAGGGGGAGGGGCCAACTTCACGCAGTGATTGACAGGGTGGGAGGGGGTGGGGACGTGATCGGCTCGGTATGCATTCTCAATGTGCACATTTAACATTTAAATTATACTTTAGCTACAGTTTTTGCTTAAACATATTAAACGTATCTAATCATTTTTGTAATACATTTTAATTTTGCAACTTCTAAAGCGTTAAAATATGTATTCAATTTACATATTAAAACTAGTATATGAAATAGCAAATGTAAATTACATAACTGAATTATCATTTTCATTTTGCACCAAACATAGCACAAAAGTAATGGAAAATGTAATACAGAAATACATTGTCATTTTGCATATTACATTTCAAATTTAATATTGCTACCCATATATGCTTCCATAATGAACACGCAAAATGGTGACGCGGAATATAATTCTAGTGATAGATTCCCCCTTTTTAAATTTGTGCCCCTGAACTCTGCTCGTCTCTGCTCCACTACCATTTCATTTGCTACTTGGCAAAACAACCAAATATTTATTCTTAACATGGTTAGAGCATTTTATCTAAAGATATACTGTAATTGAAATAGCCTTTTTGTACTATTGACCCTCTGTTAAATCATAGGCATTATTCCCAAAACTGTGAAAGAGGATCGAGGTGAGTTTTTTTCTTCCAGTAGAATGAGTCAGATTTTCCATGTCAGCACGCACTTTGGTTGCGCCAGCGCGTTTCACACTAATACAAGAAGGGGCCCTTAGATTATACCAGTCTGAGTGCCGCTGAAAATAGAATCAAACGGTGACGTCAACAAGACAGGTTTCAAATCAGAGACAAATTGCTTTGGGTCCCACTGGTGATGTAATTAACTGAAATCAGCATTTTTGCTTCTCCTTAAACTCCTTAAAATATGCCTGATGTCTTTAGACGAGCTGTTCAACTAGTCTCAAGCCAATACAAACTCTCCTATACTTAATCTTCTTTTCAATTATAAAATGGCTGATGATTACTCAATCAACCTGGATGCCAGATGGTTTCAGCATCACTGAGGATTGATGGCATCTGTGTCAGCAATATAGTCTTCCATTCCACTGTTGGGGAGTCGTTTTTTTTTTTGGAAATAAAAGCTCTTTTCCAGTAAAGACCTATTTTTTCAACAGATAGCAGTAGCATGATAGAATTATGTATCACTCTTTTAATGTCATATTGTGCTACTCCTTGTGTGTGGGAAGCCTTATTCATTTTGGTGAATCAGTTTTTGCAGATGATTTATTTCATTAAACTATCTCGTTTGAAGGCTTGTCCCAATTGGCACTCTAAGCCCTCACTTTAGCAGGCTTAGTGTGCACTTATTTGTTGCAAAATAAATATTTATTTAAACACTGATTTATAACTACAGCTGCTGCTTTCCATTCCGGTATGTTTGCACCGCCGCCAACTTGAGCTTCCAAAGCGGCCGGAAGTCATTCATTTTCAAAGCATCAAATCCATCGGCGTCACGATTTGTGAGTTTTGACCATCAATCAGAAAGTTTAAAGAAGCGTAATTTTATTAGGAGCTGTGACGCTGTTCAGCGGCAAAGCGCCAGGAATCAATCGACGTCTTTCGCGTCAGCTGATTCCGGAGAAACATTCAATGTAAACTTTCGTTCCTACCAAAACATAAGTTGGAAAATGGAAGAGAAGCTATAGTCGCCGTTGCTGTGATTCCTACTGGTTTCGTATCATTTATGACATGTTGTTGTTTGCTTATAGGGACAGCATGAGCGCAACTTTTATTTGAAATATTTGCGAACGCTCATTTTAAAGCGGGAATGCAATTCATTTTCTCACTGTGACACCGATTTGACTGCAAATAATTATAATGGCCAACTATTTTTTTCACCCCGACCAAATGCGACCAAAACAGTTATAAAAATGCTGTCATTATCAAAGTTTTCTTCAACGTATTACTTGTTTTTTTTCCGTTTTTTTTTTTTTTTTCATTTCATGTTGTGACACTTCTATTCGTCCTGCAATGTCAGAGCGTTCAAAGCGCCCAAAGCGTCAACAAGCTTCGGGTGTGAAAGTACAGTTACCAATAAATTAAATTGCGAATTGAAGATACGCCCAGTGGAAACACGTCAATTTGGCAAAAACTCCCATATATCGCAAAATATTTTATGCTCGGATCGAGGGGTTTTTCAAGCAATTTGAAAAAGGAATGTTTCGCAAAACTACAATGGAAACCGTTTTTCCGCATTTAGTGTACGTAAAAATATATATTGTATTGTATTCTAAGCATCTAAGAAATGCCACATTTTAAACACCCAGAAACACCTTATATGTGGCCTCTCCCAAGAATAACTTGCTTTCGTTGCCATTAATGCTTGGATAACACGCATATGTCTCCATTGATTAAAAATAATGGCTAGTGCGGTGCCATGACGACTTATCACGAGAAGAAAAAGAGTTGCATAACATCGGTTAATGGAAATGCGGTCATTTCAGGCAATAGTTTTTTATCGACATTTATAAAATAAATCGCATGAGTTTTGTGCAAATCTGTAATGAAAACAGGCTTATGTTTCCAATCAATTCGGTTAAATCAGTATTATTATTTGTTTCATGTAACTTTGAGTGTTTAAGTTTGGTAATGTCCGATTTGTTAAGCCATACAAGTTTGAAACGACAATGAGGGTGAAGAAATGATGAAAGTTTTCAGTCAATGATACTATTGTCTTTTTTTTTTTTTTTTTTTTTTAGAGATTAGAGCAGATTTGAAATTTGCTTGCATCATGGATGCTTATTTTCCTGTTTATCACTGTAAAAGAAACAATATAGTAAAACTGTGATGAATGCTCCTTACCAATGGCTTGAGCCAGAGCAATGACCACTTCCTGGCAGGTTGTGGTCTCCGTGACCCCACAGACCACGCGGCTGAACTCCATCGACCCACACCTTCAGCTCCATCCCGGGTCAAACTCTGCAGGGCCTGGGGCTGCTGGTCTGCGACGTCATTACGTTCTGCTCCAAGGGTCCAGCGCTACAGCCGTCGGCCTCTCACGGCAACTCTGCAAAAGTACAACAAGGGTCAGGAAACACCAGGTAAGATATGCACATATCTCACACTGCCTTGGGGGCCGTTTACTGAAAGTTTATAAGACATACACAAATCCACACAATATTTTGTCATGAAAATGTAAAGGTTTCTTACAACAGACTCAAGGATGTGATATGTTTTCAAAGCCTTTGAGTTTAAAGTTTGTGATATGTTCTTAAACAAAGTATAAAAGGATTTTATATCAGAGGAGGACATTCTGGGTTCTGGCTTTGTGAAGATGAAATTTGCTTAGGATCTACAATGCTTTTTTTTTACATGTTCAACTTTGTATATATATATTACATGTATATATTTTCCATATACGTGCGCACTGAACTCCCTGAAACACGTCCATTGTAATCTTGAGTTTTCTTAAAGGAATACTCCACTTTTTTTGGAAATAGGCTCATTTTACCACTCCCCCAGAGTTAAACATTTTGGGTTTCTGGTCTCATTGACTTCCATAGTATATTTTTTTCCTACTATGGAAGTCAATGAGACCAGGAACTGTCTGGTTACTAATTTTTGTTGTAAAATTAGCCTATTTCCAGAAAAAGTGGAGTATCCTTTTAAGGGAAAGAACGAATCACTACATTCCTCATAATTCCCACCCAAGGCATACACAAAAATAGAGGGGAGGCTTGGTTGAGTCGCGTTAGTAAGTGTGTTGAAACTTGTGGTTATGGTCGGCGGGGTGACATTTCCCAAACACACTCGAAACACCTGACCAATCACCACGATCAGCGACCATCAGGAGAGCTTTTCGTTAGAAGGGGCTTCATAGAGACACGTACTAAACAAAGTGTTACTGACAGACTGGGAAGAGAGGAACTGCAATGATGTAAAATGTGTGGAAAATTAGTTTTTTAACACTCAAGCATAAAAACCTATTCTAGTAGACCTCGAAAAACAAAATCAAGACTTTGTAAAAGGGCACAATATGACTTCTTCAAGTCAAAGACTGGTATTTCATCAAATCTTTTGTAAGGCACCGGAGTACTTTAAAAACACAACGCATATAGTGTAATTTCTTATAACGTGACAGCAAAAGAAAGTCAAAGGGGTTTGGAATGACATGAGGGTACGTAAATGATGACAAAATAATCGTTTTTGGGTGAACTACCACTTTAACGCTATTCTTTTGCTGCTTTATTTTCTTTTACGATTGATTCCCAACAAGAGTTCAGGACTCTCCATTCTCAACTGAATGTTTTAATGAAATATCAAAGTGGCATTTGTGGTTAGAAAGCCGTTTAAAGAACGTACACAATTTTCTAGCCTTTTTCGTTTCCTAAAATATATGAAAAGCATCTGGCTAGGAACAAAGACGAGTTTTATAAAGGGAGCCTTTCCTAATCAGGAAACCTTTGTAAGAGGAAACGACTGTGCTGTTAGCAGGAGACCTCTGTGCTTCCAGATGGACACATTTCCTTCCTCGGATTTTGGACTAGTTTTCGTCAGCTCTTCTTTTTAAAGAAAAACAAGAGACTGCTGTCTACAAAATGATTCAGTCTTTTTGAAACAACAACAACTCACACGTTCCTAAAATAGCATATTTTCCAAGAAACGAATTGGCCATGAATCCGCGTTTTTGTGGAGGTGTGCCGAGGGTGCGAAAAGGAGGAGGAGGATGACATGAAAAACAGTTGGCCGCAGTGTGGACGTCCCGCTGGATACAGTGAGACCAGCTGGACGTGACATTATGTTCCTCCCACTTCTGCGAACAGGTACAATTTTAGGACGAGGGATTGGCAAACGTGCAGATCTTCAGCTTTGCAGAGAAAATTCAGTTTATTTTCTTAGCAAAGAAAACGTTTAACATCTGGGACTGGCGTAAGATCCATTTGCAGATTTATTGAAGCAGTGCTGTTAATAAGACAAGGCAAACAGAGGCATATCCAAAGTCGTTCAACATAAGCTTCACAAATCAGAAAGGAATAAGACGAGTGGAGTCAAGGGTAAATTAAGAGGACACACCAATACTAGAATATACAGTATAGTGTGAATATAATATATAAGCCCAATTTTGTCTTCAAAGCTTTTGTTGAGAATGTCACCGGTCTCATTTGAGTGCAGTGCTTTGAGAAGGGGTTCACTTTTGCTGGGACGCTTCAACTCTAAGTTTCAAACCACCTCGTGAACTCAAGGGTTTTTTCAGTAGTTGGAGACACAAAACTACACTACAGTAGTATAGGAGCCAGCTAGAAGAGAAGGTGTTCACTGGTTTGGGAGTTTTGTAATTGTTCTTTAAGGTGTGTGTTTGTAGGTTGATTTCTCTGTCAGTGTCACTAGCCTAATTACTGTTATTTCATGGTGTCAAAGCTGGAGAGATTATATAAAAATAAGAGGAATTGATTCAGCCCGATGACAGTTTTTCCTCTTGTGTTGCACACTTTCATATTTTATCCAGTCTAAAGAACACTACAGAACCACTACTTCCTATAACCCAAGGTCACTAGCTTGTGATTACATATTTAGGGTCACTAGCTTGTGATTAAATGTTAGGCCCAAGCACCGATGGCGTAAGGACCTCTCTTGCTCTGTTTATTATTATTATCCAAAATGAATCACATTTAAACATGCACGAAAACTCACGAAAGTTTGCGAAAATTTCCATCTGATAGCGTTTCAGAAGTGGGCAAGGCAAAATGGCTCGATAGCGCCACCTGTAAAGGTTCCACGGAGTGCGCCTCCCGCTCACGTTCTCGAGTTCGTGTACGAAATTCGTAGATGCATGTAATGACCCAATACCTACAAAAAAGTCTCTTGGAGCATAGCCCTAAACACAACAGGAAGTCAGCCACTTTAATCTTCCGCTCTGATTTTAAGCAGTATTTGCCATACTTTTAATGAACTTATCCTACAGTTTTAATATTAACACTGTAACACATCAAGTTAATGTTATATTGACAGCACCAGTTTTACATAGGATCAAACCTTATTAGAAATTGGAAAAATACAAAAATCTAATAAAATTCACCGCTATGATTCATTTGGTTCCACCATTTTTTGCATTTAGGCTATTTGTCTGAAAAGCTGCTGCTTTGGTTTTTTTAACTCCATTAATATTATTTTTTAAAAGCTGTAATACAATTCAAACAATTCTTTTGTTAACATGCCAAAATGACAAGATTACACAGTCTACTTTCAAACAATTGTCTTTCGCTCTCCCTATTTCTTTGAAGAAGTTCTAAAATCAATACAAATCTTTTTTTTTTTTCATTCGTTCATTATGTTTATAGAGCTTTGAGTTTGGCTCCAGAGGAGGGAACAGGGACGATTTACAGACTCTATGGGGCACTGCGCTGGAAAAGTAAAGCACTGCAGAGGCCAAAAACCACAGTTTCAAGACAGAGCTCCTCTCTGAATGAAATACTACACCCGCCCTGCACTAATAAAATCTGCAAGCACACAAAATTATTTTTTGCACAAACTTCAGTCTTCAGTTGAAGATTGAAAAATCTAAATTGTTTGTTTATAGTTTAAGGCCGTGCCTACATCGACTATATTCATGGCTAGAAAGAGAATAAAAAAAAAGAATGATTAAACTATTGTAATTAATTAATTTATTGGTTTGCAATTATCCATAAATTGTGAATTGTTGGTTTATTTGGTTACATTGTGTTTTGTTTTAGTTCTGTTCCTGTTTCCCTGTGTTCCCAATCCTTGTTTCTTTGTGTATTTAAGTCCTTAGTACAGTGTTCAGTCACTTCTATATTGAACATAGTTTTGTTATGCATCACCCGAGTTTCTCCTAAGTGTTATTGGATTCATAATTAAGGAACTGTTTGATTCTCTGAATCTATGACTATGACCAAACCTGACAATGACATTAGACTTTGTATTTTAAAGGTTTTGATAACTTATAATTAATCTTAAAGGGATACTCCACTTTTTTGGAAATAGGCTCATTTTACAACTCCCCCAGAGTTGAAAATCTAACAACAGTTGGATTTTACCGTTTTTAGAATCCATTCAGTCGATTTTCTGATATTTAGAGGAATATCAGTAACCAGACAATTTCTGGTCCCATTGACTTCTATAGTATATATTTTTTCCTACTATGGAAGTCAATGGGACCAGAAACTGTCTGGTTACTGATATTCTTCTAAATGGAAAATGGTAAAACTCAACTGTTTAACTCTGAGGGAGTTGTAAAATGTAAAAAAAGTAGAGTATCCCTTTAAAATAGCTAATTTAGCTTGAGATTAAAAAACAAAACTACTTGTATCCAAAGCAGCTTACAGTTTTTATCATCAATATACATTTTATCACTACGTGTGGTATCCATCGCCATGCTCTACCATTTCTGCTGCAGCAACTCCTACTCATACAAGATATAATAATTTTGTACACCTTTGCATTAAAATAAATCAAGCCAATATTATATACACACAAATACATGCACTACCCAGCAAATAAGTGCCTTCTCAAGTAAAAGAGGAAGTGCATTGAATGTCTCTGGTTTAGTGAAGAGACATATGGTGCGGTGGAACCCCCATAAGATCTCTTCTGTCTGAGCCAAAATGGAAAAAAAATATGGTTTATTACAACTGGAGCCTTGGGGTTCTTGCCAAATTTTTAATTTTTGATTTATACAGGGCTTGGAATAGTTCAGAATCCAGGCTGCCAAATGCGAGGACATTCAAATCACATTTTAAATTGGGCCATAAATTTATACAAAAATGTCCCACTTGGAATTGCCATGTAGCATTTGCCATTTCTTCATCACTATTCAAAAGTGAGATACTCAACAAATGTCAAAGATGCGACATTTCTTGCATGCTGCATTTCTTTTTCCTTCCATTTTGCCCTTCGGTGAGCAGATAAGTACTTTGTCCTTCATTTTTACTACCCTTTAGAGTTCACGACAACAGATGGAGTCCTGCAGCCAATCGGCAGATCCATTGTGGGGCCGTTTTGTATTCTTTTCCTGCTAATGTGAAAGTGGCCTGCAGCCTGCTGTATTTTGACATTTTTCCAGGAGCGATCACTGAGGCAAGGAAGCCCAGTTAACGGATGACTTCACGTCTGTTGCATATATGTTTGACTAAATTAGCCAAAATCACGAGGGAACCGAGGTGGTCAGTACAAGATGTGATATCAAAATGTGATCACAAGACCAAAGTATTGTCTTTTTCACAATACAAGACCAGAATAAAAAGAAAAAGCCAAGAACCTGAAACACAGAGCTAGGTGAGGCTACAAGACCCACCGTCGTCCAATCTTTTAACTGACATAAAAATAAAACTGTAAATGTAAAGGTTTGTCTGTTAAAAGTGACAAATTATGATTATGTGTAACACAACCGTATGGGATGTCATGAAAGCACAAGCATATGTCATCAAGCGTGGAAATTGAGAAATACTGGAGCTACACTGGCCATTTTGAACTGTATTGTTCAGGTCACCGATCTAAATCAGGATGAGACTGTGATTGATTTGATTGCCGCCCCACCACAAGCTCTCCATTCAAACATCTGCACATCATGCTGAGCACAAGCGATCACTTAGTCGGTCTAAAACGAGCCCTGCAGAAGTCAATCAAGCGCCATTTGTGAATGTCGTAATGAAGCACTTGAGTAAACGACTGTCCATTTGGTGACTGACTGCACTGATCCAACTCTGACTTCATCATGGTGACATCATCCCACATGAAGACTAAACTGAGACTGACTGATACAATGCCAAAACAGCATATTTATACTGTTGAATAGGACAAAGACTTGTGAAGATGTCAGGATATCACATTAATAATCTACTTATGTCTTTTTATTTAATTATACTAGTTGCTTGCAGACCATTTCGTATGGAGTGAAGGAAACGCTGAAAGACAGGCTGTTGTTTGTAGACAAAGTATAGGGTCTCTAAGGCTAACTAATGAACTGCACATCTCAAATTAACTCAACTGAGTAATATCCTCTTATCATTGCTCATACTTTCAGGCATTCACATTTCCCCCTAGGGAATCACCGAAGTATGATACCCAATGTTTTCCTGCCAATTTAACTATAATCCTTGTCCAGTTTTGTGTAAATATAAACAACACACTTTGTTTCAACCTGCTTATTAAAAGCATTTGGCAAGCACTTTAGCTGATTTAGAGAATAATTTGAGGTGCTTGCTAAGAAAAACTGAATTTGTTATAGCTCATATGTGTTAGTGATTTGAACAAACTTGTAATCCAAAATTAAATTTAGGATTAGATATGTTGTACAGGAGAACTGAATAAAGGCTAATATAGAAATATACCCTCCAAGCATTCCTTCATATAGGGAAGTTAACTTATGAAACCTTACTTTTGGTTGTTAAGAATCAATTGAGCTAAACCCTAAAGTCTGAGTAAAGGATCAAATTAAAAACAAGTGATACAAGATTCAAGCTTCAGCATTAGTGTCCATACAAAACCAGAGCGAATGAGCTAAATTCTCGAGGAATGTTAGTGTGTCACTACTATTGCTGAGCTATTTTGATTTAACCTATTATTCTGCTTGTACTTGCATTTAGCTGCCATGCTACATGTAATTACTAGCAATTTATGCACTCTCCATAATTAAATGCAGGCCTCGGGTGAAACTGTTCCAAGAGTGAAAACACTCAGAGAAAACACTGGAGAAAGAAGAAGGATTGATGGATGGCATGAGAAAGAGATGGATGAATGGATAGATAGATAGATAGATAGATAGATAGATAGATGGATAGATAGATAGATAGATAGATGGATAGATAGATAGATAGATAGATAGATAGATAGATAATAGAGATAGATAGATGGATAGAATAGATAGATGGATGGATGGATGGATGGATGGAAGAATGGCATGACAAAAGGATGACTGGATGGATGGCATGAGAAAGAGATGGATAGATAGATAGATAGATAGATAGATAGATAGATAGATAGATAGATAGATAGATGGATAGATAGATGGATGGATGGATGGATGGATGATGGATGGATGGAAGAATGGCATGACAAAAGGATGGCTGGATGGATGGCATGAGAAAGAGATGGATGGATAGATAGATAGATAGATAGATAGATAGATAGATAGATAGATAGATAGATAGATAGATAGATAGATAGATAGATAGATAGATAGATAGAGGTAGATGGGTGGATTGAAGAATGGCATGACAAAAGGATGGCTGGATGGATGGCATGAGAAAGAGATGGATGAATGGATGGATGAATCAATCGATGATAAATCGAATGATGAATGAATGAATGATGGATGAATGAATGGATAATAGATGATAGATAAATTGATCAATCAATGGATAGATGATGAATCAATAAAATAAATAAAGATAGTAGATAGAGATGAGATGATAAATCAAGATAAGATAGATAGATGGATTGATGGATTGAAGAATGGCAAAAGGGCAAAAGGACAAGAGGAGAAGGATGAATGGATGGAGAAAGAGATGATGGAAAATGAGGATGGTGTGAGATGACAATGTTTGATCTGATGTCTGATTTGTGTGCCTTCCATTTTGATCTGCTCTTCCTAGAAAGTGATCATGTTGCTTCAGAATATCTCACAGGCGAGTCCTTAGATTTCCTTCATTCTACCTTTGAGCCCAGTATTGAAGCTTGGAGGTTTTCTGAATCCAACTGACTTTCATAATATGCTACATAAACCGCTGAAACATTCTTCAAAATTACGACCCAGAGACGAATGACAGCCATTCGGGATTGGCATGACATGAGGTGAGTAAATAATGACAGTTTTCTTTTTGTGGGTGAACAATCCCTTTAAGCATCTAATCCTGTATAGTGAAGTTGCTAGAAAGATTAGCAAGTGACTACGCCATTGTGGAGGACTGAAGGCATGCAGGCGGTTATCCGAAGACTTGGGCCTTGATTTGACACCATGGAAACTGATAAGACTGAGGTTACACATTCCACACAGCTGGCCACCGAACGAGATAAGACGTTTCTAGTTCCCTCTCTCCAATCAAACACATGAAGTTATGTTCATAAGTTATATTACATGGCTAAGAAATGTTATATGTTTTGACACTAAAGGTATAGTTTGTTTTCCTGGTATTCTCTTATAGGAGGTACAACAATCTTGTTGCTTCCTGAGGGAAAATGAAGGTGCAAAAACAAACGCAAAGTAGAGAAACGACACAATCAAACAAAGACCTCCCATCAGCCAAACACAGAGGAGAACTGTGTCCTCACTGAATCTCCCATCTGGGACGACGAAGGAAGAAAAACAAACCTTTTCCCCACCCCAGTAAAACAATAACCTGAGGGCTTTAGTAGAAAGTGAGTGAATTCACAGTGAAATCTCCAAATCTTGCTCCTGAGATCCCTTGGGTGTCCTAAAATATACTTCGCTATGCTTGATTCCTTCGTGTAGTTTGGCACATTTAGCCTGTAAAGACTAAAAACAATGAGGTGCTTTCATGGAAGGCAACAGGAAAACAAAGCTTTCGAAGGGAATAAACCATGCCAGGTTTTAAACAAAGTGCTTCTCTAAGGACGTTAGATGGCAAGAAGAGTCCTCCTACTGTGGTATTTAACGACAAACCAGCAAGAGTTTTGTTGAGTCTCAGCTGAGACTGCTTTAATAAACTTGAGAATATCCCCTCCGCACCCACGGCTAGGACGTCGAGAACTGGCAGAATCGCTAACATCTGGATGGCACGTTTAGCTGGATATAATACTGCCTTTGTTCTTTTGCCATGCTTGTGATCAGCGGGCTAGCTTTGAAGGACCAGCCAAAAACTGAGTTACGGGGTACTGGATGAAGTGTCAACGTGACTAAGTGGTTTATTAATCATCTCTCATCGTACCACTTCTTAATAATGTAGTTACAGACTGTGAAGCATTTGCATACTTGAGGGAAACATAAAAAGTTCATTTAAGAAACTGAATGAGCATTTTGCGGTCGATATAAAAGACAACCAAATGATGAATGAACCATTAAACTTTCAATTTGCATACTAATTAATTTGTACAAATTTAAGGGATATTACATGTTTATTAGCTAGATTATAGGCTGATTTGGTCCAGAAATGATATTGTCAAATAAACAAGATAAAAGATTCTGACAAATATTGATGTTCTGAAGCAGACTGATTATTAAAATATTAATAATCAAACATAATTATGTGTCAAATAAATAGCTGAAAACAACAAATGTAGATAAATAATATGAAAATATGTAGATGTATGGTTAAAAAAAACACTGAATCCACATATAAAGGACTTAAAAGTACTAAATAGGAAAATTCATAGCTATTAACTATAGCATGTAAAACCTGAGCTCATGATGTAATCCCGCGTTTAGTGTTGATGTTAAAGGAGTTCACTAAAAAAAAGAACTTTTGTTGATAATTTACCCCATGTCATCCAAGATGTCCATGTCTTTCTTTCTTCATTCGATTAAGGTTTTTGATGAAAACGTACCAGGATTTTTCTCCATATAATGCACTTTACTGGTAACCAAACGATTCAAGGTCCAAAAGACAGTTTCAGTGCAAACTGTTCAAAGGACTTTAAACGATTCCAGGCGATGAATAAGGGTCTGATCAAGCGAAACAATCGCTCATTTAAAAAGAGAAACAAAGTTTAAGTTTTATAAGCTCAAATGCTTCAGACTTGCTCTGTTCTGTGATTAATTCGTTCGTTGAATGAACCAATTGACACGAAAAAAGATTACGTTCATTTTGATAACGAGTTCGAACAGGAGAGTCACGAACGTGCATCACAGAACAGAGCAAGGTGAGCATTTGAGCTTGAAAAACTTAAACTTTTGTTATTTATATTTTTTTTATTCATCGTCTGAAATCGTTTAAAGCTGCACTGAAACTGTCTTTTGGACCTTGAACCGTTTTCAGTAAAGTGCATTATATGGAGAAAAAACCCTGGAATGTTCTCATAAAAACCTTAATTTCTTTTCGACTGAAGAAAGAATGACATGGACATCTTGGATGACATGAGGTGAGTAAATTATCAGCAAAAGTTTTTTAAAAAAGTGAACTACTCCTTTGATGAAGTATGATGCTTATGTATACAGAATACTAAAGACGTGCATACTGTTTTTAGTTAAATAACAACGAACTTACAATACAAAGTTACAAACCATAATCTGCTGATAAAACTTGAGATCAAATTCAAGACTTCATTGTACACTGTAAATATTTAAGGTTGTGATGCTGAATGCGCATGATGGACAGTCAGACCTCAAACTAGGCTATAACTACTGTATAATCATTTACAGTTATTAATATTAAATTGTTCCGCATGCGAAATCTTCTTACCTTTTTTGCCTAAATGTAGAAAAATATTTATCCACTTTTTGTCCAAAACGATGTTACATTGACCAAAGTTTGTGCAACAATTTAAAGGACACTATAATGTTCAGGTTTTTGTCCAGTGTTAAGTCTTACTTATCAAAGCTCTTCTCGCTAAATATAAATGAAATGCTCTTGTATTTTGTCTTTATTCACAGCGCAAAAGTCTGAGAAAAAAGAGCGGATTTCATCCGTTGGGATCGCCGCCCCACAGGAAAAGTTTCCTCGCTGTGCTGCAGCTCCATCCGTGCTAGTATGTGGAAAACACGACCATCTGATCTCACGCAGTATTCTCTCAAGTCCCGCCCCTCAGTTTGATCTTTGTTTGCTATGATTGGTACGTCTTGCGAATGTCCATTATCTGTCAGCAATACTAACTGAACGAAGTAGAT